>CM024755.1:121442397-121524930 GCA_014218235.1 Colocasia esculenta | reverse complement strand
ATGTCATAGTGGGTTCCAGGCAGCGGCTCAATCACCCCTCATCCTGCATTTGTTGCTGAGCTTGTTGTTGCTGTGGAGGTGCAGGACCTGTTGGGGTTTGTGGAAGTGGAGGTAGTGGAGATAGGCGGGTACGGGCGGCAAAAGACTCTCCCGTTCTGCAGGGTGGTCGATGGGTAGGTGGTTGTCTGGCGGAGGATAGTGTAGCGGCAGAGAATTGGTCCGGCCCAGGTGGGGGTAGAATGATGGGTGAGGGAGTAGATATGATAGGGGGTAGGGTACGGAAATAGGTGGAGCGAAGGTAAGATGATGGGTGGACTGGCGACTGACGCGGGTGCTGAACGACGGGCAGTATGACGGCGTTGGCCATAGAAACTAAAGGAGGGATTGACTGGGGAGCCGTGTAGCTGGTTGTATTGTTTGGGACTGGATAGGATATTGGTTAATGGCCATCATCTGCTGAACGTCTAGTTCATCATCGTATGTCCACTTCATCTGAGGAGGAGGGTGGTGGACGATGGGGTTTACCAGGCAGGTTGTTGTGGTGGTGGGTTTGGAGCTGGTGGATGGTTAGGTAATGGGTTGTGGACGATCCCGAGGTCCTGCATGGCTGTTGGTGTTGCTGCTGTTGTTGTTGTTGAGGGGGTGGTTGGCGCTGCTACCTCTGTTGTTGTTGTTGCCTCTGCCTTTCCTTGATATCCCCGATCACTTGCCGGAGGGCTGTCCAATCTATCCTGTGCTGCTCATGCAAGTCATACACAGATCCTTGAATGTAAAGCACTGGTCGATGGTGTGACCAGGCTGCCGGTGGAAGACGCAGTACCGGGTTTGATCCACGCTGGGGTTCAAGGGTCTCTCAGGAGGGAGCCTAATGGCGTCTGTAGAGAGCAAGCTAAGAATATGTCGGAGAGTGTCTCCGCCAATGGCGGGTATGACTTCTCCTAGGACCCATGGGGCTTTTTGCTGAGAGCCATCAGGAGGTGGCACTTGTTGTATTGGCGTGGTGGTTGCCCTTGTGGCGGATGGGTAGGTTCTGACCCTGTGCATTATAAGGTTGACGATTTTGGCTCTGGCCGCAAGGTTGAATGCGCTCACTTGCTCGTTCACTTGGACGCCCTCAGTGACTGGCCCCTGAGGCTTTCTTTGGAACCGGGACTTTTGGGGTTCGAACATAGAGTGGATGGGAGAATCTTTGAGCTGGGTTTGGGATAAACCAGCTCGGCTGTAGAGTTGATGCATGGTGGTGATGTCATTCATCGCCAGGATGTTTCTGTAGGCAGGCGTGGCATTGGCGATGATGATCTTCACCTTCTCCCCCTCTGGAAGGTACCCCGGAACTCTGGTGGCCATTTGCCTCCACCTATCGCGTACGAGGCAAAATCCTCGTCCGACTTCATCGTCTCAGCCATGAGATCTGTAAGGGAGTATTCGGGCCCGACCCTGTCTTGGAATTGTTCGAGGAACTTGGCCTTCACGACAGTGAAGTCCTCAGCGTCCTCAGGTAGCAGGGAGTAGAACCAATCTAGGGCGTGCCTGTCCAGCGACCGCGGAAGAGATATGCCATGAGGCGGCGATCATGCTGGTAGGAGGCGGACTCATAGATGAGTCTTTGATATGGTTATAGGGATTGCCTGAGCCGTTGTATTTGTGGTACTTCAGCAGCTCGGATGGAGAGGGGACCCATAGGCCATTGAAATTTGGCATGTGCACTCGTGGTGCTGCCTAGGGTCGACTTGCTTTCGGAGCTCTTGGAGCTCCTTCTTGATGGATGCCCACTCGGACATCATGTCTGGTGCGACGGATGGCTGAGCGTACATGAGAGGCATGAGAGGTGGGCCTGGCGCGAGGCTCAGGGCGATGAGGGGAGTAGCATGCTGATACGGCGGAGACCGGGGCCTCGACTCACGGGCAGGTATTGATCCGACTCAAGGGCGTGAACCGATGGTCCGCGGCCGATGGTGTGTTTGTCGGCTTTGTCCCATGACAACGTGGGGGACAGAGGCAGCTGCTGCGGGGCGTGACGCACCGCTCTGGGTGAGGTGAGGAAGCGGCCTTTCCTTTGAGGGCCGTCATGAGGGTTTGGATCTGGGACTGATCAAGCTGGGGAATTAAGCGCAGGAGTTTAGTGGCTGATCATCCGACTGAGGAGATGGATGTTCTGAGACGGGCTGCCCTCGTTGCGATGGCGGCTTCAGAGGTACGGATGGTAGCGACCCATGGCTGGGTCGTCCTCCTCAAGGAGATCATGGGGTAGGGACTCCTCGTAGTCCCGGGAAGCATAGAAGGCAGTGTCTGGATTCTCACTATTGTATATTGGGTTCAAGAACGACTCCATGTGCAGAGAGATGGGGAAAGCCTTTCCAAACTTGAGAGAGGCAACCTAACCTAGACAGACTCTTAGTTTCCTAAACAAGCAATCCTATGCAGACAAAAGGAAAGAGAAAACGTCTCCACCAAAGTAAGCAGTTGGCAATGATGATGGTTTTTTTTTAATTGATTCAAGTTTGCCTTTTAGTGATTTGACTTTTAGCAAGTTCTCTCCAAATAAGGAAAGGGTTTCCTAAATGGGAGAAGGCTTCCAACTTCAGGTGTGACTAGATTCTCTCTATCTTGCCAAAATGAGTTAGACTCGATCCTAGGTGGCGACGGGTACAACCAGCCCGACAGCCGCGTGGGAATCCACGGTCAGCGGGGACTTACGGAGGCCCTCAAGCGAGTGCTCTAGTCGGACACAAGAGTATGTGGCCGAGAGAGCGGGCGTCGCTGAGGAGGAAACCTATACTACAAGTATGGAAGATGTATGCAAATCCTATTGCACCAGAGTGCATGCAAAAATTCTAACCTAGTACTAACACAACAAGAATTAGGACTAAATGCTCTCAGAGGCAGAAGGCAACGAGATAGTTGTCGCGACCAAGATCGCGACAATTAGCCCGTCGCGTTCCTTCTCGCGGGGGACAGAGAGCAGTTAGGTCCTAATTATGCACGAAAAATCAACAATCCTATACATACAAGACTAATCAATCTCTCAAGAGCATGGAACAACATGATATGATGGACCATGGATGGAGTATGTAACAATGAACCCAAATTTGCATGAAAACTCAAAAGACCAGGGTACTGACCTGATTGCGACAGAATCCCGGTCGCCTCCTTTATCGCGACGACAGCGGCGTCGCGTTCCCCGCAGGCACAACAACTCTTAAATAATCCAAGCGAGTGTACGGGCAGAGTACGTACCTTGTAGCGATGCTACGGATGTCGCTTCCCTTATCGCGACGAGGACAACGTCGCCTTCCTCACAGCACGCTGAATACAGGAACAGACAAAGAAGATGCTGTGTACTGACCTGATCGCGACGTGGTGTATGTCGCTATTTTGATTGCGACGCTGGTGGTGTCGCCTTCTCACCCAGAACCGCAGAGCACTAAGAAACTCAGAGGAAAAGAACTAAAAAAAATAAAAACTAAGAACACAACACACCCTTTAGAAGGTAAGAACGGCAGGGAAAGAAAGAGCAAGCGTGATGGGCACTAGATGTCCCACCGTGATCGCCAAAAGGTGTAATCACGGATTGTGCTCCCTTTTCTTGATGAAAATATGATATGGGGAATTGGAAATTTACCGTGATCACCACCAATGCAGTTGCCACTTGATGTTTAGGTGGAGGCCTGACTACGTTGGAAAGGAAAAGTGAAAAGGAGGCGTACCTGGTAATGCGACACGGGGATCGTCGCTATGCTTTGATCTGAACGCGACGTAGACGGAGGCGCCTTCTTTATCGCGACAGGGGCCTGCTTGCCTTCTTCTTCAATGGGTGGAAACGTGGGTTCTTTGTCTTCCTGCTCCTCAGCCGGCCGAGGGGCAAGAGCCTCACCTTGCTCTGACCTTCAAACACCTGCCAAAGTGATTTAAACAAGATAAACACCCATTAGAATTCGTGTGTATGAGATCTATTCAATGAAAAGCTTGAAAACATGAACTATAATGGAGGGAACTCACGAGATTGGGGCTTTTAACCCCTGTGGGTTTAAGTTTGGGTGTGTGTGTCGTGATCTAATGTTAATCTATGAGAAAACAAGACTATGCATGCAAGAATTGAATGAAATAACGAGAAGAAGGGAGAGGAATTGTGTAGCCGATGGGAAAATGCCCTGGGGGGCTCTTCTGAGTCGTCTGGAGGAGAAGCTCTCTTTGTGGAAGATGAAGCTCTCTGGAAGAGGAAGAAGCAGACTCCAGCCTTGCCCAAAAAGATGCAGAGACGAGGTACTTATGGGTGATTATTCCCAACTCGGTCTGAGAGGATAATGGGCAAGAGTCCGACTTTGGTTAAGTATGGCTGCGTATGGGCAATTGGAACTTGTAAAGTGGCATGTTAGGAAGGTCTCCTCCAAATTTGAAAGGATTCGGACGTGATTTGGACGTCCAAATGAAGCAATTACTATCTTTGGCATGTGTCCAAGTTGGCCTCGGAAAGGGTTTCCTGTTTAAGGTCCTGAACGCGACATCCTTCTAGTCGCCTTCCTGAATGCGACGGCTCGATACGTCGCCTTCCTCATATGAAAGGTGACTTCAAGTCATTTTGCGATTTTTTCAAAGATTTAAAATATGGATTTATATGGCGACATAGGAGCTGTCGTTTTCAGGAACGCGACATAGGGCTTGTCGCCTTCAGGACTTTTCTGCATTTTGGCCATACAATGCGTCCAATCTCCATGCGCAACCTTCAGATTTGAAACATCGAACTCCTAACTCAGAGTTATAGTGAGAAAGATTGATTTGACTAGGGAGGGTCCTCCAGGGCGATGAACTAATGGAAATGATGTCATGATCGGAGAAAGCCAGCTTGACGATGATGAGCCAACGTGGGGCATCAATGATGCGACAAGGGATTTTGCTCGACTTATGGGTCAGAAATGGGTGTCTACACCTACCAGTTAACGGAAACAAAGGCCGCCGCCAACTTTGGATCTTAACGGAATCAAAGCTTGCCGTTAAGTTCCTGTCTGCAGAAAAACAGACAGAACTCACAAAAATCAAAGAGAAAGGGGATTCCAGGACACGAATAAAATCCGTAAAATTCCCTAGGACCTACTAGACCTACGTATGGTCAATGTAGAGGATTTACTTGCCTTCAAAAAAATCAACAAATAGTGAATCAAGTCGGAGAAGCCCTCCTCGGCCTGAGCCAAAGAGCCTTCAAGTCCTCCCCGATCCGGCTTCTGTGTTGGTCTTTGAAGAACACCGGAGTCAGGAAGACGATCCTCGATGTCTAGACTTCCTCCCAGTTGAAGATGAACACCGGATGAAGCCTCCATCGCCGGATCCACGGGTCCAAAGATCAGGTTTCGCACATGAGAGTTAGGGTTTTTGACAAAAGAGTCAAAAGGACCCAACAACGCCCCAAACTGGGTCATTTATAGAGTTAGGGTCGAAGATGCATTTAGGGTAGGCTAGGTTACCGTTGGGGAACAGTTTCCTAAACCAAGGGCGACAATATCGGAGGCATTTCAAGATCTGAAAACGCAACAGATCTGGGAGACTAACGTCAACATCACTGGCCGCCAATATGGAGTTGGCGTCCATCGATGTGGCCGCTGACTCACCATTAACGTCAACTCATGTTGACGCAACAGGTCGTCTGCACAGAACTTAAAACTACATAAAATCATATTTACACCATACCAATACATAAACTATACAATGTACACTTCAAAATAGTACTATCCATACAATGTAATTATATATATATATATCTATACACAATAGTTATACATGTCTAAATTTACATCAATCTATCAATTAGTTTATTTACATACACACATATATATCTATACATACAAACATCTATTTCTACCATAAGCAACACCTATACAAGAGAGCAAAATCTAGGGCTTACATAAGCTCTTGCATGAAAAAGCAAGGCTATATCTAAATGTTCATCATTGTCAAGAAGCAAATAAAACTTTCAAAATCAAAATTCAAATCACTGGAAAAATCTCAAGACAGTTTTATTTCAATACTTCATGGATCACTTTTTAATATTTCACCAGAATCTCCTTTTACATGTGTTGAGTAAGAGTTTGAAAGACTGCAATTTCACTTTGAAGAAGTGTTTTCTCATTTCTGTTATTTATGTCTCTTAGTTCTTCAGTTTCTTTTAATTGATTAAATTAAAGTTTATAACTTTCAAACCATTAATTTCACTAAAAGAGAATATTGTGAGAAAGAGCATAACTACTTTAACTTCCTCAAAGAACCCCAAAAGCTCAAATCCAGTCATGGTTAATTGCTCTTATCTTCATACATTTGAACTTCACTGAAATCTTCTTACTGGAGTCGACACATCTTTCCTTAGAGTCAACACATCTTACAATCTCCTTCATTGGAACAAGTTACTTTTTACTATTCTGCGTGACCACTGTACCGCCTAGGGCAGGTTGACACGTGACACTCCTCTTTCCCAAATAGTCTCAACACTTGTGCCCATTCGAACTCATTTGAATCAACTATTTTTTTCCTCTTCCTCTGTTCAAAAAACCTCATTCTGCTTCAATGTATACAAAATTCTCTTCTCCCTCAATTCATCATGGTGCCCAAGTTGTCTACTCAACGAGGTGGCAAGCAGAAGGATGCTGAACCAACCTCTTCCAAACGTCGTACCAAGGCGAGGAACGACAGTGGGAAGAGCACAACACCACAAATGAAGTAGCCTGTAGTTACCTCCTTTTCTAGCCGAAGATTCTCTCATCCAAGATTGGCTCAGGAGATGACTCTCTCAAAGGGCAAAAAGAAAAGTGAATTTGTTGATTTGGGTAGTTCCGACAAAGAAGAAGAAGAAGAATCATCTCATGCCGTGCACTCTGAGGAGGAAAACCCTAATGCATAGAGTTCAAATCCATCTTCTGATGATCAAGAATCATCTAATCAAGAAGCTTCTCCTTCCAATAAATCCAGTGACAACACTCCAGTCGATAAAGATGCTTCTGAAAATCAAGTTTCTCGACGGGCTGAGATTGAAATTGGGGATATTCCTGGCAGAGCATATGGCATTGAGTCACAGTCACATAGTATAGGTAAACCCCTTAGAATAAAAAATTGAGGCAACAGATACAGACATTGAAAGCAGTCAAGCACAGAAGGTAGTCCTAAAGTCCATTAAAAACAGGCAGATTTTGAATCCGAGAACTGTGGATATTCATGATGAAGGTATGCGTACTGTTTTTCTAGAACCGTTAGAGATGATTGAGTTTCAGGGTTGGACAAGTTTCATTAGTGAACATAGAATTTTTATCCAATCTTAGTTCAAGAATTCTATACAAATCTGGTTAGTAAAGAACACACTTTGGAAACCACTGTTCAAGGGATGATCATAATCCTTACCACAGATTTTGTGAGTGAAGCTTGATTATCCCAAATGCAGGTCACAATCCTCATGATTACAACTTTTTTTTGCATGAAGCATACTCTCTCATGACCAGACTAGAACATGATAAGGAGAATATGTACAAACAAGGGTGTCCAACATCAATGCCAATAAATTTTCTCCACTGAATAGAGTGCTTCGCCATATTTGCACTACCATTTTGACACCTCAAGGAGGAGGGAGACATAGAGTGATAGGACTTCAAAGATTTCTACTTTATTATCTAATCACTAGAGAAAAGGCAAACTTGGCAACTATCTTTTGCCAGTTACTTCATGAGTCCACCAGACCAGAACTCAGAAGAAGTCTTCCATGTGCAGCCCATTTGTCTAGTATCTTTTTGAAAGCCAAGATCCCTCTTGGGAACACCAAATTGAAAACAATACCAAGATACAATATCTACTGTCTGGCACATATAATGGAATTCATGAAACTTAAACTGGAAGGAGTTCAGTTGGTGAGAGGACCAGCTCCCTCTCAAGATAATATGTCTGAAGAAATGGTTGTGGAGTAGCCACCTCATGAACAACATGAAGGTCAATTGTATGCTGAACTGCAAGGAGATGATTATGGTAATCAAAGACCTCAGATGGCAGAGGATAATGCTTCAACCACAACATTCTTTGCACCCAGATCCTTCAGCCCTCTTCCAAGATTTGATGACCTCGGTGTGGATACACCTCAATTTTCCCCTGCTACCCACACTCATCAAGATACATTTACTACTCAACATGCTCCACCATCAACATCAACAACTGAATTTGTAATTCCTCCACAATTCTTACAGCTTATTTAGGAGCAATTTGCATCCATTCATGAATCTGTTGGCCAGCTCACTAAAGTTTGAGAGTAGATTGGAAGAAATTGAAAAATAGCTCGGTGAGAACATTGACAGACAAGTGTAGGCAGCAGGGTTTGCAGGGGATGTGACTTTTGTCTTTTGTCTTTTCTGTTTTTGTCTGTGACAATCAGATGCTTCTATGCCTCTCATGTTGTAAAAAATTTATATGAAATGGAATCATCTATGTTGTACCTTTATCATGTGTGGATTGTTTGGTTTGGATTGCTTGGCTTGTGTGATGACCATGTACAATAAATTAAGTTACAGTCAAAACCACTATGAATCATAGTTGCCATCATAAAAAAAGGAGAGATTGTTGTGTCCCTGGTTTTGATGATGTCATGAACCAAGCAATACTGTCATAAATATTTATGAACTCTCTAACACATGTTTTCTAATGACAGGAAAATTCACAAAGTCAAAAGATCTTGTGTGTGTTGACACATGTTGCTTTAAAGGTCGACACGCATGGCTCAGTGAGTAACTTACTGGAGCTCAGTGAACCACTTGAGTCGACACTAGCCAAAGGATAGGTCGACACATGCTAGTTTTCTAGTAAACGCAAAAGATAAAAGGATTACTTGAGTCGAGACTAGTAAGATCAGGTTGACACATGTTGATCTTCATGTTAGCGCTGATTGGAAAGAATCTCATAAGGTCGACTCTAAATGAAGCTCAGGTCGACACAAGTTGTAGCAACAATGGAATTAAAGAGTATGGGGAGTCAACACATGTTGAAGATCAGGTCAACTCTACTATTCTGAGAGGTCGACTCTTGATTGCTTTGAGGTCAACACAAAGAGTTCCTACAGACAGTCTCTACTGAAGATTAATGGATCAGGTCGACACATGAAGTCTTGTAGTCGACTCTACTGAAGTATTTGTATTGATCATTGCTAGTTCAATTGTGTGTCGACACAATGCACAAGAGGTGTCGGCAAACTAATCTCCTTTTCCCAGTAAGGAAAAGAAATTGCCAGCGTGCTTTATCTAGTAATGTAATCCGAGGCCCAATTATTGGGGATTCTAGGCACACCTTACAAGGTTTTGGAAGAGAACCTTTTTGGTGGCAATGCATCTCCCAATGAATTGGGGATTCTAATGGGGCCCACCAAAAAGATTCTGATACGCAAAAATAAAAAAGGGGCTTGGCGTCATCTTCGAAGAAGAGAATGCACACAGAGAAGAAAAACATAGAGCTCAAGAGAGAAAAGGGGCAGAGGGTGAGAGAGCTAAGAAGAATGGGATTCGAAACAGATCGCTCAATAAGAAGAAGAGATGCTGCATCGATTCTTCATCTCGTTTGAACCTCTATAGCTGTTTGATTGAAGCAGAGCTTCAGAATCTCCATCCAATCAAAGACAATTTGATCCTTAAGCTGTAGCTAGAAGAAGAGCTCGATGAATCCTAGTCTGGAGAATAAGCAAGTGGGAATTTAAGTGGAGAATTGATCAGATCTCAACTCCAGTGAATCTGCAGCAAGAGTGTTTGCCAAAATTCCTCTCACTTTTAGTGAATTCTTTTATGTGTTCTTTTCTATTTATTCAAAACATTACACCTCTTAGTTGTCTGCTCCAGATGGAGTAGATGAACATATCCTACACTTTGTGTGCTAGGATTGTGAGATTGTCATAATCTCGAAGCTGTGATTGAGCGATCTTGAAGTTGTGTGTCAGCAGATTGTATGAAGCTGTGAATCAATGGATATGTGAGTGTTTCACACTCTTGGATGGTTGAGTGAAGCCTCACTTAGTTTAGTGAGGGGTGGATGTAGGTCTCCACACTGAAGCTGAACCACCTTAAAATCCTGCGTGCACTGTGTGGTGTGTTGTCAAATTGCTATGTGTCTTTGAAATTGCTAGCTATCATATTTCTCAAGGTTTGATTCGTATTCTCATTTTTAAAAGAGGCTAATATCTATTCACCCCCCCCAAGATATTCATTCCATACCTAACAGTATATATATACTTCACACAAGGATAGTCTTCTACCTTTAGTCCTATGACCGAAGGACTTTGTAGCGACCCTCATTATACCGGTACGGTTATACCAACCCACATCGGTATAGTGAACGTTGCTACAGTGGGACATTTACCCAACAATAACATTCAGCTGAGATACACGTGAATATAAGAACAGAGTAGCGGAAGTAAAAGAACCACTATCTTCATTTCATTCATCATCCACATTTAACATACATGATTGCAATAACATTTAAAGAACTAAAAGTCCACATAGTTACATTACTGAAAATCAAATACATAATTGTCCACACTTAAACATTTTTTTCCATGATAATGCTAGTACAATGTTGCAATTACATACTTATGAAATCAAAATATCGCAAGGCACACCAATGATCTAATCTCCACGCTCGGAGTTAGTCTCCACTGCCTCCTCCGCAAGTGTGTCGTCACCAACTACGCCTGTACGCCGAAGCAAGTAATGAGTCTAAAAGACTCAGCAAATAACTCTACACATACCATACATGTACATATCATAGCAGGTTTTACATACACATTTACAAGACACGATCATGTAGCATGCTTGTCGTTGAAATTAACTCCTATCATGGTAATTCTATTAATGAACACATGATTCATGCTTTCAGATTTCTTAATTTAAAATCTCCTATCACATGCTCTCTAATCATTCCAACACATGAAAGTTCCACTCTCAATTAAGCTAAAATATGAAAGCAATTTAGCATGACTAGTTTATATACATGAAAGAAAACATTGCTAACATGGTTACTTCTCATTCTTACGCATGCACATAACCATTTTACATGCTTTAAGCTTGCTGTTTTGACATGATTAAACACTTTGCAATCTAACACATGAAAGCTATGTTCTCATTCAAACCACAACATGAGGGCATACACACATGGAATGGTTTACACATAAGTAAGGATTGTCCCTAGCATGGGTTCTACGCATTTTACACATATAGCACAAAATCATAACCACATTAATGTTGCTGTTCTAACATGATTTTAGATCATCATATCATGGATTTCCATTTCACACCCTCACATTTTGGTTTCACATTTTTACCCAATTTCTAATTCACATACTTCACTTTTTACCCATTGCACATTTACACATTGTTCACACTACACAATTTGCACATGATCACAATCACATTCACATTTTACACTTTAGTGCCGTGACACATAGTCCAAACCACCATAAGAAGGACACATCACATCACATACACATAGACATCACCTAGGCAATACAATGACGACTCTTGGATTGCGCAGACCGGGAGAACAAGTCTCCACCCTAACCAGTGGTACTTGTCCACCTCCAGGATTTCATCCTAATGCCCTTAGGATCACAACACATTGAACCTTCCCATGGGGACTTTTCTATGGTACGGTTCCACAGCCCTCTATGGAAGCAGTATAACACTTGGTACAGGTTTACACATTACACATATCGGTTTTTTACACACATTTTACACATGACGCTCATATCTCATTTATTCTTTCACTCCCAACATGACTCTGTTCTCCTAATCATGCCACTACAGATGACAGAAATTAACATTCAGGAAGCTTCACAATCAGGTTGGGTTACACAGAAATTAAATCATTTCACCAAGGCATGCATTAATTACCTATTTTTGCATGGAAAATTCATATTGCATGGTATAGTTGTCCAAATGACCTTAGAATTTAACCACATGCTAATTTAGGGTTTAGGACCCCACATGAAAATTTTCACATTTTTATTATCCAAAATGCAATTGCAGAAAATTTAATCATAAATTCTTGCATTATTCAAAATTCAATTTATCATGATGTATAACATAAAATTTCAGTTTTAACAGATCATAACCCTGAACTCAATATACACAATACCACAGGAATTTTCCCAAATTTATTTCACAGTACACAATTTACTGGAGATTTTACAACCCTACACATGTTTTTCTAATTCCATTTCAAAAAATTCAATAAATCAGAGGAACATGGAGAAAATTCCCAAAAATTTAGAGCATGGACTGATTCACCCATTCTTGGTTTAGCAAAACTTAGGGCATCCAACCTCACATGAATTGCACAAACGGTAAAGAACATGGTCTAGGTCTCATCATGCATACATTCTCCATAAATATACCATTTATGCCAAATCATAGAAATTACAAGGATCTCACCACACATTCAGACATCCATATTATATATCATAATAGGTTTACAATATATCCTCATCGAAAACATATCGAAAATAATCATATACCAGGAAGAACAGCTCATTGTTCTGTCCTGGAGAACTTAACGGCGGTCTCTGGCCATTCCAGGAGTGGACGGCAAGATCGCTGGACGCACATTGGGGATCTCGGCGTCAAGGGCATTGACGCCAAGTTCCTGTATGTGCAAAAACACAGATCGAACTCCAAATAAAAAGGTGAATGGGGGATCTAGGACACGAGGAAAAATACATAAAAATGATAAAACCCTACTTGACATCTACATGGACGGTAGGGGTAGGTTACTTGCCTCTTGCAAAAACTCCAAAGGGATCTAAATGGTTGGAGAAGCTCTCCTTGGGCAGTCCCAAGAAGCTCCACAGTTGCTCTCCTCCGGGTTCTAAGACGAAGATGCCTCCAAGATGAGGTCGGGGAAGCCTCCTCCTTCACTTCAGCTAGCTCCTTGTCGTGGTAGATGGCCAGGAACAGCTTCAGAAGGTCGGATCGAAGCTTGCAAAGGTGGGGTTTTCTCACAGATTTTCTAGGGTTTCTTCTTCCCCTTCTTCTCCTCTTGCAAAGAGAGCCAAGAGTGGGCTGAGGGTTGCAGAAAAGGCTTTGTAAATAGGAGAGGAAGCTCTCCTTTCACGCAGGTTTGACAAGAGGGCTTTCAGACCGTTGGGGACAGCTCCCCAATTGGTAGGCAAGCTTGCTCCCAGAAATCCGGCTCTGCAACGCATGCAGGTCAGAGAAATTAGCGTCCACATCGCTGGACGCTGGACTTAGTGTTGGCGTCCATACGGTTGACGCCGACACAACACAAACGTCCATTGATATTGACGCCAAGCTGGCCTTCGGCCAGAACTCTAAAACATGCATAAACCATGCACAACTTATACATATATACATGCATTATGTATACTATCACGTACATACTACCATCATACCATTCATACATTATTTACAACTAATTATACACATGCATACACAAGTATACTAACTAGTACTTACGTAGATATTTACATACGTACATACACAAACATGAAGTATTCACATGCAATACAAATAATGCAACAAAATTCGAGGGCCTTACAGACTTCATCTTGGCCGTAGATCAAGAGATAAACTCGTGCAAATCCAAAATACGGAGGAGTCCAACCCAGATAGAAAACTAAATTTCTTGAGTCAGTCGACCGATTCACCAAGATCGGTCGTCCAATTCTGGACTCAATATCGATTGGGACTTCGGCTGACTAATTGGCTGGAAATTGGTCGACCGATTTCTTCAAGTCGGTCGTCTGACTTTCTGTCTGTCCCACAACAAAATAGCATTGGCTATGTTGGTCGACCGAAATTCCCATATCGGTCATTCGACTTCATGCTTGGTCAATTGGGAAATTGTTCATCAATCGATTGGCCTTATTCTGCAATCAATTGGCCTTGTTTTGCAATCGATTGGACTCTCATTATCGATCGACCAATTTCACAGGGTTGGTCGACCGACTTGCTGATTACTATAATGCCAAGTTGTACTAACTAGGTTGGCTGTCCGATCCTCTGGATCGGTCGACCGATTCCTTACAAAAGTGCAGAAATAAAGTCAGTTCAAATTCTAACACTTGAAAAGATTAAACATTCACCTTGGCCCTTTGTTTATGAACTCTAAACACCATGTAAGCTTTGTAGAGCTCATTAGCATATGAAATAAAACCAAGGTAAATTGATTATAAGTATCTTACATATGTCCACATAAAATCCACAAAATACTCATAGCCATATGCTTCAACACAAACTCATTTTGTCAACCTCAAAACATCATGTTACACATGGAGACAACAGTACACTGTAAATTTTGATGATCACAAAAACACTAAGTTTAACTCATGTTTAGAAAATCACAAAAGCACTGAGTGTAATTCATGTTGATGACCCAATCATTTGATTTATATTTATTTAATTTTAGGGTCTAATTTGTGTGTTGTGTGTACAATAATTTTGTCCAAAAGTCACACTTGAGGTGGACAATACAAAGCGCAATACTTGGACAAAACAACAAAGCCAAGATTGGAAGAACAGCTGCAAAATTGACAATCAGACGACCGACTTAGAGAAATCAGTCGACTGACCATACGAAGGCCAATCGATTGATGTAGGTCAAGCCCAATCGATTCATGAAGTCAAGGCCAATCGATTGATGATCAAGGTGAAAATTGGACGACTAATTTAGCAAGTTTGGTCGACTGATAATGAGAGGCCAATAGATTGAAGAACAAGGCCCAATTGATTGCCTAGTCGATTGATGACCAAGTAGGAAGTCGGACGACCGATTTTAAAAAATCAGACGACCAACCTAGCTAGTTCTGGTTGGCACTAGGACAGTCAGGAAGTCAGATGACCGACTTGAAGAAAGCGGTTGACCGATTCACTAGTTGAAGCAAGGTAGAAATTGGACGACCGATCTGAAGAATCTAGTCAACCAATTCCGATGTTTCTCCATATGGACTTTCCTAAACAGAGTCCTATGAAGGTCAAACTCTTTCCAAACATAGAGAGACTATTTGGGATTATAAATACAATATGTTCTCGTGTTTTGGAAGGAGACAACACGCCTCCAAAAGGTTGCTTCGTGCCCTAGAGTTCAGAGGAGGATCGTGAAGCCCTAGGAAGAGCCAACAGATGAGCCTTCTAGACCGTTCTTCATTAGAAAGGCGTGGACTACGTGCTGATCTTGCAAGGTCTCATTCTGAAGCTTTTTGCATCGGCCAGCCTTATTCTGTTACATCGTCATGCAAAGATGACTACAAAGGCCGAACTTTTGGGACAGGAGAACTCTACACCTTACTTCTTTAGATCATTGTCTCTGTTGTCCATGCTTTCTTTTGTTCTTCTTTGAACTCTGAACATCATTGTGTGTGTGTGTGTGCTCGGTTTGTGAGCACATTGTGGGTGTGTAGTGCGTGTGCACATAAATACTGGGTTGTCTCATCCCCGGAAATAGGGTGGAGTTTGTGTTGTCCCTAGAAAGAACCATGTGTGGGGTTTTCAACTTGTACCCGAGAAACAAGTTAGGAGAAATCCTCATAGGGGTGTGAGGTAGTAGATGTAGGCACACACGGGGGTGTGTTTCTTGAACCACTCTAAATCCTACATGCTTTTGTGGTTTTTGATCCTTTTCTCCTATCTCCATTCTACGTACATTTAAGATAGTTGGTTTCACTATTTTTAATTGTTATTCTGTTGTGCATCTCACACAATAGGTTTGCTTAATTGAGTCTGATCTATTATGTGTAAAATATTTGTAGTTAGGCAATACCAATTCACCCCTCCCCTCTTGGTTGCTCATCGCACATACACCTATAATTCAATTGTATCAGAGCAGGGTTGTAATGTCCCTGTTTACACTTATATACTCTCACCACCATACAAGTCGATTTTCTGCTTCATTAAAACTGCCTTCCACTGCACTAAATCATATCCCTCTCAGAAGACAACCTTATCTCTGCTAAATATCACCACCGAATCTATTAATTCTTTCTCAACTACCACTGTCTACCAAATCAATTCACAATAGCACACATCTGCACATACTTTTACTGATCCCCATACCGAACTGTCTGACACTAGTACCTCTTTTAACAATCTTGTTCTTAAAACACTATTATCATTTACTTTTCTGATCAACTCTACATTATCTGAAAACCATTCTATTCATGCCATTTCCTCTATTTCTCAAAACACCAGTCATTCTACCTTCTAACTTACTATTCAACATTTACCAATATCAATAACACATATTTTAGAAATCTCTACTATAATCCTTCAATCTCTCTAACTGAGAACCTTCAACAACTACACCTACAACAAGCTACTGTGGTTTTACATGGTTTACACACGTGTTTTGGGTGTGTAACTTGTGTGTATGTGCGGGTATGGTTGGTAGCTGTTAGTGGTTTGCTGAGAATTAGTGTGGTTAACAGTGGTACAACTTATATGGGTATATCAGTATGTTAGCGGTTTGTAAAATGGAGTAGTTGTTTGAAGGTTCTCAGTTAGAGAGATTGAAGGAATTATAGTAGAGATTAATAAAATATTTATTATTGATATTGGTAATGTTGAATAGTTAGAAGGTAGAATGACTAGTGTTTCAAGAAATAGAGGAAATGACATGAATAGAATTGGTTTTCAGATAATGTTCAGTTGATCAGAAAAGTAAATGATAATAGTGTGTTTAAGAACAAGATTGTTAAAAGAGGTACTAGTGTCAGACAGTTCGGTACGGGGATCAGTAAAAGTATGTGCAGATGTATGCTATTGTGAATTGATTTGGTAGACAGTGGTAGTTGAGAAAGAATTAATGGATTCAGTGGTGTTATTTAGCAGAGATAAGGTTGTCTTCTGAGAGGGATATGATTCAGTATAGTGGAAGTTGATTTTAATGAAGCAGAGAATCGGTAGAGACAGGTATATGGCAGTGAGAGTATATAAGTGTAAACATGATTTATTATGAAGGTAACAGTGTGATAGAGTTACAGTGAAGGTAGTGTGTTAGAATGGAACAGTGTTGTGTTAGAGAATGTCAACTGTAAGAATTGAGCAAATCTGATAAAGGTAAGTGTTATGTTTGTGAATTGCGCCAGTGGATATCAAGAAGTGATTAGTTAATAATGTAGTTAGTAGTATGGAAGATCTCAGATAGTTAAATGATTCAGATTAACGTCAGACAAGGTATTAGTAATTAAAGAAGCAGTGACTAGTAATAGTGGAAATTTAAGTATGTTTTGTGATCAGAAATGTTTATCAGTGTTAAAAAGATTTGTTCAAGGCTATGAAAAGTGCAGGGATGAGAATTGTTAATTAAAGTAAGAACGAGTGAACATGTTTTTGAGTTGGCATAGATTTCGAAGACTAGTTAAAAATCAGTAATGGGTAAGTAGATGATAGTTCAAAATGGCAGATTGTGTTTGTTAGCAGAAGTGTTTGTTATATCTTGCAGTGGTATAGGCAGAGTTTGTAACATTCTGTGAAAATGTTCAGTGTGTTGTAACAGTTAAGGCAAGGTAATGGTACAAGGTTTGGTAATTAAGCTAGTTTACTTTAAATAAGATTCAAAAGTTAGCAAGAACATATCAAGTGTTGAGAAAGTTGTTTCAACTTTGAGAATTTAGGACTAAGATTGTTAGAAAGAAGTGAAATGAAAGAAAGAGAAAGACTGGTTTAGGGAAGAGAAAGAATGAGGAATGCAAGATTGTCAGTACCAATAATAGTGTGTGGCAGTAATCGTTTCAGTGAATCAGAATAGAGATGTGATAAAAGGGTACCTTAAAGGTAGAGGAAAGAATATGAGATTCACAGAGACTATTTATTTCAGTGGAATAAAGTTTAATTGAATAGTGAAGACGATGTCATGAAAGAGAGAAGAGCATAATGTTTTAAGGAATAGTATTGTGAATGGTGGAATTTTCAGTGTTTTAGTCAGGAGTTTTTATGTGGTAAAGGAACAGTTAGGAATTTGGCTTAACCAGTTGATAATGGAAGTGGTCAGAAGATGTATTTATGGTCGGTTAGTATGGAATTTAGAAGGAAGTTAAAGGATGATCAGGGAAATGTCAAGAAATATAAAGAGGCAGTTATAGTAATGATTACCGGCTGAAATTTGCGAAGTAAGGAATGTTACAGTTGTCGATTAAAGGAATTAAGCATAGAGAAAGGTACAAATGATTTATGTAAGAAAAAGCAGATCTCAGCAAGTGTAAAAGTCAGTTAAGGATCAGCTAAGTAAACAGAGTCAAAAGATTCTAAAAGTTATCATGCAGAGTTCAGTGAATTAAAATTAATTGAGTACATGATGACTTAGCAGGGTTTACAGTGGAATGTGTATGGTATTCTTTGAGCGGTTTAGTTCAGTAATAAAAAAATGCAGGGATTATAGTATTATAGATTTGATTGCTTTAGGAAGAATTTTTTTTTCCAAAAATATGAAGAATTATAATTTCAGATTGATATGTCAGCTATTGGTAATGCGTTGAGTACAAAAACAATTTGGAGCAGAGAATTGTTACATAATGGAAAAGGGTATCCCAGATAATTGAATCAATTAATGGAAGTCAGATATATCAGTGAAATGTAAGTCAAATTAGAGCAGAGTTACAGTTAAGAAAAAGTCAACACCGAGAATGATGTATTAGAAAATGTTTGATATGGCAGAAAGGTCAGTAGCAGTGATTTATGATAACATATTTTCAGTAAGTAGAATGACATAGAAAAGGATGTTGCAAACACAACTAAGAAAATGTGGAAGCAGGTTGAGTCGAAAAAGATAAAGCGCCTACAGTAGAATTGTATTGCTCGAGTTATGAAAAAAAGTGAAACAAAAGAAACAGTACTGAATTGATTAAGGTAAGCAAAATAGAAAGTTTGAAGAGCAGTTTGAAGCCATGAAGTGCATCCTTTTTGTTCTGTGAATGGCTTTATTTCTTTTAGGTGATAGTCTAGCTTGTCGTGGTTTTGTTCTGAATGTCGATGACGATATTTCTTTTTAGGTGATAGTACTGTAACGTCGCCATCGTTCAGATTTGTGTTTAATGGTTTTAGTGTGGTGCTCATGACCAATGTGGGGTCATTGAGCCTTGATTGTGGCTCCTGTGCATTTTGTGGGTGTTGTGGGCCTTAGATTTTGGCCCATAACACTTGCAGGTTTTCGGGTAAGAAGGCGACTAAGTATGTCGTAGCATTTTGAATGCGACGACTTCCTATGTTGCAATTCACTGAATCGCCTTCCGTGGCATGACGCGTTTGGCGACGGCTAGGGCTGTCATGTTTAAGGTGTCTTAAACACGATGGCTGCCTTCATTGCAATTTTGTTGGTGCATTTATTGCTCTATTTCGGATAAACAAAGTAGTGGAGCTCTGTTCAGCGGTGGTGGTGTAGCGGTCCTCGTCGTTCAAACCGTTAACCTAATAACGAGCTTGACCCGACTCCGCTTCCCGCAAACAAGTCGAAGCCTCGCAAGGGATACCATTCACAAGTCCGTAGAAATATAAAGGAAACAACTCAAATATATATAAGATTGCCATCTCACAAATATTTACACGAAATATACATAGCCATTTTCTCAACTGTAACTAAACATAAGTACAACAACGACCTGGGGCATACCCCGAGGTGTACAAGAAAGAAAATTACACTGCTGGTGGTGCAGACCCAACCTGCTACGGTGCAGCTCCGAACTAGAAGAGGGGCGAGAAGCCTCCTGCTCTCCCTCACCTAAAAGTAGTAGGGGTGAGCCTCACGAGTCACTGGCTCAGTAGGGAAACTCCCCCAAAAGTCGAATGAAGTCAAACTCACAAGTAAAGAAGCAGGAAACTACGCTAGCAATTTATAGAACTATCCACATAGGATATTAAAGTTGTAAACACTACTTACCGCATGCCGTTAATATAAATCAACTTTTAATAAATAAACGGCAAACCTCGCCAGGTGTACGTGCTAAAGTAGAAAAATGCCACACTAGAGTCACAAAGACTGGTTCGCGACATCAGCAACTGACCCGGACAAGCCACACAGGACTACCTCTCAGTCTCGCAGCCACAGATAAAGGTCCGGCTGCCGCTCCACTAGAACAAGCCAAGAAAACTGTGGAGACCAACCAACACCACTCCTGCAGACCACACTGCCGTAGGTCCATGCCTGGCACCCTTAGGGACTCCGGCCCGAGCTCCCTAAAGTGAGGCACTGGAAAACAGGACTAGCTGGGGCCCAGTACGTCTACTGGTGTCCATAACCCCCAATCACGAGCGCGCTACAAGTGACAAAACACAAACTCTCACAAGTCGCTGTCCCACTGCCATCTTTCCCTCAGCCGGACGTACAACTCTACACAAGAGCGAGGGTGTCCAGGAAGACGACACAGACCTCGACGGTACACAAGTATCGGGACAATCCCCGAGCACTAACGTGCCTGGCTCACACAAAATCTGGGGCTCCCAACTGAAGAGGTAACCACGGTAGGCATCGTACTACTCGCCACGCACACACAAACAACGTGCTCACCACTCAAACCACGTGAATACCACGTCAACCACGTGAACAACACACTCCTCGAGCTCTACGGGTGCCCATGCACTGTTTACCATTGCCATGCACGACAAATAATAATAATCCATTAATTACATAACCAAGCACAAAACCATTCCCATCAAAACCCTTAACGCGACGGGGTCTATTGACGCCTCCTAAACGCGACACCTCGATATGTCGTGTTCAGAAGCAGAATGCGACGAGTCGGGCTGTCACGTTCAGAACGCGACAGGTGTTAAGTGAAGTAGGATCATCTAGAGATATACGTGAATTTTAAAAATTTAGAGACAATGCAATTTATCAGGTGAGACTTACGAAATTGATAAAGTAATGAAATGCAAACCACAGAAGGGCGATCAAGATTTTTAGGTGGTTCGGCTCCACTGAGGAGACCTACGTCCCCCCCCAATCAGTGAGGATCCACTAAGAGAACAAATCATGTGAGACACTCACACACCCACTGAATCACAGCTTTTCTACACCCGCTGACTCACAGCTTGAATAAATCGCTGATTCACAGCTTCAGAAAAACAATCCAATCA
This sequence comes from Colocasia esculenta, assembly GCA_014218235.1. NCBI lineage: Eukaryota > Viridiplantae > Streptophyta > Magnoliopsida > Alismatales > Araceae > Colocasia > Colocasia esculenta. The sequence goes on along the minus strand of CM024755.1, from coordinate 121,503,853 downwards.
CAACATGTGAAGGATCGTCACAGTCTACTTCACAAAGAAGCATACAATTAATCAAAGTATAATTCAGGAGAAATCAAAGAAAAAAAGTAGACAGATGCCAGGATGAGTTCACAAATGTTCAAACTCAATGCACAGGAGCTCGATCTGGCTAGAGGAGTTCATTGACTTCATTCTGACTTTTATGCAAACAAATTTTTCATGTAGCTTTCAATGCATAGATCTCTTGTATCTGAATTGAAGATATAATTCGATCCCATGTTCCAGATGATCAGCATGAATTCTTCAGAGATTCATTCCGGCTTGATTCAGCAACACCTTCTTCAGATCTGAGCTTTGAGCTGAAGCTGCCTGTTCTTTCGGAACGTAGAATTCTATTTTCTTTTTATGCCTCACAATTTTCCTTTTTCAGAAGTCTCTCTACAAAAACTATGTGTTCACACGTCTTTCAAAATGGAATGCTTTTTCTCTTTTGTTTTGATCGTGCGAGATCTTCTGCAGTGGGCCCCTCAACAGATTCCCCAAAAGTAGAGGAATCTTTTTTCCGCCAAGCGGTGGTATCTTCCAGAACAAATGACGTGTACACGAGATCCCAACCACTGGGCTTAGGATCACGTGCCCATGTGATGACCACAGAGCTAATAAAGAAATTCTAAGTGTAGTAGTGTTGACACTTCCAAGACGTAGTGTCAACACACGTAAGCTTTAAGTGCAACATCAATCTCAGTACACAAAGTCACAGATCTAACCTGATCATTTCAAAGTGTCGACTTGATCTTCCTTTTGAATCAACCTGATAGATAGATAGCGTCGACCTTATTTACAATTGGTGTCGACCTTATCTTCATTTGACTTCATAAAGCACTTTAATTCCTGAATAGTGTTGACCTTGTCCACATTTGTGTCGACCTTAGCATCTTGCTTCTCTCTCAGTAGGACTTAGAGAAAGTCACTAGTGTTGATATCCTTTCTGAGTAGTGTTGACCTGACTTGACCACATCCACTCAGAGCGACACAAAGAGACCACTAGTGACGACCTATGTCCTAGGTTGTGTCGACCTTATTTGACTGTAGCGAATTTTTCCTTGATGCAAATGAGTTGTACCTATAAAACAAATGTGTGTGTCAAATATCTATAACTTTTTACTTAAAATATGACATCATCAAAACCAGGGACACAACAGTCTCCCCCTTTTTAATGATGACAACAATTGGTCATAGACGTTTGAGCTTTTAAAAGTTGAAAACCAGTAATTCATCCAAACCATTTACACAAGTAAACAAGCCATTGATGTAGATGAAACAACAGTTAGACAACTTCATTTGCAAGAAACATTTTATGATGTTTTCATTTTAGGAACTGATATTTTTACAAGAATTAAAAGAAAAACATCAACTATGAAGGTTCAAGAACCAAAATGTGACTGCTTGTCATTCACTTTCCATTAATCAGACCCACAAAAAAATATTACAAACATCCAACCATCAAACCATCAAACATCAAACATCGATCTTCTCCCCTTTGACATAATAAAAAGAGGACATCATTGAAGAGGGGGCTGTTGTGGAAAGAGACTAGTTTCAATCCGAGATAAGCGAAAATGCAAATCTTCATATTGATCTTGGAGATAAATCTGAACAACATTGAATCTGGTGTTCAAAAATCTATCAACTTGTTAAACTGATGTTCAATGACCACTGGAACATTATCAACACCATGAGGCATAGTAGGTGCAACTACTGAGGAGGTAGCGTGATTACTATCATCAGACTCATAAATATCATGCAACCTCCAAACCTTGTTAAATTCATCTCTCATCAATTGAAGTTCTTTAGAGATGTCTTCATTATAAGTCCTCAGGACAATCATTCTTTGAAGAATAAATTGAATAGACTAAACTAGACCAGAATGGCATTAAACTGAGCAGCACCTTGCTGAAGATCCTGGGCAAGGGATTCAACTTTGTCAAAGATTTTTGCCTAAGTGAAAGCAGCCTGATTAAATACATACCCAATGGTATGACCAACTGATTAGATCTAACACTTGTAAACCTATGAATATGCTCTTGTCTGTCAATATTTGCTCTAAGTTGCTGCTCAATCCTTTCCATCTGACTATCAAACTGTAAAGCTTGTTGCTCCATCTTGGTATTCAAGACATCAAGAGAGCTATGGACTGAAGCAAATTTCCCTTACAGAAAGTTGAGGAGATTAGATGGAATCGGAGCTACTGCAGAGGATGATGAGGGAATATCATGCATAGATGGAATATATGAAGAATGGGGAACGTGAGGAGGAGAGAATTGTGGAGGATCTGATCTTTGGAAATCAGCTATAGAGATGTGAATAGGAGATGGAATTGGCAAGTGTTCTTCCAAAACAATCTCCTCTTGAACACCATCCCTACGAACTCTCTGCTCTTCTTCATCTTGTTCCATACCCACATTCTCATGAACATTTTCCTATGCACCTAAGTTGAGTTTCATGAACTTAACAATATGATCCATGTCATAAGTGTGAAATCTGGCTATCTTATGAACTTTTGTTCCTGCTACTAGAACTCTTGACAACTGAAAAATAGATGACAAGTGAGCTGCATAGGGCAAACTTCGTCTCAACTTCAGCTTAGTTGCCTCATGAAGAAATTGACAAACAATGGTAGCAAGATTAACTTTCACTTTCTTGATTAAGCAAAACATGAGAAATCTCTGAAGAGTAGTGACCCAATGATGCAACAATCGATTTGCTGGAGGAAATCTGTTTGCCTTTAGCTGAGACACTTTTGCTTGATTGATGTCAAGAACATTGTGTGGTAGTCCAGTTAAAACTGAGAAAGCCTCATGAGCACAAAACTGGAAATCCTGAGGGTTATTACCCTCGTTTGGTATCTTCAGCAATTGACTCACAATATCATTTGTGAGTACAATAGAAACACCTCTAACGCTGGACTCAGAGCATGCTTTTTACTAACCAGATTTCTAAAAAACTCTTGGACCAAAATGGGATAGTGTATTCTATGCATACTACAAAATCTGTCCAGCCCTGAAACTCTAGCATATCAAGAAGTTCTGGCACCAACTAGTCATACCTTCATCATGGATGTTAATGATTTTGGGATGAAGAATGGGCTTGTTCCCAGTGATCATTCTCTGCGTATTAGAAGGCAGAGATTTAGACTCTTCATCATTAGATTCATCATCATCATCAAATCCTAATTCCTCTTCTTCTTGAACGACATTCTGTGCTGCCTCTTCAAAACTAGCTTCCTTGACAATCCTAATTTCTTCCTCCTCATCATGCGAAGAACTCACTTTATCATCCTCGACCAAAAGCTGCTCATAGTTATCTTCTGCAGATGGCATTGCTTCATTGACACCAGCTTTTTGAGAAGGAGATGATATCTGCTCCTGCACACTATACTTGCTAGAGTCACTATCAGAACCTCCGAAATTAGGGCTTCCGTCAGACGACATTTGAGAATCTTGCCGGCTGGCGACACCCTCATCAGAACTACTCAAGTCAACAAACTCCAGCTTCTTCTTACCCTTTGAAAGATGTTTCTCTTTAGCAGTTGGGGATGAGAGAATCTGCAACTAGAAAATGACGGGACAGAGGACTTCCCTTCTCGAATCACAACCCCTTTAACAGCAACATTCTGGGCCTTTGTCCGCCGTTCTGGAACTAAGGATTCATCCTGCTTTCTCTTTCCTCCATGACGGGATTGCAGCTTAGGATCCATGAGGTGATGAGCAAGGTATTAAGCAAGAAAGAAAGAGGATGCAGTTGTAGAAGAAAGGTTTTCTTGGAGAAAAGCTTGATGGAGACGAAGGCAGGATTTCAAAACTACTTTTATGATAAGAGACGTCCGAAGAGATGCGACTTTAAGAGCGTAACCTTTCATGGGGATGCAAGAGCCTGTGGAACACTGAAAGCTTATCGTGATCCAACTGCACAAGATAGAGTAGTGTCGACTCTAAAATTAAGAGCGTCGACACTGGGAAACTAAGATCAAGGCCAACCTTCTACAAATTTGAAGAGATGTTACTCCACCATGATCCACTGACTTTCCAGTAAATTCCAAGAAAAGTTAACATCATTTATTCACTTTACTCTCCTTCTTCCATCATTGTTAAGATTAATGGTTTACAAAATTATAAACTGTGATTAACCTTTTTAAAAAAAAAGTTCTTGAAGAGTTCATGAGAGTAAATAACAGAGCAAAAAGTAATTCTTCAAGTCAAGAAATTGCATGAGTATGAAACCACTTACTCATTACATGTAACAAGATGACATTGGAAAGATGTCTAAGCAAGCTAAGATATATTGAAGTTAATAAATCTGGCTTGACCCTTTTAGAAATTTGAATATCTTAATCACCATTTAAAAAAAAAAACTTTACCACAAATGAACAATCTGATTTCCCTTACTTTTTCATGCAAGAAGCCATGTTTTGTACACACCAGAGCTCCTGATTACTTATGTAGGGTAATCATTTTGTTTCAGGGATAGAATGCATCTTTTCATGTGAGGATACATGCCTATCAAACACCAAAATCCCCAATTACTTAGACTGCATCAGAAACATTTTGACAGCCCTGAACAAATAAACTAGCTCATCATGACATACAGTACTACTACTAATTTTATCAGAGATTTATAGTTTCTCAGAGCATAGTCAGTGTTCTGCCATTTATAAAACTTTTGACAAAGCAGGAGATAATTTTTGGATCAAGAAGATTTTTCAAGACAAAATATTTCGGATGCTTTGGAAATCTGTCCAAAGAAACCAATTTACATGAGAATTTTTGGAGATTAATAGAAATGCAATTCTCACCTAATGAATCCCTTTCTGCACTGTTATTTAACTGATTTGAACTCTCCAGAGGATTTTGAAGGTTAATCTAGAAATTTATAACTCTAAAACCACAACCTTTTAAATTCTGAGATAGAGGAGATTCAAAAGAATAAATGAATTTAACTTCCCCTGAGAAAATGCCCAGAACTTTGCTTTTCACAGTGAAATTACTCCCCCTCAGGAAATGATTTCTTGAATCAAGGAGAATAGTAAACAAAAATTTCCCCTCAACAAGTGCATAAGACCCTTGGTACTTGGCCGAGACATGTACTCACGCATAGTGAAAGATTCCAGACAAGCTTAACTTGTCCTTCTTCAAGTCACCATTTTATATACCACAAGGTCTAATAAAATGTGAGGCATGAAATTTATTTGTGGAAAGAAGGTGAGATTTATGTACAACAAGCTAAATAATTATGAACAGACTGAGAAACATGGAAGCTTATTGAGTGAAGAGAAGGATAGTGTCGACACATTTTCCAATAGTGTCAACCTATGAAAGAGCAACAACACTAAGCGGCTGAGAACTTCCTTCTTTACAGACTGCATCATGACTGAGAGCATCTCAACCACTTCAACTGACCAAGCTTGACCACTGAAAATGATTTTTCCACAATCTTCTGTCTCATTGACTTGACAGAATTTTTATCCAGAAGCAAGACTTTTGATAATTTGCATTCATACATTTTTAGCAATTTTTCAGAGACAATCAATCATGAATCCAACAAGCAAAGACCCAGTTCTCTTCTTAACCAAGAGTATCTTTCATTGCACAGAGGTTTAGTAAAAATATTAGCAATTTGCTTTGATGTTTCAACAAAATGCAATTCAAATGAATTTTGCTTACTTCATCTCTAAAAAAATGATGCCGAATTTCTATATGCTTTGTCCTAGAGTGCTGGATTGGATTTTTTGCCAAGCAAATTGCACTAGTGTTATCACACAAGATTGGGACACATCCAAGATCTACTTGGTAGTCTTGGAGTTGATGTTTAATCCATAACACTTGAGTGCCACAACTCCCTACAGCAACGTACTCCGCTTCTACAGTAGAGAGAGCAACCGAGTATTGTTTCTTGGAAGCCCAAGAAACTAAACATCCTCCCAAAAATCGGCAATAGCCACTAGTACTCTTTCTATCTAGTTTACATCCAGCAAAATCTGCATCTGAGTAAGATATCAAGTTAAACTCACTAAATGCAGGATACCACAATCCAACTCATGAGTTCCTGCAAGATATCTGAAAATTCTTTTTGCAGAACTCATGTGGGATTCTTTAGGTCAAGCCTGAAATCTAGCACACATACACACTGAAAATTGGATATCCGATCTAGATGATGTTAGATAGAGTAAGGAACAAATCATACCTCTGTAAACTTTTGGATCACAGGGTTACCTTTCAGATCAGCATCTAAACTCACAGTGGTGCTCATTGGAGTTGCCATTGCTTTGGTATTTTCCATCTTGTATTTTCTCAGCAAATCTTGAATGTATTTGGATTGGTTTATGAAGATCCCTTCCTTTGATTGAACAACCTGCAGTCCAAGAAAAAATTAAGTTCTCCCATTAGACTCATTTCAAATTCATTGGTCATTAATTCAGAAAATTCCTTACATAAGGAGGACTTTGTTGATCCAAAGATAATGTCGTCAACATAAACTTGGACCACCAGGATGTCCTTTTCTTGAATTTTTGTAAGAGTATTTGATCAGCTTTACCTCTTGAATACCCTTTACTTGTAAGAAATGAGCTCAAACGATCATACCATGCTCGGGGAGCTTGTTTCAGACCATATAAGGCTTTGTCCAATTAAACACATGATCAGGAAAGTTAGTGCATTCAAAACCATGAGGTTGTTCAACATAAACGTCCTGCTTAATCAATCGATTCAGAAAAGCACTCTTAACATCCATTTTCTGCAATTTAATACCATGAGCAAAAGCAAAAGCAAGCAAAATTCGAATTGCTTCAAGTCTAGCTATTGGAGCAAAAGACTCTTCAAAATCTATTTCAAACTCCTAATTATAGCCTTTTGCTACTAGCCTAGCCTTATTTTAATTACCTTCCCATCTTCATTGAATTTATTTCTAAATACCCATTTGGTTCCAATAACTCCTTGTGAAGAAGGTCTTGGAACTAAATGCCAAACTTTATTTCTCTCAAATTGATTTAATTCTTCATGCATTGCATTTATCCAGAAAGAATCTTTAGAGCATCCTCTATTTTCTTAGGTTCAATTTGAGACACTAGAGCCATTTGATCAAGTTCGGAAATAGCTTTAAAGTGAGATCTTGTCCTAGGGGGATCAAGTAAGTTACCAATAATGCTTCCCTGAGGATGATCTCTCAACATCCTTATATTCAACTGATTTCTTTCTTTATCTGCAATTTTTGACTCCTGTATGTCACATCTTCCTGGATTTTTCTTTGCTGCCGATTCCTTTTCATCCATGTCTTTAGCTTCTTCTCCCTCAAGAAATTCTCCATCTTCTTCTTCCCTATTCATGATAACACCATGTTCATCAATGTGATATGTGGGCTTTCCTCAACAATTTGATCTTTCAAATTAAAGACTCTATAAGCCCTTGAATGATCAGAATATCCAAGAAAGATCCCCAAATCACTCTTAGATTCAAATTTATCCAAGTCATGTTATTGTTAATGAGAATATAACATTTGGCACCAAACACTTTAAAATGAGCAATGGAAGGTTTCTTACCTTTCAGAAGTTCATAAGGAGTCTTTTTGCTAAGAGGCCTTACCATTGCACGTTTTATATAACACGAAGTGTTTACTACTTCAGCCCAGAACTTTCTTGACAGACCACTCTCAATCAACATCGTTCTTGCCATTTCCACAAGAGTTCTGTTTCTTCTTTTTACAACTCCATTTTGTTCAGGAGTTCTTGGTGATGAGAACTTATGGAAGACTCCTTCCTCCCTACAGAAGTCTCAAAATCAGTGTTCTCAAATTCACCACCATGATCAGACATGATTGATATTATTTTGAATTTCCCTTCCTGTGCAATTTTCTTGTAAAACTCATGAATTCTGTGAATGCATCATTTTTGTGAGCAAGAAAGAAAACCCAAGTGAATCTAGAGAAGTCATCAACAAGAACATATCCAACTTTTTCCATTTAGACTGTTTGTTCTTGTGGGTCCAAACAGATCCATGTGGATAAGCTCAAAAGGTTTAGAAGTCTGACTCTCAGATCTACTTTTGAAGTTTTCTGGTTTGCTTACCTTGAGAGCATGCTTCACAGGGTTTCAGATTTTGTTGAAAGAGATTTTTGGTAAGTCTTTAAGCATGTTAAATTTTACCAACTTATGTAACATATTGTAGCTAGCATGACCTAGCCTACGATGCCACAAGCAAGCTAAATCATTTTTATTTGCAGTTAAGCACAGGTTGGTGTTTTTAGGTTCATCAAGATCAACCATGTACACATTATTTATTCTTTTTCTAGTGAATTTAACAAGATCAGAATTGGGTTCAAAAATAGTACAACCAAGAGAGTCAAAAATTACCTTGTGACCCTTGTCACACAATTGACTTATACTCAGAAGATTGTACTCCAAACCTTCCACCAGAAGAACACCATCAATCGAGTTTGAAAGGTTTTTACCTACCTTACTTGAACCAACAATCTTACCTTTATTGCTTCCTCCAAACATCACACGGCCAGCCTTCTTTCAAGATAAAAGATAGAATTTATCCTTGTCTCCCGTCATGTGTCTTGAACAGCCACTGTCTAGAAACCACATATTGTTTTTGGCTGTAAGACACACTTGCACACACAATCAAAGAAAATTCTTTGGAACCGAGTGCATTTGGGTCCTTCCAAAACTTCCAGATCGAAAACACAAGATAGCAAACTCTTTGGAATCCAAACTTGTTTCTTTACTGTGGAATTATTCTGTTCTTGAAAGTCTGTTGATTTTTGTTTTTTCTGCTGTTTTCATAGTGTTTTTGAGCACTTACACTCATGAATTTCTTGTTCTTTAAAGTGAAACCAGAAATTGGTTTGATTCCTTAGCACTCTGGAATTTCTTGTTCTATCCAAACCACTGAAGTCATAGACTTGTGTCGACGCTATGTAAGGGTAGTGTCGACCTACATGATTCCATTTTGTCTTGTTTCCAGTGTTTTCATGAGTAGGTCTTGACCTACTATACATCCACTTAGTGTGAGACCATGCCTATGATGGTATTAGTCTCTCATAAGTCCAATTTCTTAAATTCTATGGCTTAGTGTATGATGGTGTCGACCTATCACTGACATAGTGTCGACCTTTCCACACAGAAGACTTTATGTTCTTGTTCCTTTGAGACATTTGTTTATCTTCTATATCAGTTTCATTTTTTGTTTTGAATCTTTTAGTAAAAACAATTTTTGTTGTTTCACCCATTTTGATTTCTCTTTCTTTATTCACATTCACTTGCCCTGTTAAGGTGGAGGTCTCTGAACTTTTTGAAGAAGTAAATGTTATGGTTTTCAGTCCTACTTCTTTCTTCTTGGTGGGATTAAATGTCACGCCCCGATATTTAGCAGCGGAATAAATACCGGGGACGTGAACGATACATAAACGTATCACAGTTGAATAGCGCAGAGACACAATTGAATATAATAACACTTTCAAATCATAATAATATCCTCAAAGTTACTCTTGATTTCATTTCATTCAACTAGATACAACCTTACAAGAAAGAATTAACCAAAGGGTCCATTATTCAAATAACTTCCAGAAAAGTTTCACTATTACATAGACTACTCAATTTCTATTTCTAAACTGTCATCTATTCTAGGACGGGTACTCGTCACTCTTGTCCAGTCCCATCCGACTCCACCGTTTCCTCATCACTACCTGAAAAAGGCAGGATGATAGGGGTGAGCGAACTAGCTCAGTAGGATTTACATCTCAATAACGTGCGGGCACTAGTATACATGATTAACATTTTAAGTAGGCAGATATGCACATGAATATGATGACAATGCATGCTTTTCTAACAGATTGAATAGCAGAATAGAACGGATATCGTATCAGATCAATGTCGAATTGCATATACAATGGACAGATATTTCAAGAGTAGAATCATATCAAAAGAGATTGGCCATATTCAGACAGATACCACGTATTCACGTGAACAGACGTATCATATCAAATCTTATCATATCAGATCAAATCAAACTTATCATATCAAACGAAGGCACATTCCCACAAATCTTGCTTATCGTATCAGTGCCATGCCACGCACCACAAGTCCATACTCCCGCGGTTAATAAGTACGTTGGGGTGCTCCTCCCCAGGACCAGACAGGGCCCTTATTGCACAGGCATTGGTCAAATGGACCGAGGTCCCACGTTGTGCCAAACAAACATATTCACATTATGGCCACAGAGTTTCAATGATAAGCTCATAGTAAAAGGACATGATCATTCATAGAGTCAAGGAATGACAAACAGCTCAAAAGAACAAGGCAGGATAATGGCATATCTTATGTTTCATAGTTCATTAATGTCTTGACACGAGGGTGTTTCTAAAGACAGATCATATGTAGAACATGTAATTTCCTAGCATGTATGCATATGACATAATCAATTAAACACCGAAAAACATGAAACCATGAAACTTATATGCAAATCATAACATTTACACCACTAATATGTCCATACTAATCATGTATTCATCCTCACATTCATATCATATTATTATCTTATCAATTGACAATAAGCAAGATCACAAGATAATCCAAGGATCATAAGAACAATCAAAATTTACACATTAGAATCATATTCATATCATTACCATTTCCTTTAATGGTTTGATTTATTTTAAGTCCATGCATACCTTATAACACCATGTACATGCTTGAAGACATCATGAAATGATTAGACCCAATTTATACAAAAATCTTGTAAGGGTAGTGTCGACACTAGATCAAGTGGTGTCGACACAATGCTTCAAACACAAGACAAAATCACGCAAAACTGGTCAGGTAGTGTCGACACTAGTTCAGGTGGTGTCGACACAGTGCTTCAAAAACAAGGCAAAAAGGTCAAGTAGTGTCGACACGAGATCAAGTAGTGTCGACACTAGAGACAGCTTCCAGAAAACCCCCTAACTAATATGGGACAGTGTGTCGACACTAGCACAAGTGGTGTCGACACTAGATCAGCTTCCCAGCACTTTCTGGGTCAAACTGGGTGAGTGTGTCGACACGGGATGGGACTGTGTCGACACTAGAGGGCTTCCCAGAACACATTCTGGGCTGTTTTGGGACATCAGGTCGACACGGGATCAGGTCAGGTCGACACGGGCTCAGGTCAGGTCGACACGAGTGCCCCTTCCAGACAAAAACACATGACTGCAGTGTAGCGATCCACTTCCACCTCTTATAACTCTCTAAAGAGTGACATTTAGACAAAACGTTCAACATGAAAGATGAAGAGGACAACAAGTAGAAGAACTTTTATGTTGAGGTTTGATCTAATTCGGTCTAAAATCCCGAGAAAACATATGAATAACAGAGAGCTAATAGTAGCCCGAAATCGCAGTATCATGCAGAGACTCTCTTGTCATGCTCCTAACTCTCTAACGAAGGATTTTTAGACAAAACGTCCAACATAGAAGATGCTCGTGATGTCAATTAGAAGAACTTTCATGAAGAAAGTTTAGTCAAATTCTGTCTTTAATCATGTGCATAATAAGAAGAACAAGAAAAAGCCCTAACTGTGCAAGACTTCAGAAAACCGACGAATACACAACGTATAATCCATGAAATTGAGTCAAACCAAATGCAAATGATCCTAGACTCAGAGAACTACATGATGGTGTTGGTTTTCTTTAATTTTGGCCCGAGAACACCTACCTTTACGAAGATCTAAAACCCGTTGATGTTCTGGATGCAACAGAAGATACAGGGGATGAAGCTACAGACTCCCAGCCTTTCTCCTGCTCCTCAGAAATTCTTGCTTGCCTCCAAACGACCCAAACTTCGTTGTTAAACCTTCCCAAGAGTTTAGGGACGAGTTCTTATAGTTTTAGGATGTTGTTAAGAGTCCTAACGATACTAGGAAAGGGGCTACGAGCTCTGTTTCCTAGTTTCCAGGAAATCTGGGATTCCCTTACCCAAAGAGGTAGCAAAGGTTTAGGAAACCACCAATTGGGATTGAGTTCGGTTTTGGCTTACCTTACATGACTAATCACCCATCTTTTAACCCTATATTGCCCTCTCTAATTATTGCATAATTACATACACGATATTCTGGGTAATTCCCTGTCCAGTTCATTCATATCCTTGGGCCAAATGTGTTCTATAGGCCCATTATTGTTGATGGTCATAATTACATGGTGTGGAAGTCTCCAATATGATTATTTATTTTATCCCTCTATATTTCTGAAATTTTTAAATTGCTAAATTTTCGGGGTGTTACATTAAATCCTAACCCCTCTTTGTTAAAATTTACTTTTGTGCCTAGAAGGGCTTCAAGATTATTTTTGCCACTAACAAATCTTTCCGAGACTTCCTATTTTTTTATTATTTCTTTTGCAAAACTTCAAGTTCCTTTTTCAGTTCACTATTGACACTGTTTAAAGCAACATTTTTTTCAGGGACAAGAGCTATTTCATCAAGGCTTTCAATATTTTGACTTTTCAGTTCATTTACGACCTCTTTTAGAGCATTTATCTCTTGTGAGAATTCTTTTTCTTTTTCTTCTGTTAAAGTATTCTGAGGAAAGTGTTTCAATTTCTTTTTGAGCATTTTATTTTCCTTTTTGAGTTCATCATATTGATCCAGTAGTTCAAAATAAACATGCTCCCAATCATCCAACGTGAAATCTTTGAAGGGAGAGCTTACCTCTTCTCCTTCTTCCTCTTTTTCTCTGGCCATCAGACATAGCCTTGATTGAGTATCCTCAGCATCTGAACTTTCTTCTTCTTCATCATCTTCTTCTTCGCTCCAAGTTCCAACCATAGCTTTTTGTTTGTTTCTGTTCCACCTTGGCTGAATTTTCTTCTGAACCTCAGGACATTCAGACTTGACATGTCCTAGTTTCCTACAGTTGTAACACACAATTCTATCAGTCTTCTTATTTGCATATGCTTTGGGTTTTGACAAATTATTTGCATGTGGTTTATTTTCCAAAAAACTTTTACCTTCTTTTCTCAAGAATTTTCTGAACTTTCTAGTTATCAATGCGAACTCACCTGAATCATCTTCAGAGGTAGATGACTCACTTTCTTCAATAACTTCTTTGGTACTAGAACTTGCTTTCAGAGCAAGAGGCTTCTTCTTCTTTCACATCATCTTATGTTCTTTTTAAACCCAACTCATTGGTCACTAAAGAACCTATCAATTCATCTACAGTAGTTGTGGATAAATTTCTAGATTCCTCAATAACAGTAGCTTTAGTGTGCCATATGGGTGTCAAAGATCTAAGAATCTTTCTAACCAATTCTTTATCAGTGTAGACTTTGCCTAAATTCTTTAGACCATTTGTTAACAAGGTTAGCCTACCATACATATCGAAAATTGTTCATCATGCTTCATCTTAAATGCCTCATATTCTGAAACTAATATATTAGCTTTAGTTTTTTTTACCTCAGATGTTCCTTCATAGATTACCATGAGGCGATCCCAGATCTCTTTTGCACTTGAACACGATGACACTCTTGAGAATTTAGTAGGATGTAGAGAGCACTGCATTATGTTCATTGCACTCCAATTTGCGTTTGATTTCTTGATTTCTTCTGGAGTCCACTTCTCTTCATCCTCGGACAGCTCATAAGGTCCATTGTTCACCACTCTCCAAATTTGTTGGTCTTGAGCACGCAAAAATACTTGCATATGAGTTTTTCAGTATGAGTAATTTGAACCATCAAAATATGGATGTCTATTTACAGAGTGACCCTCAGCTATATAACCCCTAGATTCCATAATTCACAGATTACTCCTGGTTGTGAAACCAAATATTCTGGAGAACCAGGCTCTGATAGTACGTGTTAAGTGAAGTAGGATTATCTAGAGGGGAGGTGAATAGAGAATCCCTAGAGATATACGTGAATTTTAAAAATTTAGAGACAATGCAATTTATCAGGTGAGACTTACAAAATTGATAAAGTAATGAAATGCAAACCACAGAAGAACGATCAGGATTTTTAGGTGGTTTGGCTCCACTGAGGAGACCTACGTCCACCCCTCACCAATCAGTGAGGATCCACTAAGAGAACAAATCGTGTGAGACACTCACACACCTGCTGAATCACAGCTTTTCTACACCCGCTGACTCACAACTTGAACAAATCACTGATTCACAGCCTCAGAAAGCACAATCCAATCATAGCATGTGAAGGATCGTCACAGTCTACTTCACAAAGAAGCAGACAATTACTCAAAGTAGAATTTAGGAGAAATCAAAGAAAAAATAAGTAGACAGATGCCAGGATGAGTTCACAAATGTTCAAACTCAATGCACAGGAGCTCGATCTGGCTAGAGGAGTTCATTGACTTCAATTCTGACTTTCCTGCAAAAGAATTCTTCATGTAGCTTGCAATGCACAGATCTCTTGTATCTGAATTGAAGATATATTCGATCCCCTGTTCCAGATGATCAGCACGAATTCTTCAGAGATTCATTCCGGCTTGATTCAGCAACACCTTCTTCAGATCTGAGCTCTGAGCTGAAGCCGCATGTTCTTCCGGAACGTAGAATTCATTTTCTTTTCGCACCTCACAATCTTCCTTTTGAATCAACCTGATAGATAAATAGCGTCGACCTTATTTACAGTTGGTGTCGACCTTATCTTCATTTGACTTCATAAATCACTTTAATTCTTGAATAGTGTTGACCTTGTCCACGTTTGGTGTCGACCTTAGCATCTTGATTCTCCTCAGTAGGACTCAGAGAAAGTCACTAGTGTTGATATCCTTTCTGAGTAGTGTTGACCTGACTTGACCACATCCACTCATAGCGACACAAAGAGACCACTAGTGTCGACCTATGTCCCAGGTAGTGTCGACCTTATTTGACTGTAGCGAATTTTTCCTTGATGCAAATGAGTTGTACCTGTAAAACAAATGTTGTGTGTCAAATATCTATAACTTTTTACTTAAAATATGACATCATCAAAATCAAGGACACAACAATAGGCAGGTCCGTCGCCTTCACAAACAGTAACCCTAATCCAGGAACCCCTCTCTGGATTCCTCATGCAAACCATTTAAAACACCAAAATAACCCAATATACATGCTCAACCCATTACCCTAGCATGATATCCATCATTTATAAAGCAAATAACATGCCACACATGCATCACATGCAATCTAGAACGTAAAACGGGGCAGAATTTCCCTACGTTCGTAAAGAACGTGAAGAATGACCACGATCCGGCATTTCCCCCTACTCCGTGGCATGTCCTCACGGCGAGACCACACCGAAAACGATGCTAAAACCCCAAATCGCCCGAAAAGTCACTGCAACAACTCCTTCCTGGCTGAACAGAGCTTTCTGAGCTCTGTTCGGCCGACCTAAGCTTAAAACGGCTCACAGTTGAGAATGCGACATACCCTACCGTCGCGACAAGAACACGATGTAGGAGGCCATCACCTTCCCACTGTCGACGTCAGCAAGGCCGCCCAATGTACGACACGCGGCGGATATGCAGACGAAGACCACAAACGGTGGTAACCAGAATGCGACACTCAGGGCCGTCGCGTTCAGAACGCGACACCCAGCCCTGTCGCGTTCACAAACAGTGAACCAGTGAGTGCTTTAGGGCCAAACTGTCGACCCACGAAGCCTCACAACCTACGTAAAAATCATGAAGCACACACTAATGGGCCACACATTGGCCTCTAGAACCTCTAAACCACGATCCGAATTGTCAATACGCTATAGGGGGAGGCTACTGTGGCATCTCCTGGGCGATTCCGGCTTCCTGGTGGTTCGTGTGGCGGGGTTTCCATGTGAGGAGGTGTTCAGAGCGTGGGTGTGCCGGTGGTGTGATGTTTCTCATGTTCTGCAGGTTCTTCAAGTTGGTAGGGAGACTTCCTCTTTTACTTTGTGTTATTTAAATGGTTTTAAGCTTTAAAAGCATTATATGGTAGTACATGGTAGTTCAGTCTTCGTTTTAGGAGTTAAAGTGTGATTTGCATGGTGTGTGGATGGTTTTATGGAGGAGGAAATGGGGTTCAACCGTCTGCCTGAGAAGGTGACGGGGTGAACCATGGCGTTTTGGTTTGAACACGACACCTTGGGCTGTCGTGTTCATGTGTTCTGATTGGGTTGGATCAGTTGGTTTTGAATGCGACCACTTGTTCCGTTGCGTTCTTGTTGAACGCATCGAAAGTGGTCCGTTGCGATTTGGTGTACGGGTTGGTGTTGTCTTTGTTGCGATGTATCATCCCGTCGCAATTTGCACTTTGACTATCGGAGTTTGACCGCCGGGTTTGAAGGCGACATATCAGGCCATCGCGTTCTGGTCATGACACTGGGCCTTGTCGCGTTAGGTTTGTAATTATGTTTGGGTAGGCCGTCGTGTTCTTAAATTCGATGCCTATGTCCATCGCGTTTTAGCTTCCATGGTCTATTTGTGGTGGCTGGGCAATGATGGTTCTGTGTGGACCTAGCTTTGGATATTTAAGGTTGTTTTAAGTTATTCTAAGCTGTTTAATGTTAACAAAGCATGTTATAGGTTTAATGGTTTGGATCATGATTAGTTAGTGAGTTAAGTTAATTATGTTAATTATGTTATTTATGTTAATCATGATAGTTAGGGTAATGAGATCAGATAATGTGGTTTGTTTGTATAATGATGTTTGAATGCTATGGAGGTCATGAGATGACCAATGACAGGCAAGGCTATAATGTGGTTCATATGTTTAGTGGAGTGTAGTTGCTTGGAGG
Source organism: Colocasia esculenta (assembly GCA_014218235.1). Lineage (NCBI taxonomy): Eukaryota > Viridiplantae > Streptophyta > Magnoliopsida > Alismatales > Araceae > Colocasia > Colocasia esculenta. The sequence goes on along the minus strand of CM024755.1, from coordinate 121,487,092 downwards.
TCACATGGTGACCAATGATGAGCTAGTTACGTTATGTTTATTGGGATTTAAGAATACCGATGTTTGTGTTTGCTGCTGATCGGTATGGTTTGTGTGTTGGCCGAGTGTGGTGGTCCGGCACCTATTCCGGAATGCCTCTCTAGTCGGGTACCCCAGATTCTTTGTGAGCCAGGCACATTGTGGTTTGTTGTGCTTGAGGTTTGTCCCGATACTGTGTGTACCATAGAGGTCTATGTCTTCTTCCTGGACATCCTCTATAACGGCCCTAGATATTTATGCCCAGTAAGGCTCCATATCCAGATCCGCCTCCCACGAACGGACCGAAGTCTCGCAAGAGATAGCTCGCACACGTGCCCAGTAAGAATATAAAAGACAACCACAACAGTATAAGACACAAGAAAGTACATGTACTCATACCTGCATATATCAATTTACAATTGTCCCAATACATTATTACATGTCCAATTAAAAAGTACAACTACCTGGGGCATACCCTGAGCACTAATGTGCCTGGCTCACACAAAACCTGGGGTACCCAACTGAAGAGGCATTCCGGAATAGGCGCCGGATCACCAAACTCGACAACGCACAAACCACGATATATACATATATAATCTTTATTACAAACCACGGTACACATGTTAAGTATAGCTTGATCCGGTCACTCTGTGACCTACAAGTTAGCCTACACACTAACATTTAACTCTACACTTTCTTTATCAATTAAACTATCTTAAATAACCTATAAACAACATCAAAGGACCGAGGCTAGGGTCACACTGGAACCTCACTACCCAACCACCACAAACCAACTTTATACACACCACTCAAACCACGTAGACACCATACCACGAACAACACCCTAACCACGCAAAGAACACACTAACCATATGAATAACACACCAACCACGTAAAAACACGCTCATGGAGCGCCACAGGTGCCAATGCACCACTTACCATTGCCATGCACAACAAACCACGATAGTCGGATAGCCATATCATCACGCACACACATAAAACCCCTCAGACCTGTTAACGCGATAGGGTCCCATGTCGCCTTCTGAACGCGACACCCCGATAGGTCGCGTTCAGAAGCAGAACGCGACGGGTCGGCCTGTCGCGTTCAAAACACGACAGCAGGGTCTGTCGCCTTCACAAACCTGAACCCTAATCCAGGGACCCCTCGCTGGATCTCCCCCACAAACCCTATAAACCAGTGTTTAAACCAATTTTTCATGCTCTTCTCAATGCCCTAGCATGGTATCTATCATTTATAAAGCATTAAACAATCTAAACATGCACTACATACAATCCACACAGTAAAACGAGGTGGAATCTCCCTACCTTCACGAAGAACACGCAAACCAACCAAGACACGACGTCTCCTCCGCTCCATGCGACGTCCTCGCGACGAGAGTGCGCCAAAAACACCTCTACGACCCCGAATCGCCCGAAAAGCTACACAAAAACGTCTCCCTGGCCGAGCAGAGCTTGCTGAGCTCTATTCGGCCGACCTTGTATAAAAACACATCACAGTTGGGAAGGCAACGTAGCCCTCCGTTGTGACCTGAACGTGACGTAAGAGGCCGTCGCCTTCCCAAGGCCGATGTCAGCAAGTTGCCCAACGTGCGACATGCGGCGTGCATGCAGCCGACGACTGCCAAACAACGGTTTCAAAAATGCGACACCCAGGGCTGTCGCGTTCAGAACGCGACGCCCAGCACTGTCACGTTCACAGACAGTGAACCAGTGAGTGCTTTGGGCCCAATCTGCCGACCCACAAAGCCACACAATCTACGAGAACACCTAAAACACAGACTAATGGGCCACACACATTGGCCACCAAACCTGCTAAGCAAAGATCCGCGAAGATCCGAAAAACGCGCGATGTTACATTACTGTAGCACCCCAAAAATTTTAACTACATAAAAACTCAAATAAATGGAAATAAATAATTTCCATAATATCAGAGTATTTAAAACATACGTATCATTATCGTATGTGCTAAAACATATCGAAAAATTCCGTAAAAATTATAAATCAACCCTAAACATTCTTACTAAACGTTCCACAAAGAAATTTGTTCCAAGAAAAATCGGATTAGCCAAGTTTAAAGTGTTTCACTACTTATTATCGTAATTTATGAATAAGTCGGAAAAGCATTATCACACGTACTTGGATGAGTCAGAAAATTAAATAAAAATCATATATGGGCTTCAAATAATATCTTCTAATGACCCATCAAGAAATTTGGGTCAATAAAAATCATTTGGACTAGGTTTAAGAGTTATTGTGACCGATTATCTAAATAGGAAACAAGTCGGAAAACCATTAACACGGAAATACGACGCAACCATAAATTAAATAAAAATGTTGGAGAGACTTCTAACATTATATATAATGACCCAATATCATAATTGGGCCAATGGACCACATATGACCCAAAAATCAAATAAAGCTAGAAAATGCATGGAATTCGTAACTCTAAATAGGCTGAAATTAGAAAGAGGTAATTTGAGTTGAATTGGGATGCAATCATGCATTCTTGGCAACCCAAATCGTGCCTAACTATAGTGGGAGGTTTCCTAAAGCCTCACACACTCAAAGGTAGGAAGAAATCCCAAAAATAGGAAACTAATATGTCAAAACCGCAACCTAGCTTTCCTAGTTACAATAGGACTCCTAAACACCTTGGTTGCTTAAATACTCTTCACCAAACCCTAGGGATGAGTTTAGAACTTGCTGGGGTCGTGTGGAAGAGCTCTTGGTGGCTGAGGAGCTGTGGAACGACCACAAGAAGCTCATCTTCTTCCCCGTTGCGTTTGCTGCGACCTGCACAGACAGTCATCTTGAAGTCGACCAAAGGTAGGTCAAACCTAAACCAAACCTTGCAAGGCTTATACCCCTGGAAAGAGGGTCAAGTCTACGTTCTAACCCAAGTGGAATGCCCAAATTCCATGTAGTATACACGGAGTAGTAAGGTTTTCCTCCAAGTGGTCTGAACACGGGTTTTCTGGAAAAACGAGACTTCTTCAACCCATAAGGTAGGTTTTCTCGGGCCAAACCTTAACATATCCTATACCAATGTGTAGAGCATCAAGTTAACTTCATTTCCCACTGATTTCATCATTTTCCATTTAGTACATCATGAGTTATAGGCGTTTTGCCAAAGTCACGCCTGTCAGGGTCCTTTCCTGTTCAAGTCAATTTATCATACATTTTGAGGTCGTTTAAAATTATTTAAAAATCATAGTTCGCACCTATTTCATGTTCCCTACAACTTTTATGTTGAGACTTTGTCTAAATATCATTATTTAGAGAGTTATAAGCATTGTAAGAAAGCCGCTATAGGAAATTGCGTTTTCGGGTTGCACTTCCTTTTTCGTTCTTCATATTTTTTTGAGATTCGAGATCGAATTAGATCAAACCACCAACATCAAAGTTCTTCTACTAGATGTTCTTGACAATTTTCATGTTGAAAGTTTTATCCCAAAAGCACTAGATTAGGAGTTATAAGCCGTATAAGTTCCCTATATCAACCCAGTCCAAGTATGAGTCGAACTGGGTGTATTGGCAACCCAAAACCTCTCTCTAGAAGGAGACGTATCGTCCTGTCGCATTCAGAACGCGACTGGTTTCGTGTTGCGACCTGGCCTCTGCGCAGTGTTCACTTAAATGGCTGTAACTTTTTCTATAGACCTCGGATTGATGCGCCGTTTTTTTTGTTGGATTCCTTATTCAAGGGATTCAATGTGGTATATTCATGTGTCAGATTTACATTTGAAATTAGTGAGTTGTGACTCTAGAAGTGGAAGGGTTGGGACTACATCTACTTCCTAAAAGGCATATGTTCCGGTTTCTGTCGTTTTATGCCACTCTTCATATGTGTGAGTTTTGAACTATATAGAAAGGTTCTACAAGGTATTATCATGCTAACCCAAGGTCAGTTAACATGGTGTCAGTGTGTAAATTACAATCTTGTGTCTGAGCATTACATGATGTCTTTTAATGGCTTAAAAGTGATTAACACATTTAAAATCTATAATTGCATGAACGATATTCTAATTGCTCTCCTAATGACGTGATCATTCAGGCAACTTATGATTTACTCTTCTTACTATTCTAGCTTGACTAAATGATAATTTTGTTGCCATAAAAATCTTGCAAACCATGATTTGGTAAAGTGCATAGTTTCATGTCATGCCATCATTTTAAGTACTTTCTGTGAGTTAAGACCGATGCTTTGTGAATTGAGACACTCGTACATCACTACACACTTGCACATCTAGGCAGCCCTTTTCTTGGGAAATTGGAAACTCTCTACCAGTGACGGCCCTCATTATACCGGTACGGTTATACCAACCCACGTCGGTATAGCGAGTGCTGCCACAGTGGGACATTTACCCAAACGATACAAACAGCTGAGATACACACGAATATACAACAAAGTAGCGGAAGTAAAAGACCAATATCTTCATTCATTCATCATCCACATTAAACATACATGCAGTTCGCAATTAACATAAAAGAACTAAAAATCCACATGATTTAAATTCTGAAATTAAATACAAATGTCCACACTTATACATCATTCTCATGATACTTCTAGTACAATGTTCAAAATACATACTGTGAAATACACATTTACAAAGAACTCCAAAAACTAGCTAGTCTCCACGCTCGGAGTCCGTCTCTCTGCTGCCTCCTCCAAAGGTACTGTGTCACCAACTATACCTGTACGCCGAAGCAAGGAGTGAGTCCAAGGACTCAGCAAGCAACACTACTCATGATATACACTTATAAGTCCTAGTGGTTTCTACATGCACATTACAATTAGCCACACATAGCATGTTAGTCAATTCAAGTTTTCAACCTATCATGAAAGTTCTACAATTTTATACATAACTCATGCTTTCAGATTTCTTAAATAAAATTCACCTATCACATGGTCTCTATTCAATTTACTCATGAAACTTTAATCTTTAAAGAATCAAAACATGAGAGCTATCAACATGAACTTTTTACAACATGGAGGGAAGGGACACAAACTAGCATGGATTTACACATTTTTAAACACATACATGAACCTTTTCACATGCTTTAGGTTGCTGATTTCATATGGTTCATGGCTGAAAACCTATGCATGAGAGCTACAACGCTACATAAAACATGTCATGTGATCAAACAATCATGCTATCTTTTGCCCGTTTTCACCAACTATCCCTAACATGGGTTCTAAACATCTTTGCACATAATAACATGATGATGACAACATAAATTCACTGATTTCACATGATTTTCAGATTTGTCTCACATGGTTTTCAATAAACAATTTTCATATCTTAGTTTCACCTTTCTTTACACAAGTTCCATCTTTCACATGGTTCACTTTACACATACACATTCACATGTCACTTACACATTTACACATGGACACATACACATTACACATTTCACATTACACATTTTAGGTGCCGTGACACATAGTCCAAACCACCAAGAAGGACATATACACATCACATTACACATAGACGCCATCTAGGCATTCCAATGCGACTCTTGGACTGCGCAGACCGGGAGAACAAGTCTCCACCTTAACTAGTGGTACTTGTCCACCTCCAGGATTTCCCCCTAATGCCTTTAGGGTCACTTAACACAATGAACTTTCTCAGGGGGACTTTTCCTGATACAGCTCCACTGCCCTCTACGGAAGCAGAGTGTCACATTGGCACAGTTACACATTTACACATTTACCATTTTACACATGGTTTTACACTTTACACTTTCATCACATTCACTTTCTCACTCATATGAATATCTTTGTTTTACCTAACATGGTACTACAGAATTTCAAGAATTTAACACACAGTGAACACACTAATCATGTTGGTTTTAGACCATAACTAATCACATTACGATCATATGCATGAATTATCACATTCACATGAAAATACATAACTTTTTATTTACTAATCAAATGACCTGAAATTTTAACCACATGCTTTTTTAGGGTAAAGATGATACCCTCAAAATTTCAGATTTTTCTGCTTCATGGAATTTACAGTAAATAAAACACCTAATTAGCATGCCATTCACAATTTAATTTAACATGGGGTTTAACACATCTTGCAAATTGCCACTTACTATTTAAACAAAGGTTACTGATATATGCATGATTTGAGAATACCAGATTACCCTAAATCATACACCTATAGATAAATCATCACAACCATTCTTACATGCTTTTATTTTACCGAACCGGATTTTATTAGCAAATTACACAAACATGAATGATTACCAAAATTGCAAACACACATACTGACACACTAATTTCATGATCAAACCAAAACCAAGGCATTCATACTAATCCTAATCATGAAACATAATCTAACAAGATATTAACAAGTCATGTTCACAATTCATGGAATACAATATTTCCACATCCACCAACACACCACATTCATCCACACACCACAATTGACTGTAATCATAGAGTATAGGATTACCATATATCCTCATCGCAGAAAACATACGAAATAATGTATAAGGGGGCAGAACAGCTCAATGTTCTGTCCTGAGGAACTTGGCGGCGGTCTCTGGCCGCTGACTCAGGGTCAGCGGCATGGTCGATGGACGCCAAGTTCATCACAGGCGTCCAGGGACCTTGCCGTCGAATCAGGTCTGTGCAGAAACACAGACCCGAGCTCTGAAACTGGGTGAATGGGAGGGTCTAGGACTTGAGGAAAAATCCATAAAAATCACAAAACGACCTAGACTCATAAGGGGACATCATGGATAGGTCACTTGCCTTTATAAATTCTTCCAAGGGATTTATGGCTCGGTGAAGACCTCCTTGGGCAGTCCTAAGAAGGTGCAGAAGTGCCTCCAAGGTCACCTTCCTCCGGGTTCTTGGATGACCTCCACAGCCAGGGGACGATGGGGAAGCCTTCTCTTTGCTCCAGCTTCCTCCTTGTCACAGTAGATCTTCAGATCAAGCTCCAAGAGGGTCGGATTTGAGGGTGGTAAGATGGGTTTTCTCACAGCTTTTCTCCTAGGGTTTTCTCCCCTTTTTCTCCTCTTACAAGGGTGAAGGGAAGAGGGGAGAGGCCAATTCGGGTTCAGGATTAAGGAGGGTCTCTCTCTCCCACTCACTAGGGTGATGGGACACCCTCAGAGCCGTTGGGGAACATCCCCCCAATGGTGGCCATGCCTTGTTTCAGAAGCTTGCAGCTCTGCTGCGCATGCAGGTCAGAGAAGTTGGCGTCCACATCGCTGGACGCCCGGATAAGTGTTGGCGTCCAGGTCTGGACACTGACACCACCTAAACGGCCTGGGCTTGACGCCAGTGGCCTTCGGCCAGAACTCTAAATCATGCAGAAAACCATGCATACCATGCGTATATACATGCAATATACCATGGCATTGTATCTATACTATCACCATGCAATACATACATTATTTACATTTAACATAAACACATACACACGTAATTATACTAATTAATGCATACGTAAATATGTACATACATACACAAGCACAATCATGCACACTCAAATACAAATAAATGCGACGGAAATTTGAGGGTCTTACACCTCTCCCCTTAAGAAACTTCGTCCTCGAAGTTAGAATGGACACTACTCAAACAAAAGGGGGATAATTCTTCTTCATCGCATCCTCAAGCTCCCACGTAGCCTCCTCACGTGAGAAGTTCCGCCATAGAATTTTCACCGACGCAATACTCTTGTTCCAGAGATGCTGAACCTTCCGGTCAAGAATGGCTACTAGTTGCTCGACATACGAAAGAAAGACTGGCTGGATCTCCACTGGTTCATGACTAATCACATGAGACGGATCTCGGACATACTTCCTGAGCATAGATACGTGGAATACAGGGTGAACGCTAGCCAAAGCTGGGGGTAATGCTAGCTCGTACGCCACGTTGCCCAAACGTCTGAGAATCTCATATGGGCCAATGAACCTAGGGCTTAGCTTGCTATGCCTGCCAATCTGACAACTCCACGAGTAGGCGATATCTTCAAGAAGACATGATCGCCAACCTCAAACTCCAAATCCTTTCTCCTGTTGTCGGCATAACTCTTCTGCCTATCCTGTGCCGCAACAAGACTTTTCCTGATAAGCTAAATCTTATCCGAAGTTTCCTGAACTAACTCCGGTCGATCAACTGCCTATCACCAGTCTCCTCCCAACATAAAGGAGATCTGCAGGGCCTACCATACAACGCCTCGAATGGAGCCATACCAATACTAGCATGAAAGCTGTTGTTGTATGCGAACTCCACAAGAGGTAAATGACGCTCCCAATCATCATTCCAATCCAGAACACACGCTCTCAACATATCCTCGAGCGTCTGGATAGTCCTCTCAGACTGTCCATCGGTCTGGGGATGAAACGCCGAACTGAGCTTAAGCTCCAAACCTAACGCATCCTAAGACCCTTCACAACCTCGAAGTAAATCTCGGATCTCGATCCGAAATGATCGACTTCGGCACACCATGCAACCTAATGATACCGCTAACATACAATCTAGCTAAACTCTCTACTGACTGCTTCTTCTTCATAGGCAAGAAATGAGCAGTCTTCGAGAATCTATCTACAACTACCCAAATCGAGTCATTGCCCCTTCTAGATCGAGGCAAACCCGACACGAAATCCATAGTGACAGCTTCCCACTTCTATACGGGGATATCCATCCTCTGCATAAGGCCGGATGGTCGCTGCCGCTCGGCTTTCACCTGCTGACATACTAAACATCTAGACACATAATCCGCAACATCCTTCTTCATGCTGGACCACCAAAATGATCTCTTCAGGTCTTGATACATCTTAGTGTTTCCCGGATGAATAGAGAATCGCGATCTATGAGCCTCCGCTAACACATGCTCACGGACATCTACTACATCGGGGACACAAACACGGTGCTGAAATCTAATCACACCGTCCTCATCACGAGCAATGCCCGCCTTACCACTAGCTCTACAATCTAGGATCGGCTTTCTGCTACTCAATCACCTCATCCAAGACTGAGGATCTAAGGGATAGCTGAGTACAAAAGCCTGACACAACGATGGCTCTAACTCGGTCATAGAGCACGCTACATCTCCAACATCTTCCAATCCTGTGGAGTGAAGACCTCTTTCTACTAAAAGCATCCGCTACGACGTTCGCCTTTCCAGGATGATACTGAAGGTCGAAGTCATAGTCCTTCATGAACTCAATCCATCTTCTCTGCCTCAGGTTTAATTCCTTTTGGGAGAAAAAGATACTTCAAGCTCTTGTGGTCGGTAAACACCCAAATCTGACACCATAAAGATAGTGCCTCCAGATCTTCAGTGCATGAACCACAGCTGCGAGCTCAAATCATGAGTCGGATAGTTCCTCTCATGCTCCTTCAACTGACGAGAAGCATAAGCCACTACCCTCTCTTGCTGCATGAGCACACAACCTAAACCAATCTGAGATGCATCCGTATAAATGGCAAAGCCCTCTAGACCACTGGGCAATACCAATAACGGAGCAGAAGAAAGTAAGCTAGCCTTCAATAGCTGAAAGCTGCGCTCACATGCCTCAGACCATACGAACTTCTCACCCTTCCTGGTCAGCTTTGTCAAGGGGCGGCGATGGATGAGAAACCCTCAATGAATCGCCGATAATAACCAGCTAACCCAAGGAAACTACGAATCTCCGAAGGGGTCCTGGGAATCTCCCATCCATAACTGCCTGGACTTTTGCTGGATCAACTGCTACACCAGCGTCGGAGATAACATGTAACGGACCGGGGTATTTATGCCATTAAGGCTCCATATCCAGATCCGCCTCCCGCGAACGCACTGAAGTGTGCAAGGGATATCTCACACACGAGTCCAGTAAGAGTACAAAGACGAACCATAAGAATATAATACACAAGAAAGTACATGTGCTCATATCTGTTCACAAATTTGTACAACTGTCCATTACATTAAAACTTGTCGAATTAAAAAGAGTACAACTACCTGGGGCATACCCCGAGGGAGCACAAGCTCACACAACCCTAACTACTAAACTACTGCTGGTGGTACAAGTCTGACGCAACGCCACTGCAAGCCAAACACACGGCAAGCCCTGAAAAAACTGTAGGGGAGTGAGCCTCAACAAGTCACTGGCTCAGTAGGGGCTACCCAAAACAACACTGTAACCACAGACACCTCGACCCCAATGGGTCTCATTGGCAACAACAATAGCCAAACTATTTCATGCTCCATCATTACAATAAATAACAATTTAACATGCTCATGATAATAAACATAAAGTCCTCAGAAGAAAAGTAGGACTACAGGACTAACATAATATCATTAGTCAGCCCAACAAACAAAGTGCCTAAACCACAGTCTCACTGGCACACTGCTACAACAACGGGTTGCCTAAACTATAAGCCACACAGGCAAGTCACTGCCCAGGCTACAAGCTTCACAGGCGAACCTCAAAACACTTGAGTAATAGGACTGCTAATAAAGAGCTGGTCCTTTATACTCCCAACCACTTTACAACAGAACTACTCAAAGGTAATGGAACTGGCTAACACGAAGCCAATCCATAACACACTAAAGCTATAATTGGAATCATACCAAGATGAGTAAAACTCAAACTGTGGAAGGTCTCACACGGCCTCCACGGAGCATAGCTCAACTAAACCACAATATGCCTAGGCCATAAGCCTCATCGGCAAATTACCCACAAGGTAACATAATTAATAATCACAAACTAATCCACAATAAATTATAAACAAAGATCTACTTAAAATAGTTAGGATACAACAAGTGGCAGGTCAAACCACAAGACCTCCACAACACACAAGTACCCGGAAAGATTGGTACACAATGTACCACCACAAACTACAAAGTAACCTTCGAAGGAAAATAGGTACCTACTACTCTGAGGTACCATAACCCAAACACCCAAACAAGGGTACAAGTAGGTGATAAACACCACACTGATCCATAATATATTATACTTTTAATTAAGCACAATATTACAGGTGAAACCTTAATCGACGAGTCACACAAACCACATTTGAGACCAACTGTGCCAACACCAGGGCACACCTCGAACTGGTCAAACCTCGACCACGAGTCACAAACTCACAAACCACAATCACTGGCAAAGCACGAGTCAGAAAGAACGACGCCACCACACGGGAACGGACTACTGGCTGATCAGGCCAATATCCAACCCGGACAACACAATACAAGAACAACCTCTCAGTCTCGCAGTCACGGACGAAAGGTCCAACTGCCGCTCCACTAGAAAGAAGTCAAACAACTGTGGAGACCAACCAACACCACACCTGCAGACACACAACTGCAGGCCCATGCCTGGCACCTCTAGAGTCTCTGGCCGGAGCACTCTAAAGTGAGGCACTGGAAAACAGGACTAGCTGGGGACCAGTGTCGACTACTGGTGTCCGTACCCCAGTACGAGCGCGCTACAAGCGACTACACACCCACAACACAAGTCGCTGCCCTACTGCCGTCTTTCCCTCAGCCGGACGTACAACTCAAGCACAAGAGTGAGGGTGTCCAGGAAGACGACACAGACCTCAACGGTACAACACAAGTACCGGGACAAAACCCCGAGCACAACAAACACACGTGCCTGGCTCACAAAGAACCTGGGGTACCCGACTAGAGAGGCATTCCGGAATAGGCGCCGGACCACCACACTCGGCTAGCACAAACCACGATACTTACACATATAACCTTTCTTATAATTCACAATATACAAGTGTTAGGATTAGCTTAACATCGGTCACCGTGTGACCCCAAAGCTATCCACACCAACACATAACTGAACCACAAAATTGCCTATCATTGGTCACGAAATGACCTTCGTGGCAACACAGACCACTTAACACATAAATCAATATAACACTATTCGAAAGACAACAACAAATCAGGGCTAGGTCACATATGACCTTCACTGCCCAAACACCACAAATTCATGGCTAGGCTCACACAAGAACCTCACTGCCCAGTTACTACGATAAATTACCGAATTATATTACAACAGAGTGTGTAGCACACACACTCAAACCACGTAGGCAATACGTGTATATTACACCCTGGATGGTGTACCACAGTCTTCCACGTAAACCACATGTCCAACACATGGACAACGCACTCCAAGAGTGCCACGAGTGCCAACACACCACCATACCACGGAAAGCGATTACGTACATCACATATCATTTACGTAAAACATGCCCATTACATGAGCAGTATGCTCCAAGAGCATAACAAGTGCACTGGCTTACACCGGTCATCGCCATGCACACACAATTACACAATATTCATAACCAGGAAAACTACGTAAACAACACTGCATGGATACATGCACAGGTTGGCGGCAACATCGACTGCCGCTTAAAGGAAGTAAACGGCGAGCGATCTAGCCGTCTATTCCCGACTGGTGATCTTGGCGGCAAGCGATCTTGACGCCAAGTTCTCCGGCCCTAAAACCCTGCAGAAACCCTAATCCAGCTCTACAGGTTTTCCAACCGTTTAAACTACAGAAAAAACATATAAAAATGGTTCCTTTAACATACTAGAACCCGGAACACCCATTTACAACATGCTTTACACATTAAATCATCAAACCACCCTTTAACCCCGCATGGTACGACTTGATCCGAAAATACAATAAAATGCTGGTTCAAGTGATTAAGTCGTGTTTTAATGTTTCTAACAAGCTAACAGGGCTCGACCCCTACCTCAGAAACGCAATTAAACTCCCGAAGAACCTCGAATCACGCCGAAACCCGAGAAACGTCCCACGAACACCGCGCTCCAATCCGTCATTCCCCGCCCGATCTGCCGCTACCACGCGCACCACGGCCTTCCCACGAGCTCCGCCGAACGTCAGAACTCGCGAAGAAGCTCAAGGGTGAAGGTGGGGGAAGAGGAAGGGAGAGAGAGGGGAAAGAACAGAGCTCGGGTCTGCCATAAAAACACAGGCATGCCAGGTTAACGTCAACCCTTTGGCCGTTTAACCAGACCGCCACAACTAGACGTCCACAAAGCCTGACGCCAAGTTCAACAGTCAACGTCTCATCGATGGACGTTAACACCATGTAACGGCACACCACTGTCGTCAACACACAGTCGACGTCACCACCTGGACGCAAACACACTGTGTCCAGCAAGCTGAACACCAATGCGGAACCCAACCAAACCCGGTAAGGATCTAGTAAGAAAACACACACACTAATGGGCCTCACATGGGCCAAAACCACTAAAACCTGGATCCACGGGGATCCGGAAAAGCGCAACGTTACATAACATGCCCGAGAAAATGAACCTCGCGCAACCAGAACTCGCACTTGCTGAACTTTGCATACAGCTTGTGCTCACGGAGAACCTCTAAGACTAACCTCAAATGGACGGTGGTGGCCTCATCCGGGGAATAGACCAACACGTCATCAATAAACACAACAACAAAGCTATCTAAATACGGACAAACACCCAGTTCATGAGATCCATGAACGCTGCAGGGGCGTTAGTCAATCCGAAACGAAGAACCAAAAACTCATAATGTCCATAACGGGTTCTAAATGCCGTCTGGATACATCCTCACTCCTAATCCTCAACTGATGATAACCAGATCGCAAGTCAATCTTGGAAAAGACTGATGCCTCTCGCAATGGTCAAACAGATCATCAATCCGAGGTAAGGGATACCTGTTCTTCACAGTCACTTGGTTTAGCTTCCTATAATCAATGCACAACCGAAGTGACCCGTCTTCTTCTTGACGAATAAACAGGTGCGCCCCAAGGGAAAACACTAGGGCGAATAAATCCCTTATCGAGCAATTCTTGCAATTGCTTCCTCAACTCGGCTAATTCTGCAGGGGCCATCCGATATGGGGCCTTCGAGATAGGAGAGGGTTCCTGGAAGCAACTCTATAGTGAACTCTATCTCCCTATCCGGTGGCAATCCAGACAAGTCGTCGGGAAAGACATCTGGAAACTCCTGCACCACATCGATCTCTGCAAGAGTCAGTGACGAACCAGCATCGGGTACTAGCATAACGCTGGCAAGAAACGCGTCACAACCCTTGTTCACCATGCGCATCGCCTTCATGGCAAGATAACTAACTTTCCCGCTAAGTTCTTTGGCAAGGGATGAGAGAACTCATCCTCACCAGGAATGCGGAAAACAATCTTCTTCCTACGACAATCCCTAATGCATAGTGCTCCTCTAGCCAATCCAGACCAAGGATACAATCATAGTCCTTCATCTTTAGAAAGAAGAAACACCCATCTAGGAATCTATCCTCGATGCACACAGGTAACGACGGAATGCACTTCTAGTCGATACCTTACCCGCAGGGGTGTGCACAGACAAAGGACCTCTAACTCCTCAGGACTCTATGCCTGACTCTAGGGCTAACTGCTAGCGAACCGCTCGGAAATGAACGAGTGAGTAGCACCCGTATCAAACAAAACCCGAGCGTGCACACCGAAAAGCAAAATTGTACCTTCGGTGACATGCTCCGCCTGCTCGACGTCCTCACGAGCTAAAGCAAACACTCGAGCTGGGGTCGAGGCCTTCCTGGTCTTCCTGTAGCTGGCGCGGCTGCCGCTACTGCTGGTACTGGCGCTCCACGCTGAGCTCCTTGCTGAAGTCTTGGGCAATCTTTATCTTGTGGTCGCTGCTCCCACACTTTAAGCATCTACCCGCTACTAACCAGCACTCGGAACCTCCATGGGTCTTCCACAATGGGGACACTCTTTCTTCGCACCGGGGGAAGTACAGAGGGTACCTGAGAGTTGCTGACTGTCATTGGTTTCTGCGGTGTCTGGTACACCGTTTCTTCTTATCTTGCCGCTGGAATGTCGCTGCCGGCCTCTTCTGCGAGCCTTCTTCTCCTCCAGATATTGTCCATTTCTCCCTCCTGTCTGCAAGCTGCGCTGAGGGCCTCGTCTAGCGTGCGGTGGTCGAACGCCACGAGCCTCGTCCTCAGTGATGGTTTGAGACCCATCACGAATTTCTTGGTCTCCTGCGCTCATCCTCTACTATATGCGGTGCATATTTAGAAAGTTCAGAAAACCTTGCCTCGTATTCCAGGACGGTCATTGATCCTTGCGTCAGGGAAAGGAATTCTTGCTCCATCTTGTCCTGGATATGCTCTGGGACGAACTTGGCTCGGAAGAGTCTCACGAACGCGTCCCACGCCACGTCTACTGCTCCGTCCTCAAAGCGTGTACGAAGTAGGGAGGACCACCATACATCGGCTCTCTCCTGCAATACACCTTCATAAGCACCAACTAACAAAAGCTAACTTGACAAACAACATACAAGCATAAACTAAAGCATACCTGTAGCATGTAGGTGGCTAATGTCACCTTATCCTCATCAGGACACCTGATAGCTCGAAAGATTTTCTCCGTCTCCCTCATCCAGCTTTCTGCCAATAGCGGATCACTCCCCCTTAAAAGAGGGTGGGGTCATCCTCTTAAATCGCTCCATGATGGAAGGTCCACCATGGTCCTGAGCTGGGGCCTGAGCCTGCTACATTAAACAATAACAATAACAATAAACACAATATCATACAATTAAATAGCAAGCTACTAGGTTGTTTAATCATTCTACTGGGCCTCCAACTGGTTGGAGTGCTGCCTGGGTATGAGCCTACGTCTGCATGGCTTGCACCAGACCTTGCATGAATACTCCATAGTCCACTGGCGGTGGTGGGGGAAGCACGGGGCCTCGCGGGCCGGGGCTGTGCTCCGCCTGCTCATCACGCCTCTACTCGTCGTCGCGAGCTGGTGCACCTCACGTCGTCCACGGGAGCCATGGCTGTAATAAAATTTCAGCCACCATTAGAGCTAGGTTACTAAGTTTTCTAACCATTTCTTATCTATTTTCACTTTTATTAGGTTTTCTACACATGTGGACATACTTAGCATGCAATGGGGATGATGACTTAGGTATATTCATGTGCAATCTCAACCGGTCGCTCTGATACCAATCTCTGTGACGGCCCTCATTATACCGGTACGGTTATACCAACCCACGTCGGTATAGCGAGTGCTGCCACAGTGGGACATTTACCCAAACGATACAAACAGCTGAGATACACGCGAATATACAACAGAGTAGCGGAAGTAAAAGACCAATGTCTTCATTCATTCATCATCCACATTAAACATACATGCAGTTCGCAATTAACATAAAAGAACTAAAATCCACATGATTTAAATTCTGAAATTAAATACAAATGTCCACATTATACATCATTTCATGATACTTCTAGTACAATGTTCAAAATTACATACTGTGAAATACACAATTTCAAAGAACTCCAAAAACTAGCTAGTCTCCATGCTCGGAGTCCGTCTCTGCTGCCTCCTCCAAGGTACTTTGTCACCAACTATACATGTACGCGAAGCAAGGAGTGAGTCCAAGGACTCAGCAAGCAACACTACTCATGATATACACTTATAATCCTAATGGTTTCTACATGCACATTACAATTAGCCACACATAGCATGTTAGTCAATTCAAGTTTTCAACCTATCATGAAAGTTCTACAATTTTATACATAAATCATGCTTTCAGATTTCTAAAATAAAATTCACCTATCACATGGTCTCTATTCAATTTACTCATGAAACTTTAATCTTTAAAGAATCAAAACATGAGAGCTATCAACATGAACTTTTACATACATGGAAGGGAACACACAACTAGCATGGATTTTACACATTTTTAAACACATACATGAACCTTTTCACATGCTTTAGGTTGCTGATTTCATATGGTTTCATGGCTGAAAACCTATGCATGAGAGCTACAACGCTACATAAAACATGTCATGTGATCAAACAATCATGCTATCTTTTGCCCGTTTTCACCAACTATCCCTAACATGGGTTCTAAACATCTTGCACATAATAACATGATGATGACAACATAAATTCACTGATTTCACATGATTTTCAGATTTGTCTCACATGGTTTCAATAACACATTTTCACATCTTAGTTTCACATTTTCTTTAAACAAGTTCCATCTTTCACATGGTTCACTTTACACAACACATTCACATGTCACTTACACATTTACACATGGACACACACAATTAACATTTCACATTACACTTTTAGGTGCCGTGACACATAGTCCAAACCACCAAAGAAGGACATATACACATCACATTACACATAGACGCCATCTAGGCATTCCAATGGCGACTCTTGGACTGCGCAGACCGGGAGAAAAGTCTCCACCCTAACCAGTGGTACTTGTCCACCTCCAGGATTTCCCCCTAATGCCTTAGGGTCACTTAACACAATGAACTTTCTCAGGGGGACTTTTCCCTGATACAGCTCACTGCCCTCTACGGAAGCAGTGTCACATTGGCACAGTTACACATTTACACATTTACCGTTTTACACATGGTTTTACACTTACACTTTCATCACATTCACTTTCTCACTCATATGAATATCTCTATTTACCTAACATAGTACTACAGAATTTCAAGAATTTAACACACAGTGAACACAATATCATGTTGGTTTTAGACCATAACTAATCACATTACGATCATATGCATGAATTATCACATTTCACATGAAAAATACATAACTTTTTATGTACGGATCCAAATGACCTGAAATTTTAACCACATGCTGTTTTCGGGTTCAATAGGATACCCTCAAATTTTCAGATTTTTCTGAGCTTCATGGAATTTACAGTAAATAAAACACCTAATTAGCATGCCATTCACAATTTAATTTAACATGGGGTTTAACACATCTTGCAAATTGCACTTACTATTTAAACAAGGTTACTGATATATGCATGATTTGAGAATACCAGATTACCCTAAATCATACACCTATAGATAAATCATCACACCATTCTTACATGCTTTATTTTACGAACCGGATTTTATTAGCAAATTACACAAACATGGATGATTTACCAAAATTGCAAACACACATACTGACACACTAATTTTCATGATCAAACCAAAACCAAGGCATCATACTAATCCTAATCATGAAACATAATCTAACAAGATCATTAACAAGTCATGTTCACAATTCATGGAATACAATATTTCCCACATCCACCAACACACCACATTCATCCACACACCACAATTGACTGTAATCATAGAGTATAGGATTACCATATATCCTCATCGCGGAAAACATACCGAAATTAATGTATAAGAGCGGCAGAACAGCTCATTGTTCTGTCCTGAGGAACTTGGCGGCGGTCTCTGGCCGCTGACAGGGTCAGCGGCATGGGCGATGGACGCCAAGTCATCACAGGCGTCCAGGGACCTTGCCGTCGAATCAGGTCTGTGCAGAAACACAGACCCGAGCTCTGAAACTTGGGTGAATGGGAGGGTCTAGGACTTGAGGAAAAATCCATAAAAATCACAAAACCGACCTAGACTCATAAGGGGACATCATGGATAGGTCACTTGCCTTTATAAAATTCCTCCAAGGGATTTATGGCTCGGTGAAGACCTCCTTGGGCAGTCCCAAGAAAGTTGCAGAAGTGCCTCCAAGGTCACCTTCCTCCGGGTTCTTGGATGACCTCCACAGCCAGGGGACGATGGGGAAGCCTTCTCCTTTGCTCCAACTTCCTCCTTGTCGCAGTAGATCTTCAGATCAAGCTCCAAGAGGGTCGGATTTGAGGGTGGTAAGATGGGTTTTCTCACAGCTTTTCTCCTAGGGTTTTTCTCCTCTTTTTCTCCTCTTACAAGGGTGAAGGGAAGAGTGGGAGAGGCCAATTCGGGTTCAGGATTAAGGAGGGTCTCTCTCTCCCACTCACTAGGGTGATGGGACACCCTCAGAGCCGTTGGGGAACATCCCCCAATGGTGGCCATGCCTTGTTTCAGAAGCTTGCAGCTCTGCTGCGCATGCAGGTCAGAGAAGTTGGCGTCCACATCGCTGGACGCCCGGATAAGTGTTGGCGTCAGGTCTGGACGCTGACACCACCTAAACGGCCTGGGCTTGACGCCAAGGTGGCCTTCGGCCAGAACTCCAAATCATGCAGAAAACCATGCATACTATGCATATATACATGCAATATACCTATGGCATTGTATCTATACTATCACCATGCAATACATACATTATTTACATTTAACATAAACACATAGACACGTAATTATACTAATTAATGCATACGTAAATATGTACATACATACACAAGCACAATCATGCACACTCAAATACAATAAATGCGACGAAAATTCGAGGTCTTACACTACCGATCATTCCGAATCGATAGACTAGCGACCTTTTCACCAAGGCCTCCGTAAATCTCCTCTGACCATGGATTCCCACATGGCCGACGAGTGGTGTACCATTGAAGTTCCTGGAGATAGCATGCACTTCCTTTCTCTTCTTGATCTCGTGAGTGTGACTTACAAACTAGACTAAAGCCATTAATGTAAAGATTGAACGAAAGTATAAATTGTACCATTATGCTGCCGAATTTATCTCTTGACCATTGTTCTCATGAAATCATGTTCAATTTAATTATTACTTCTTCTCATCATCATTATAAACATGACATTACACATGCTACGTTTTGAAACTCTCATTGGCCATTATTAATGACTGTGGGTATCTACATTTAAAATTTTACATGAGATGCTGACAGGGCACGGCGTGTGTCCAAGGGCTCCAATCTAGCCCCAATGACGGTGAGTCATAGATATACTGTTAACCATGGGGTATAATGATTACTGGCGTTGCATCTGCGCTGGGAGTACTTTCTTGCTTGTTGAATGATAGATACAATAACCACATACATGTGTCCTAGTGTGCATTCTTGGTGGATCTTTCCTTGGTGTACATTAGAGTCTACATGCCTGATTAGTGTTACATGATTGTGCTCGTGCGTTCTTGCTTGCTTGCGTGATATGGCCATCCTACATTTAATACAATTAGTGATATCTTGCGTTCTTGACATCAATTGAAATCTTGCGTGCTTGTACAAAGTGATCTATTGCTAGTTCCAACTCGTTATATTGTTCTAGATCTTGCTCTATCACGATCACTCTCTCTCTAGCTCATATCATGCAACATGTTTTAATGAGTTTTATTGTACATGCATATCATGACATTCATTGTGCTTACCTAGTCCTAAATTGCTAATCACTTATATCATTGCCCACACATTGAGATATAAATCCTACTGGGCTAGTTTGCTCATCCCCTACCTTTTACCCAATCTAGGGACTATGAAGTTCAAGAGGAAGAGCAAGTCGAGGATGGGAATGCATCCGAGTGATGAGCGTTCCAATTATGAGTCTATCTATAGTTAGTTATTTTGAGTGTTAGAACAATGTAGTAGGAAGTGAGGTATTATGTACTTTCGCCTTTATTGAGTCTTAGTCCTGTAATAGTTTTCATTTTTAATACAATTGAATACATTTATATTGAGTTCAACATTTGGGCCTATTGTGATGTGGTGTTGATACACAATTTAGTGTGTGCTAGCTAGAGGCTTATTTGCCGACTGTTCACGTCTCGAAATATCGACTCGAATTATTCGAACTAATATCCGCTGCGTAATTCTCGGGACGTGACAGTTTAGTGGTATCAGAGCCTAGGAATACCAAATAGGATATGTCTCAGGAATAGGAGATACCTATGGAACCTAGGTCATGAAAAATTAAATATAGTTCCTGGTGAGAATGGGTAGAGACTGGGAATATGTTAGAAAGAATTAAACCCTCCTACCCATTGACTCTTATAATGTATCTAGAGACATTAATTGTTTCCATCCTTTTCTCAGGAACCCATAACACTCTCACTCAACTGTAATGGCTCGCAACCAGTGGCAAGCTATGCAAGACACTGTGGCTGGACTTACTCAGGCCCTGCAAAATGTAGTTCAGGCTTGAAATCAGGCTGCAGCTGCAAGGAACGGAGCCAGTGATCTGCACCAGAATTTTAGGAGTTTGAACCCTCCTCGTTTCTCTGGGTCCCCTGACCCAGATGAGGCAGAGAATTGGCAAGAGGAAATAGAAAGGATTTTCCAAGTAATGCAATACACCAATAGAGAGAAAGTGGTATTGGCCACTTTCCAACTTACTAAAGATGCTCGAGTATGGTGGAAGGCCACCTTGGCCCACCTACCAATGTGTTGAACTGGAGTGGGCCGGATTCCTGGAGATATTCCGGGAAGTATTTCTCTAGGAGAGTCAGGAGAAGAAGGCAGCAGAGTTTGCCACACTAAAACAGAAAGGGATGTCTGGGCTGAGTATGAGGCTCAGTTCGCACGACTTGCTGTGTATGCCCCACACTTGGTGGAAACAGAAGATTAAGGCTACCCGTTTTTTCATGGATGGCTCAGACCCATGTTCATTGAAAGGCTCGGACCACACAACATTCAAACCTACCTGAGATGTCCAAAGAGCTCACTGGTAGAAGACACTATGCTAAGGTGGAAGGCATGGGGGGAAAGACATCTCAAAGCCCGACCTTTACAAAGGGGAGCGTCGATACAACTGGAACCTTTCCCAATAACAACAATAACAACAACAAAAGGCCAACCACAGGGAGGACTATAGCATGGAGAAAAAGATCAAAGTAGAAGAAACAACGTGTAAGGCCTCGCATTTCCGTCGTATTTTTTTTTTCGTATTTATGTGTGTATATTGTGTGAGTATGTATGTACGTATTACGTGTTATTAAAATAATATAAATACATGTACATGTGTTTATATTAACGTAAATATGTATGTACTACATGATGATAGTGTGAATATAATACCATTTACATATTACATGTATAGAAGCTTGGTATGCATGGTTTTCTGCATAAATTAGAGTTCTGGCCGCAGGACCTTTTGGCGTCAATCCCCAGGCCGTTGAGGTGGTGTTAGCGTCCAACCTGGACGCCAACACTAACTCCGGCGTCCAGCGATCTGGACGCCACTTCTCTGGCTTCATCGCAGCAGAGCTGCTATCTTCTGAACAAGGCATGACACCCATTGGGGGGATGTCCC
The DNA here is from genome assembly GCA_014218235.1 of Colocasia esculenta. Classification (NCBI taxonomy): domain Eukaryota; kingdom Viridiplantae; phylum Streptophyta; class Magnoliopsida; order Alismatales; family Araceae; genus Colocasia; species Colocasia esculenta. The sequence continues at coordinate 121,465,051 of CM024755.1, read as the reverse complement.
CCAACGGCTCTAGGGCTGTCTAATCGGCATGGTGAGTGGGGTGAGGCCTCTCCTACCTGCTGAACCCGAAATGGCCTCTCCCCACTTCTCACTTTCACCCTTGCAAGAGGAAGATAAGAGGAGAGAAAACCTAGAGCTTTCTGTGAGAAAAACCCCTTTTAGAACCAAAAAATCCGCCACCCCTTGAAGCTGGATTTGGAGATCTTCTGCATCAAGGAGGAAGTTGAAGCATAGGGGAAGGCTTCCCCATCATCCCTCGGCGTGGAGATCAACCAGGAGCTCGGAGGAAGGCGATCTTGGAGGTGCTTCTGCAACATCTTGGAACTGCCCAAGGAGGTCTTCTTCGAGCCATAAAACTCTTGGAGGATTTTTAGAGAGGCAAGTGACCTATCTATGGTATCCCCGTATGAGTCTAGAGGTTTTTTTATGAATTTATGGAATTTCCCGAGTCCTAGACCCTCCATTTCACCCAAATTCAGAGCTCGGGTCTGTGGTTCGCACAGACCTGAGTAAACGGCAGGTCCCTGGACGCCTGTGATGAGCTGGCGTCCATCGACCATGCCGCTGACTCTGAGTCAGCGGCCAGAGACCGCCGTCTAGTTTCTTCAGGACAGAACAGTGAGCTGTTCTGTCCCTCTTATACGTTATTTCGTTATGATTTTCGTGATGAGGATATATGGTATCCTATAAGCTATGTATATTGTGCATTGGTTTGTGGATGTATTGAGTCGTGTTGACAAATGTGGATAATGATATCTTGTAAACATGTGAGCATGACTTGTAGACCATTTTGCAAAACCCATGATTCAGGATTTAGATTAATGTGAATGCCTTGATTTCGGTTTAATCATGGAGATTGTGGGTCAGCATGTGTGTTTGCAAATTTAGGAACTTATCCATGATTGTACAATTTGTAATAGTTTCGGTTCGATAGAATAGAAGTATGCAAAATGATTCGTAGTGTTAAATCCATAGATGTATGAATTAGGGAATGTTGTACTCTAATTTCATGCAAATGTTGGTAGCTTATGGCTAAACAGCAAGTGGTAAATTGCATGATGTGTAATACCATGTTAACGTAAATTGTGAATAATGTGCTAATTAGGGTTTGATTTTCTGTAAATCTTATTTAGCTCCGAAAATCTGAAAAATTTAGAGTATGATTTGGAACCCGAAAACAGCATGTGGTTAAATTTCAGGTTATTGGAACAGTAAATAAAAAGTTATGTATTTTCATGTGAATTATGATAATTCGTACATATGATCGAAACGTGATTAGATTTTGTCTAAACCCAGCATGATTGGTGTGCTTACTATGTGTGAATCCTGAAAGCTCTGTAGTACCATGTTAGGAAAACAGAGGTGTTCATGTGAGTAAGAAATTGTGAATGAAATGAAGAGTGTCAAGTGTAAAACCATGTGTAAAACGGTAAATGTGTAAAAGTGTAAACTGTGCAATGTGATACTACTTCCGAGAAGGCAGTGGAGCCGTATCGGGAAAAGTCCCCTGAAAAGTTCATTGTGTTAAGTGACCCTAAGGCATTAGGGGAAATCCTGAGGTGGACAAGTACCACTGGTTAGGGTGGAGACTTGTTCTCCCGGTCTGCGCAGTCCAAGAGTCACCATTGAATTGCCTAGATGGTGTCTATGTGTTATGTGATGTGAATGTGTCCTTCTTGGTGGTTTGGGCTATGTGTCACGGCACCTAAATATGTGTAAAGTGTAATGTGTAAAGTGTATGTGACCATGTGTAAATGTGTAAGTGATATGTGAGTGTGCATGTGTAAAGTGTAACCATGTGAAAAGAGGAAATTGTGTAAAAAAAAATGTGAAAATCTAGATGTGTAAAATGTGTATTGAAATCATGTGAGGCTATATCTGAAACCGTATGAATTCAGCAAATGCATGTTAGCAATTCCATGTTTATGTGTGCAAAGTGTTTAGAATCCATGATTAGGAACAATTAATGAGTATGTGTGCAAGTGGCATGATGGATTGTTCATATGTTATGTTCTAAGCCACATTGTAGCTTTCATGTGTAGGTTTATAGTCTTTGAACCATGTGAATCAGCAACCTAAAGCATGTGAAAAAGTTATGTAGGTACTTAAGAACATGTGGAATCCATGCTAACTATGTTCCCCGTTCATGTATGTAAATTGTCCATGTTGATAACTCTCATGTTTGATTCTTTATAAGGTTAAAGTTCATAAGAGAATGGATTAGAGACCATGTGATAGGTGAATGTTATGTTTTTTTGAAATCTGAAAGCATGCGTTATGTATACAATTGTAGAACCTTCATGATAGGTTGAAAACTTAAATGGACTAGCATGCTATGTGTTGCTAATTGTATATGTGCTTGTAGAAACCACTAGGACTTGTACGTGTATATCATGCATAGTGTTACTTGCTGATCCCTGGACTCACTCCTTGCTTCGGCGTACAGGTTTAGTTGGTGACACCGTACCCTCGGAGGAGGCAGCAGAGAGGACTCCGAGCGTGGAGACTAGCCAGCTTTTGAGATCCTTGTGATTGTGTGTACTTCTTAGTATGTACTTGGACGTTGTATTAGAACTATCACTAAAAGAATGTAATATGTGGACATTTTGTATCTCTATTTCAGCAATTTAAATCATGAGAATTTTAGTTCCTTTTTGCAATTGTAAACTGCATGTATGTTTAATGTGGATGATGAATGAATGGATAGTTCTCTTTTACTTCCGCTACTCTGTTTATATATTCGCGTGTATCTCAGCTGTTTGTATCGTTGGGTAAATGTCCCACTGTGAGGACTCTCGCTATACCGACGTGGGTTGGTATAACCGTACCGTGTAACGAGGGCCGTCACAGAGATTGGTATCAGAGCGACCGTTGAGATTACACATGAATATAACTAAGTCATCATCCCCATTGCATGCTAAGTGTGTCCACATGTGTAGAAAACACTAATAGAAGTGAAAAATAGATAAGAAATGGTTAGAAAACTTAGTAACCTAGCTCTAATGGTGGCTGAAATTTTATTACAGCCATGGCTTCCCGTGGACGACGTGGAGGTGCGCCAGCTCGCGACGACGAGCAGAGGTGTGAGGAGCGGGCGGAGCAGCAGGCCCCGGCCCCACAGGGTCCTGTGCTTCCCCCACCACCGCCAGTGGATTATGGAGTGTTCATGCAAGGTCTGGTGCAAGCCATGCAGACCCAGGCACACACTCAGGCAGCACTCCAGCCCAGTTGGAGGCCCAGGTAAAATAATAAAAACACTAAGTAGTCTACTATTTGAATTGTATGATATTGTGTTTATTGTATATTGCTTGTTGTTTAATGTAGCAGGCTCAGGCCCCAGCTCAGGACCATGTAAACCTTCCATCATGGAGCGATTCAGAGGATGACCCCACCTCTTTTAAGGGGGAGAGTGATCCGCTTTTGGCAGAAAGCTGGATGAGGGAGATCGAGAAAATCTTCCGAGCTATCAGGTGTCCTGACGAGACAAGTGACCTTAGCCACCTACATGCTACAAGTATGCTTTCGTTTATGCTTGAATGTTGGTTTGTTATTGTTAGTTAGAGCTTATGAAGGTGTGTTGCAGGAGAGAGCTGATGTATGGTGGTCCTCCCTACTGCGTACGCGCTTTGAGGATGGAGCAGTAGATGTGGCGTGGGACGCGTTCGTGAGGCTCTTCCGAGCCAAGTTCATCCCAGAGCACATCCAGGACAAGATGGAGCAAGAATTCCTTTCCCTGACGCAAGGATCGATGACCGTCTTAGAATACGAGGCAAGGTTTTCTAACTCTCTAAATATGCACCGCACATAGTAGAGGATGACGCAGGAAGACCAAGAAATTCGTGATGGGTCTCAAACCATCCCTGAGGACGAGGCTCGTGGCGTTCGACCAGCGCACGCTAGACGAGGACCTCAGCGCAGCTGTAGACAGGAGGGAGAAATGAGCAGTATCTAGAGGAGAAGAAGCTTCGCAGAAGAGGCCGGCAGCGACTTTCCATCGGCAAGACAAGAGGAAGACGGTGTACCAGACACCGCAGAAACAAGTGGCAGTCAGCACTATCAGGTACCCTCTGTACGTTCCCCCGGTGCGAAGAAGGAGTGTCCCCATTGTGGGACCCCATGGAGGTTCGGAGTGTTGGTTAATAGCGGGTAGATGCCTAAAGTGTGGGAGCAGTGACCACAAGATCAAGATTGCCCGAGCTTCAGCTGGAAGCTCAGCGAGGAGCCAGTACCAGCAGTAGCGGCAACCGCGCCAGCTACAGGACGACCAGGAAGGCCTCGAGCCCCAGCTCGAGTGTTTGCTTTAGCTCGTGAGGACGCCGAGCAGGCGGAGCATGTCACCGAAGGTACATTTTTACTTTTCGGTGCACGCTCGGGTTTTGTTTGATACGGTGCTACTCACTCGTTCATTTTCGAGCGGTTCGCTAGGCAGTTAGCCCTAGAGTCAGGCATAGAGTCTGAGGAGTTAGGGTCCCTTTGTCTGTGCACACCCCTGCGGGCACGGTATCGACTAGGAAGTGCATTCCGTCGTTACCTGTGTGCATTGAGGATAGATTCCTAGATGGGTGTTTCTTCTTGCTAAAGATGAAGGACTATGATTGTATTCTTGGTCTGGATTGGCTAGAGGAGCACTATGCGTTAGTGGATTGTCGTAGAAAGAAGATTGTGTTCCGCATTCCTGGCGAGGACGAGTTCTCTCATCCCTTGCCAAAGAACTTAGCGGAAAGTTAGTCATCTCTACCATGAAGGCGATGCGTATGGTGAACAAGGGTTGTGACGCATTTCTTGCCAGCGTTATGCTAGTACTCGATGCTGGTTCGTCACTGACTCTTGCAGAGATCGATGTGGTGTAGGACTTTCCAGATGTCTTTCCCGATGACTTGTCTGGATTGCCACCGGATAGGGAGATAGAGTTCACTATAGAGTTGCTTCCAGGCACCTCTCCTATCTCGAAGGCCCCGTATCGATGGCCCCTGCAGAATTAGCCGAGTTGAGGAAGCAATTGCAGGAATTGCTCGATAAGGGATTTATTCGCCCCAGTTTTCCCCTTGGGGCGCACCTGTATTATTCGTCAAGAAGAAGACGGTCACTTCGGTTGTGCATCGATTATAAGCTAAACCAGGTGATGGTGAAGAACAGGTATCCCTTACCTCGGATTGATGATCTGTTTGACCAGTTGCGAGAGGCATCAGTCTTTTCCAAGATTGACTTGCGATCTGGTTATCATCAGTTGAAGATTAGGAGTGAGGATGTGTCCAAGACGGCATTTAGAACCCGTTATGGACATTATGAGTTTTTGGTTCTTCCTTTCGGATTGACCAACCCCCTGCAGCGTTCATGGATTTCATGAACCGGGTGTTTAGTCCGTATTTAGATAGCTTTGTTGTTGTGTTTATTGATGACGTGTTGGTCTATTCTCCGGATGAGACCACACATCGTCAGCATTTGAGGTTAGTCTTAGAGGTTCTCCGTGAGCACAAACTGTATGAAAGTACACGCAAGTGCGAGTTCTGGTTGCGCGAGGTTCACTTTCTCTCGGGCATGTTATCTCCGGCGCTGGTGTAGCTGTTGATCCAGCAAAGATCCAGGCAGTTATGGATTGGGATGTTCCCAAGACTCCTTCGGAGATCCGTAGTTTCCTTGGGTAGCTGGTTACTATCGGCGATTCATTGAGGGTTTCTTATCCATCGCCGCCCCTATGACAAAGCTGACCAGAAAGGGTGAGAAGTTTGTATGGTCTGAGGCATGTGAGCGCAGCTTTCAGCTATTGAAGGCTAAGCTTACTTCTGCTCCGGTATGGTATTGCCCAGTGGTCTAGAAGGCTTTGCCATTTATACGGATGCATCTCGGATTGGTTTAGGCTGTGTGCTCATGCAGCAAGAGAGGGTAGTAGCTTATGCTTCTCGTCAGTTGAAGGAGCATGAGAGGAACTATCCGACTCATGATTTAGAGCTAGCAGCTGTGGTTCATGCACTAAAGATCTGGAGGCACTATCTTTATGGTGTCAGATTTGAGGTGTTTACCGACCACAAGAGCTTGAGTATCTTTTCTCCCAAAAGGAATTAAACAGGCAGAGAAGATGGATTGAGTTCTTGAAGGACTATGACTTCGACCTTCAGTATCATCCTGGAAAGGCGAACGTCGTAGCGGATGCTCTTAGTAGGAAGAGGTCTTCGCTCCAGCAGGATTGGAAGATGTTGGAGGATGCAACGTGCTCTATGACCGAGTTAGAGCCATCGTTGTGTCAGGCTTTTGTAGCTCAGCTATCCCTTAGATCCTCAGTCTTGGATGAGGTAATTGAGCAGCAGAAAGCCGATCCTAGATTGTTAGAGTTAGTGGGTAAGGCGGGCATTGCTCGTGATGAGACGGTGTGATTAGATTTCAGCACCGCGTTTGTGTCCCCGATGTAGTAGATGTCCGTGAGCATGTGTTAGCGGAGGCTCATAGATCGCGATTCTCTATTCATCCGGGTAACACTAAGATGTATCAAGACCTGAAGAGATCATTTTGGTGGTCCGGCATGAAGAAGGATGTTGCGGATTATGTGTCTAGATGTCTAGTATGTCAGCAGGTGAAAGCCGAGCGGCAGCGACCATCCTTCCTTATGCAGAGGATGATATCCCCATATGGAAGTGGGAAGCTGTCACTATGGATTTCGTATCGGGTTTGCCTCGATCTAGAAGGGCAATGACTCGATTTGGGTAGTTGTAGATAGATTCTCGAAGACTGCTCATTTCTTACCTATGAAGAAGAAGCAGTCAGTAGAGAGCTTAGCTAGATTGTATGTTAGCGGTATCGTTAGATTGCATGGTGTGCGAAGTCGATCATTTCGGATCGAGATCCGAGATTCACTTCGAGATGTGGAAGGGTCTTCAGGATGCGTTGGGTTTCGGAGCTTAAGCTCAGTTCGGCGTTTCATCCCCAGACCGACGGACAGTCCGAGAGGACTATCCAGACGCTCGAGGATATGTTGAGAGCGTGTGTTCTGGATTGGAAGGATGATTGGAGCGTCATTTACCTCTTGTGGAGTTCGCATACAACAACAGCTTTCATGCTAGTATTGGAATGCTCCATTCGAGGCGTTGTATGGTAGGCCCTGCAGATCTCCTTTATGTTGGGAGGAGACTGGTGATAGGCAGTTGATCGGACCAGAGTTGGTTCAGGAAACTTCGGATAAGATTCAGCTTATCAGGAAAAGGCTTGTTGCGGCACAGGATAGGCAGAAGAGTTATGCCGACAACAGGAAAAGATTTGGAGTTCGAGGTTGGCGATCGTGTCTTCTTGAAGATATCGCCTACTCGTGGAGTTGTCAGATTTGGCAGGCATAGCAAGCTAAGCCCTAGGTTCATTGGCCCATATGAGATTCTCAGACGTTTGGGAAACATGGCGTACGAGCTAGCTTTACCCCCAGCTTTGGCTAGCGTTCACCCGGTATTCCACGTATCTATGCTCAGGAAGTATGTCCGAGATCCGTTTCATGTGATTAGTCATGAGCCAGTGGAGATCCAGCCAGATCTTTCGTATGTCGAGCAGCCAGTAGCCATTCTTGACCGGAAGGTTCAGCATCTCCGGAACAAGAGTATCGCGTCGGTGAAAGTTCTATGGCGGAACTTCTCGCGTGAGGGGCTACGTGGGAGCTTGAGGATGCGATGAAGAAGAAGTATCCCCTTTTGTTTGAGTAGTGTCATTCTAACTTCGAGGACGAAGTTTCTTTAAGGGGGAGAGGGTGTAAGGCCCTCGAATTTCCGTCGTATTTTTTTTTCGTATTTATGTGTGTATATTGTGTTGAGTATGTATGTACGTATTTACGTGGTTATTAAAATAATATAAATACGTGTACATGTGTTTATATTAAACGTAAATAATGTATGTACTGCATGATGATAGTGTGAATATAATACCATGTACATATTGCATGTATAGAAGCTTGGTATGCATGGTTTTCTGCATAAATTAGGGTTCTGGCCGCAGGACCTTTTGGCGTCAATCCCCAGGCCGTTGAGGTGGTGTTAGCGTCCAACCCTAGACGCCAACACTAACTCCGGCGTCCAACGATCTGGACGCCAACTTCTCTGGCCTGCATGCGCAGCAGAGCTGCTATCTTCTGAAACAAGGCATGACAACCATTGGGGGGATGTCCCCCAACGGCTCTAGGGCTATCTAATCGGCATGGTGAGTGGGTGAGGGCCTCTCCTACATGCTGAACCCGAAATGGCCTCTCCCCACTTCTCACTTTCACCCTTGCAAGAGGAGAGAAGAGGAGAGAAACCCTAGAGCTTTCTGTGAGAAAACCCCTTTTAGAACCCAAAAAATCCGACCCCTTGAAGCTGGTTTGGAGATCTTCTGCATCAAGGAGGAAGTTGAAGCATAGGGGAAGGCTTCCCCATCATCCCCTCGGCGTGGAGATCAACCAGGAGCTCGGAGGAAGGCGATCTTGGAGGTGCTTCTGCAACTTCTTGGAACTGCCCAAGGAGGTCTTCTTCGAGCCATAAAACTCTTGGAGGATTTTTAGAGAGGCAAGTGACCTATCTATGGTATCCCCGTATGAGTCTAGGAGGTTTTTATGATTTTTATGGAATTTCCCTCGAGTCCTAGACCCTCCATTTCACCCAAATTTCAGAGCTCGGGTCTGTGTTTCTGCACAGACCTGAGTAAACGGCAAGGTCCCTGGACGCCTGTGATGAGCTTGGCGTCCATCGGCCATGCCGCTGACTCTGAGTCAGCGACCAGAGACCGCCGTCTAGTTCTTCAGGACAGAACAGTGAGCTGTTCTGTCCCTCTTATACGTTAATTTCGTTATGATTTTCGTGATGAGGATATATGGTATCCCTATAAGCTATGTATATTGTGCATTGTGGTTGTGGATGTATGTGAGTCGTGTTGACAAATGTGGGATAATGATATCTTGTAAACATGTGAGCATGACTTGTAGACCATTTTGCAAAACCCATGATTCAGGATTTAGATTAATGTGAATGCTTGATTTCGGTTAATCATGGAGATTGTGGGTCAGCATGTGTGTTTGCAAATTTAGGAAACTTATCCATGATTGTACAATTTGTTAATAGTTTCGGTTCGATAGAATAGAAGTATGCAAAAATGATTCGTAGTGTTAAATCCATAGATGTATGAATTAGGAAATGTTGTACTCTAATTTCATGCAAATGTTGGTAGCTTATGGCTAAACAGCAAGTGGTAAATTGCATGATGTGTAAATACCATGTTAACGTAAATTGTGAATAATGTGCTAATTAGGTGTTTGATTTTCTGTAAATCCTATTTAGCTCAGAAAAATGAAACATTTAGGGTATGATTTGGACCCGAAAACAGCATGTGGTTAAAATTTCAGGTTAATTGGAACAGTAAATAAAAAGTTATGTGTTTTCATGTGAATTATGAATAATTCGTACATATGATCGAAACGTGATTAGATTTTGTCTAAACCCAGCATGATTGGTGTGCTTACTATGTGTCGAATCCTGAAAGCTCTGTAGTACCATGTTAGGAAAATAGAGGTGTTCATGTGAGTAAGAAATTGTGAATGAAATGAAGAGTGTCAAGTGTAAAACCATGTGTAAAACGGTAAATGTGTAAAAGTGTAAACTGTGCCAATGTGATACTGCTTCCGAGAAGGCAGTGGAGCCGTATCAGGGAAAAGTCCCCCTGAGAAAGTTCATTGTGTTAAGTGACCCTAAGGGCATTAGGGGGAAATCCTGGAGGTGGACAAGTACCACTGGTTAGGGTGGAGACTTGTTCTCCCGGTCTGCGCTGTCACGTCCTAATAAATTAAACTATTTATCGGAGTGACAGAATATAACACACACACACGGAAAGACACCATATCCATTCACACTTAGATAGCCTCATAAGTGTCTTATTACAAAGTTTCCTCATTAAGATTTCATGAGGAATAAGTCAAAAGAAAATTATTACATCATATTACTAATCACAACACTATGGAAAAGTACATAGATGGCTTCTTGAAGATTCTTGGCTCACTCAGCACTCTTTCCCCCTTAATCATTCGTTCCATCTTGATTACCTGAAAAGTAGAATTCTGTGAGCTAACTAGCTCAGTAGGATTCAAATTCTATAATCAGGGGATCAAGATACACAATAAGTGTCAAGGAGTTATACATGTAATCATGCTTTTGCAAGTCAAACTGAGATTGCTATACGACACTAGATAGCAAAGTTATTGAACATTGAACTCAAGATACAAGGATTCATAGTAACGTTCAAATTCAGATTTGAACACATATAACAAGCACTAAGATGATATGATGACCAATCAAACACTTCATGATGCTATGCCAGACATCCACTAATCTTTTATCGTTCCGCGCGGCCACTTAAACGAATTTGGGTGCTCCTCCCAGGACTAGACTAGCCCTTATTTGCCAAGCATAAACTCTTAGATTGAGTCCAAGACTCACAATTTGTCATCACCATACTCTTACCTTTGTAATGAATCAAGGAAGTACAAGGTTTTACTCAAAGTCACTCAAGGTTTGCACAAGAGAATCAAAGGACTTGATTCCGTCACTGATTTCAGAAATTAACAATTTCCGAGGACAATTTTGTTCGGAACTTGTAGAAATAACTCAAAGTGACAAGAAGGTTAACTTGACTGGTTTAAATGGTTGTTTTGGTAGTAAAATACATAATCTAAGGTATACTAACAAGTAGAACAAAGAGTATGATTTTCATGAAAGAACGGGGTCAAAACAAGGCTAGAAACAAGGTTCAGTCAAGATCTGTCGACAGACTTTGGTCTGCTGTCGACAGGGGCTGCACTGCCAGAGCTGGGTTTTCAGCTCTGTGTGTTCTGTCGACAGCCAGCATGCATCTGTCGACAGATGCACTCAGGCTGAAAGTTCTGGGTTCTGGCCAGGGTTTCCTGTCGACAGGCAGACCTTCGTCTGTCGACAGGGGCTGTGTAAACTGCATAAAACCATTCCATTTGACCTCCAATGGATCTATAAAGTTACTCTAATGTTCCTAACATGATTTGGACCCTATAAAGTGTGGTTTCAAATATAAACTCATGGTAACCTGATCTGAAAACTGAAGATCATGGGACGTAATTTACAAGGGTGTTCTAGCTAAAAGTGAACTCAAAGAGGATAATTGGGAGTACTACTTCTTAGAACTCTTTTCTCCTCATCTATCTATATGAGTCTTATATGAATTGAACCAACTAATGAGTCTTTTCATACCTCAACACATTAAGTTAGCTAAAAGTAGAAAATCATTGAGGTTCTATCTAATCTACACAATAGAAGCAACACTCTAATTTGTGTTGAATGGTTTGAAGATAACAAGATGTAGATACTTATGACTTGTGGATCAGATAAAACATGATGACATATTGATTTCCTTTCATGAACATGATTTCTAACCTTTGTAACAATAGGATCAATATCAAGTTTCCAGATTTCACAATGTCTGGATTTTTAACATTGGTCTTAGATTTCTTCATGCCACTACCCAGAGAATCCAAGGGAGGTGGTAGAAGAAATTGGAAAGATCAAGAGGAGAATCCTACCTTATTGAAGTGAAATGAGATCCTTAACTACTCAGAAATCCTTAGAAGCAAAAGAAGATAATGCACACTTGCACAACGATGAGCTTCAATCAATTGTTCCAATGCACACTCAGCAACTTCAAGCTTGAGCAAAGCAAGATGAGAAGAGAACCAACTACTTCTGCTATACCCTCACTCAGATTTTCTTCAGAAGCACAACAGCATTAGAAAAAGACTGGAAAGATGTTTACGTAGCAATCTGGGGTTATTTATAACCCGGGTGTTGCCATGCACGATGGCACCTCACCCACCCAGTGGCACAGTAAAACTCCTCTAATTTTTACCATTGACACGTTTAACATGCACTTATCCCTGCCCAACACCTTAGGTAAAATCGTGTCACCCATCTCTCCCTATGGGGTGGCTCTCTCAGGGTCCTCCACGTAGCCCACTGAAATTTACCCAGAAAACCCATTGCGTAATTCCCCCAAAATTCAACTGGCCATTTGTTTCTTAAAGAAACTTACCCAAACCATATCTGATTGCCATGAAATTTTAACCATAGACTAATATGGTTGTTTTACTAATTGTGGTGATTTTTAATAAATTTTTAGATTTTATTTTGCAATAGGTGAAAAATCATCCGAAAAATGGTCGCGTCGATTGTACGTTGAAATCCGTACGTCGAAAAATTCATGTAATTACATAATAAATTTCTCCACATTTTTCTGGAAATTATGATGTTCTCGGATTTTTATTTCGATGTCGTTTCCAGAATCGCCCTGTGGAGGCACGCATTTCGATGCGCGTCACTGGGATAATATTCATTACCCCAAACTATGTCTATCATCAAATTTTCATATTTTATTAACAACTCTAAAGTATTTTAATCAAATTAGTTCTATTTTCTTAATCTTTAAATTTCTGGGGCGTTACAACTCTCCCCTACTAAAAAAAATTTGGTCCTCCAAATTTAATAACATAAAGATCGTTATACTAACCTGAAAATAATTCTGGATATCTCGTCTTAATGGTATCTTCTAGTTCCCATGTGGCCTCCTCTTGTCCTCGCCTGCTCCATTGAATCTTCAATAAGGAACTTCCTTGTTTCGAAGTTGCTTGATTTTTCGATCAAGTATTTGTACCGGTCTTTCCTCATATGCCAGATTTTCTTGTAACCCCAGATTTTGGTATTCAATAATATGTTCCGGATCATACACATATTTCCTCAACATTGACACATGAAAAACATCATGTACGTTAGATAATTGCGGTGGAAGTGCCAGTTGGTACGTCATTTCCCCAACTCTTTTCAGTATTTCAAACGGTCCAATATATCTTGGACTTAATTTTCCCTTAATACCAAATCTTTTGATTCCTCTCCGGGGTGATACTTTAAGAAACACATGTTCTCCTGCTTGGAATTCTAGTTCTCTCTTCTTTGATCAGCATAGCTTTTCTGGCGATCTTGAGCAGCTTTCATCCGATTCGTACCACTTAATAATTTCTGTTGTTTTTCTTGAATCATTTCGGGTCCAAGAATATGTGATTCCTTCAGTTCCACCCAACATAATGGTGATCTACATTGCCTGCCATACAAGGCTTCAAATGGTGCCATTTGAATAGTTGACTGGTAGCTATTATTGTAGGCAAACTCCATTATTGCTAAATGAGTATTCCAGTCGTTTCCAAACTCCAATATGCAGGCACGACACATATCTTCAATGATCTGATTTACTCGTTCTGTCTGTCCGTCGGTTTGAGGATGAAAAGCAGTACTAAACTTTAATTAGTCCCCAATGCATCTTGTAATTCTCTCCAAAAATGTGAAGTAAATCTTGCATCTCTGTCAGAAATTATGTCTTTTGGAATCCCATGCAATCGGACAATTTCTTTCATGTATAAGGCTGCTAGAATATTGACGACCATCTTGTTTTGATTGCCAAGAAATGGGCTGATTTAGTAAGGCGATCAATAATTACCCATATTGCATCGAATCCACTTCGTGTCTTGGGTAGTCCGACAATGAAATCCATACCAATGCTATCCCATTTCCATTCCGGTATTTCAAGTGGTTTCAACTTTCCTGCCGGTTTCTGGTGTTCGGCTTTAACCTTCTGACAGGTTAAACATCTTGCTACAAAATCCACAATATCCTTTTTCATGTTACACCACCAAAAATGCTTTTTCAGATCTTGATACATCTTGACAACTCCTGGGTGAATCGTATAATGTGATCGATGAGCTTCTTCCAAGATTTGCTTCTTGATTTCCGAATTATCTGGTACACATAATCTGTTTTGAAACCGAAGATTTCCATGCTCATCTTCATTAAAATCAGATCTGAAAGCCAATTTTTCTCTAGTTTCTGTCAACATAGGATCATTGTTCTGTTGTTCTCTAATTTTCTTTAGCAAATCTGATTGCACCATCATGTTATCAATTACAACTCTTGTTTCTTGCAGTTTAGTCTTTAAGCTCAATGTAGAAAACTCTTCTAACAACTTCCATTCCTTTACTTGCAATTGACATACCTTGGTTACAGGATTTCTACTGAGTGCATCGGCCACAGTGTTACCTTTCCCTGGATGATACTCTATTTTGAAGTCATAATCTTTGATATACTCCATCCATCTTCTTTGTCTCATATTCAATTCTTTCTGAGAGAACAAATATTTGAGACTCTTGTGATCGGAGTACACTATAAATTGGTTGTCATACAAATAGTGTCTCCAGAGTTTAAGAGCAAAAACTACTGCGGCTAATTCCAAATCATGTACTGGGTAATTCTTCTCATGAGTTTTCAATTGCCTAGAGGCATAAGCAATAACCCTTCCTTCCTGCATCAATACACATCCCAGTCCAATACCCGAGGCATCAGTGTAGACTTCAAATATTTTTCCTTCTACTGGCAAGGCTAAAATTGGTGCGGTGGATAAACATTCCTTTAACAGTTGAAAGGCTTGTTCACAACTTTCATTCCATATAAATGCAGTTCCTTTTCTAGTTAGCTGTGTAAGTGGTGAAGCAATTCTAGAAAAATCCTTGACAAATCGCCGGTAGTAACTGGCCATGCCTAAAAAGCTTCGTACTTCCGTAAGATTCTTAGGTTGTTCCCATTTCTGTATAGTTTCTACTTTTGATGAGTCCACCGATAATCCTTCTTTAGAAATGATATGCCCTAGGAACATTACTTGTTTCAACCAAAACTCACATTTACTGAACTTCGCATATAATTTGTGATCCCGTAATAATTGTAAAGTAATTCGCAAATGTTCTTCATGCTCTTCTGTACTCTTAGAGTAGATCAATATATCATCTATAAATACAACCACAAATTGATCTAAATAAGATCTGAACACATCATTCATCAGGCGCATAAATGCAGCAGGTGCATTTGTCAATCCGAATGGCATTACTACAAATTCGTAGTGTCCATACCGTGTTCTAAAAGCCGTTTTATGGATATCCTGCTCCTGAATTCTTAGTTGGTGGTATCCAGATCTTAAATCAATCTTGGAGAAATAATGTGCTCCAGACAGTTGATCGAATAGATCATCAATTCTTGGAAGTGGATACTTGTTCTTTATAGTCAATTGATTCAACTGTCGGTAATCTATGCATAATCTCATAGATCCATCCTTCTTCTTCACAAATAATACTGGAGCACCCCAAGGTGAAGTACTTGGTCTAATAAACCCTTTTTCCATCAATTCTAATAACTGCCTCTTTAACTCTTTCAACTCTTCCATGGACATTCTGTATGGTGTTCTCGAAATTGGTGTAGCTCCCGGTACCAATTCAATTGAGAAATTTACTTCTCTGCTAGGTGGTAAACCAACAAGTTCTTCGGGAAATACATCAGGAAATTTCCTTACCACTGGAATACTTCCAATCCTGAGATATTCTGATTTATCACGGTTACAGAAACTAAATATCCTTAAAGATACTTGCTCCATTATGACTATTACTCTTAGCTACATTTCTCATTACTCGCGTCAAATCATGCATTGAATTCTCCATTCTTTTCCAATTGGCATCCCCACCATCCATGACAAGATTTGATAAAAATCTGAAACATCCAATAGAACATACATTAATTTCACGATCCATCCACTAGCATTCATCACCAACATGTTGCAAATCCATAGAATGCACCACTTCATTCATTGATCGATATTTACATCAAAATGTACATTCGTGATTAGCAACTAAAACTATACGTCTTCTACTTCCCACCTTTCCACATTACAAAAACATACTCCTTAAGCCTCTCACTCCCCATACACTTGGGAGTTACATATATACAATCAGTATTACACCAAAAGAGAGGTATACAAAAGATGAGTGGTTCAAGTCTTCTCCTAGTTTCGGTCAAAATCTATGACAACTTCAGCAGGTTGCGGCTGCTGAACTCATCAGCTCCGTGGTATAGCTCCCTTGCCGCATCCGTCATGGCTTCCCAATATCCCTCAAACTGGTGTGGAGTACATGTCTTGCCCCAGCTGGAGATTGTCCAACCTATACATGACTTGGGTCATTACATCTAGTGCGGCACTAGGATTTCCAGCAAGAAATGCACCGCGGTCAAGTTAAGCACCTCTTCCTTGATCTGGACATGGGCTTCACGTTGGGTTTGAGCATGTAGCTCTATATCCTGACGGAGCATCTCTCAAGGCTGCTATCAACTTTGCTGAGCACTCATGTCCATTCTGAAATAATTAATAGGTTAAGCATTTACATGATTAACAAAATCATGCTAACTAATCCCATGTTTCTACCCCATCTCACTGATTTTCCCTAGGTTATCGAACTAAGGCTCTGATACCAATTAATCTGTCACGTCCTAATAAATTAAACTATTTATCGGAGAGTGACAGAATATAACACACACACACGGAAAAGACACCATATCCATTCACACTTAGATAGCCTCATAAGTGTCTTATTACAAAAGTTTCCTCATTAAGATTTCATGAGGAATAAGTCAAAAGAAAATTATTACATCATATTTACTAATCACAACACTATGGAAAAGTAACATAGATGGCTTCTTGAAGATTCTTGGCTCACTCAGCACTCTTTCCCCCTTAATCATTCGTTCCATCTTGATTACCTGAAAAGTAGAATTCTGTGAGCTAACTAGCTCAGTAGGATTCAAATTCTATAATCAAGGGGATCAAGATACACAATAAGTGTCAAGGAGTTATACATGTAATCATGCTTTTGCAAGTCAAACTGAGATTGCTATACGACACTAGATAGCAAAGTTATTGAACATTGAACTCAAGATACAAGGATTCATAGTAACGTTCAAATCAGATTTGAACACATATAAACAAGCACTAAGATGATATGATGACCAATCAAACACTTCATGATGCTATGCCAGACATCCACTAATCTTTTATCGTTCCGCGCGGCCACTTAAACGAATTTGGGTGCTCCTCCCAGGACTAGACTAGCCTTATTTGCCAAGCATAAACTCTTAGATTGAGTCCAAGACTCACAATTTGTCATCACCATACTCTTACCTTTGTAATGAATCAAGGAAGTACAAAGGTTTTACTCAAAGTCACTCAAGGTTTGCACAAGAGAATCAAAGGACTTGATTCCGTCACTGATTTCAGAAATTAACAATTTCACGAGGACAATTTTGTTCGGAACTTGTAGAAATAACTCAAAGTGACAAGAAGGTTAACTTGACTGGTTTAAATGGTTGTTTTGGTAGTAAAATACATAATCTAAAGGTATACTAACAAGTAGAACAAAAGAGTATGATTTTCATGAAAGAACGGGGTCAAAACAAGGCTAGAAACAAGGTTCAGTCAAGATCTGTCGACAGACTTTGGTCTGCTGTCGACAGGGGCTGCACTGCCAGAGCTGGGTTTTCAGCTCTGTGTGTATCTGTCGACAGCCAGCATGCATCTGTCGACAGATGCACTCAGGCTGAAAGTTCTGGGTTCTGGCCAGGGGTTCCTGTCGACAGGCAGACCTTCGTCTGTCGACAGGGGCTGTGTAAACTGCATAAAAACCATTCCATTTGACCTCCAATGGATCTATAAAGTTACTCTAATGTTCCTAACATGATTTGGACCCTATACAAGTGTGGTTTCAAATATAAAACTCATGGTAACCTGATCTGAAAACTGAAGATCATGGGACGTAATTTACAAGGGTGTTCTAGCTAAAAGTGAACTCAAAGAGGATAATTGGGAGTACTACTTCTTAGAACTCTTTTCTCCTCATCTATCTATATGAGTCTTATATGAATTGAACCAACTAATGAGTCTTTTCATACCTCAACACATTAAGTTAGCTAAAAGTAGAAAATCATTGAGGTTCTATCTAATCTACACAATAGAAGCAACACTCTAATTTGTGTTGAATGGTTTGAAGATAACAAGATGTAGATACTTATGACTTGTGGATCAGATAAAACATGATGACATATTGATTTCCTTTCATGAACATGATTTCTAAACCTTTGTAACAATAGGATCAATATCAAGTTTCCAGATTTCACAAATGTCTGGATTTTTAACATTGGTCTTAGATTTCTTCATGCCACTACCCAGAGAATCCAAGGGAGGTGGTAGAAGAAATTGGAAAGATCAAGAGGAGAATCCTACCTTATTGAAGTGAAATGAGATCCTTAACTTCAGAAATCCTTAGAAGCAAAAGAAAGATAATGCACACTTGCACAACGATGAGCTTCAATCAATTGTTCCAATGCACACTCAGCAACTTCAATAGCTTGAGCAAAGCAAGATGAGAAGAAGAACCAACTACTTCTGCTATACCCTCACTCAGATTTTCTTCAGAAGCACACAGCATTAGAAAAAGACTGGAAAGATGTTTACGTAGCAATCTGGGGGTTATTTATAACCAAGGGTGTTGCCATGCACGATGGCACTCCACCCACCCAGGTGGCACAGTAAAATCCTCTAATTTTTACCATTGACACGTTAACATGCACTTATCCCTGCCCAACACCTTAGGTAAAATCGTGTCACCCATCTCCCCTATGGGGTGGCTCTCTCAGGGTCCTCCACGTAGCCCACTGAAATTTACCCAGAAAACCCATTGCGTAATTCCCCCAAAATTCAACTGGCCATTGTTTCTTAAAGAAACTTACCCAAACCATATCTGATTGCCATGAAATTTTAACCATAGACTAATATGGTTGTTTTACTAATTGTGGTGATTTTAATAAATTTTTAGATTTTATTTTGCAATAGGTGAAAAATCATCCGAAAAATGGTCGCGTCGATTGTACGTTGAAATCCGTACGTCGAAAAATTCATGTAATTACATAATAAATTTCTCCACATTTTTCTGGAAATTATGATGTTCTCGGATTTTTATTTCGATGTCGTTTCCAGAATCGCCCTGTGGAGGCACGCATTTCGATGCGCGTCAGGGATAATATTCATTACCCCAAACTATGTCTATCATCAAATTTTCATATTTTATTAACAACTCTAAAGTATTTTAATCAAATAGTTCTATTTTCTTATCTTTTAAATTTCTGGGGCGTTACATGCGCAGTCAAGAGTCACCATTGAATTGCCTAGATGGTGTCTATGTGTTATGTGATGTGAATGTGTCCTTCTTTGGTGGTTTGGGCTATGTGTCACGGCACCTAAAATATGTGTAAAGTGTAATGTGTAAAGTGTATGTGACCATGTGTAAATGTGTAAGTGATATGTGAATGTGCATGTGTAAACAGTAACCATGTGAAAAAGAGGAAATTGTGTAAAAAGAAAATGTGAAAATCTAGATGTGTAAATGTGTATTGAAATCATGTGAGGCTATATCTGAAACCGTATGAATTCAGCAAATGCATGTTAGCAATTCCATGTTTATGTGTGCAAGCAAAGTGTTTAGAATCCATGATTAGGAACAATTAATGAGTATTGTGTGCAAAGTGGCATGATGGATTGTTATATGTTATGTCTAAGCCACATTGTAGCTTTCATGTGTAGGTTTATAGTCTTTGAACCATGTGAAATCAGCAACTAAAGCATGTGAAAAAGTTATGTAGGTACTTAAGAACATGTGGAATCCATGCTAACTATGTTCCCCGTTCATGTATGTAAATTGTCCATGTTGATAACTCTCATGTTTGATTCTTATAAGGTTTAAAGTTCATAAGAGAATGGATTAGAGACCATGTGATAGGTGAATGTTATGTTTTTTTGAATCTGAAAGCATGCGGTATGTATACAATTGTAGAACCTTCATGATAGGTTGAAAACTTAAATGGACTAGCATGCTATGTGTTGCTAATTGTATATGTGCTTGTAGAAACACTAGGCTTGTACGTGTATATCATGCATAGTGTTACTTGCTGAGTCCCTGGACTCACTCCTTGCTTCGGCGTACAGGTTTAGTTGGTGACACCGTACCCTCGGAGGAGGCAGCAGCAAGATGGACTCGAGCGTGGAGACTAGCCGCTTTTGAATCCTTGTGATTGTGTGTACTTCTTAGTATTACTTGGACGTTGTATTAGAACTATCACTAAAAGAATGTAATATGTGGACATTTTGTATCTCTATTTCAGCAATTTAAATCATGAGAATTTTAGTTCCTTTTTGCAAATTGAAACTGCATGTATGTTAATGTGGATGATGAATGAATGGAGATAGTTCTCTTTACTTCCGCTACTCTATTATATTATATTCGTGTGTGTATCTCAATGTTTGTATCGTTGGGTAAATGTCCCCTGTGAGGACTCTCGCTATTACGACGTGGGTTGGTATAACGTACGGTGTAAGAGGGCCGTCAGAGATTGGTATCAGAGCGACCGGTTGAGATTACACATGAATATAACTAAGTCATCACCCATTGCATGCTAAGTGTGTCCCCATGTGTAGAAAACACTAATAAGAAGTGAAAAATAGATAAGAAAATGGTTAGAAAACTTAGTAACCTAGCTCTAATGGTGGCTGAAATTTTATTACAGCCATGGCTTCCCGTGGACGACGTGGAGGTGCGCCAGCTCGCGACGACGAGCAGAGGTGTGAGGATGCGGGGGAGCAGCAGGCCCCGGCCCCACAGGGTCCTGTGCTTCCCCCCCACCGCCAGTGGATTATGGAGTGTTCATGCAAGGTCTGGTGCAAGCCATGCAGACCCAGGCACACACTCAGGCAGCACTCCAGCCCCAGTTGGAGGCCCAGGTAAAATAATAAAACAACTAAGTAGTCTACTATTTGAATTGTATGATATTGTGTTTATTGTATATTGCTTGTTGTTTAATGTAGCAGGCTCAGGCCCCAGCTCAGGACCATGGTAAACCTCCATCATGGAGCGATTCAAGAGGATGACCCCACCCTCTTTTAAGGGGGAGAGTGATCCGCTTTGGCAGAAAGCTGGATGAGGGAGATCGAGAAAATCTTCCGAGCTATCAGGTGTCCTGACGAGGACAAGGTGACCTTAGCCACCTACATGCTACAAGTATGCTTTCGTTTATGCTTGAATGTTGGTGTTATTGTTAGTTAGAGCTTATGAAGGTGTGTTGCAGGAGAGGAGCTGATGTATGGTGGTCCTCCCTACTGCGTACGCGCTTTGAGGATGGAGCAGTAGATGTGGCGTGGGACGCGTTCGTGAGGCTCTTCCGAGCCAAGTTATCCCAGAGCAAATCCAGGACAAGATGGAGCAAGAATTCCTTTCCTGACGCAAGGATCGATGACCGTCTTAGAATACGAGGCAAGGTTTTCTAAACTCTTAAATATGCACCGCACATAGTAGAGGATGAGCGCAGGAAGACCAAGAAATTCGTGATGGGTCTCAAACATCCCTGAGGACGAGGCTCGTGGCGTTCGACCAGCGCACGCTAGACGAGGACCTCAGCGCAGCCTGTAGACAGGAGGGAGAAATGGAGCAGTATCTAGAGGAGAAGAAGGCTGCGCAGAAGAGGCCGGCAGCGACTTTCCATCGGCAAGACAAGAGGAAGACGGTGTACCAGACACCGCAGAAACAAGTGGCAGTCAGCAACTATCAGGTACCCTGGTACGTTCCCCCGGTGCGAAGAAGGAGTGTCCCCATTGTGGGAAGACCCATGGAGGTTCGGAGTGTTGGTTAATAGCGGGTAGATGCCTAAAGTGTGGGGAGCATGACCACAAGATCAATGATTGCCCGAGGCTTCAGCTGGAAGCTCAGCGAGGAGCGCCAGTACCAGCAGTAGCGGCACCGCGCCAGCTACAGGACGACCAGGAAGGCCTCGAGCCCCAGCTCGAGTGTTTGCTTTAGCTCGTGAGGACGCCGAGCAGGCGGAGCATGTCACCGAAGGTACATTTTTACTTTTCGGTGTGCACGCTCGGGTTTTGTTTGATACGGGTGCTACTCACTCGTTCATTTCTGAGCGGTTCGCTAGGCAGTTAGCCCTAGAGTCAGGCATAGAGTCTGAGGAGTTAGAGGTCCCTTTGTCTGTGCACACCCCTGCGGGCACGGTATCGACTAGGAAGTGCATTCCGTCGTTACCTGTGTGCATTGAGGATAGATTCCTAGATGGGTGTTTCTTCTTGCTAAAGATGAAGGACTATGATTGTATTCTTGGTCTGGATTGGCTAGAGGAGCACTATGCGTTAGTGGATTGTCGTAGAAAGAAGATTGTGTTCCGCATTCCTGGCGAGGACGAGTTCTCTCATCCCTTGCCAAGAACTTAGCGGGAAAGTTAGTCATCTCTACCATGAAGGCGATGCGTATGGTGAACAAGGGTTGTGACGCATTTCTTGCCAGCGTTATGCTAGTACTCGATGCTGGTTCGTCACTGACTCTTGCAGAGATCGATGTGGTGTAGGACTTTCCAGATGTCTTTCCCGATGACTTGTGGATTGCCACCGGATAGGGAGATAGAGTTCACTATAGAGTTGCTTCCAGGCACCTCTCCTATCTCGAAGCCCGTATCGAATGGCCCATGCAGAATTAGCGAGTTGAGGAGAGCAATTGCAGGAATTGCTCGATAAGGGATTATTCGCCCCAGTGTTTCCCTTGGGGCGCACCTGTATTATGTCAAGAGAAGAGAAAGACGGGTCACTTCGGTTGTGCATCGATTATAGGAAGCTAAACCAGGTGATGGTGAAGAACAGGTATCCCTTACCTCGGATTGATGATGTGTTTTGACCA
>CM024755.1:121161041-121442297 GCA_014218235.1 Colocasia esculenta | reverse complement strand
GGAGCTTCTTTGTGATTGTGTACTTCGTCGTATGTACTTGAACATTGTATTAGGCTTATCATGAAAAGAATGTAATATGTGGACATTTGTATTTCTATTTCAGCAAATAAATCATGTGAATTTTAGTTCCTTTTTGCAAATCGCAAACTGTATGTATGTTTAATGTGGATGATGAATGAATGGAGATAGTTCTCTTTTACTTCCGCTACTCTGTTATATATATTCGCGTGTATCTCAGCTGTTTGTATCGTTGGGTAAATGTCCCACTATGAGGACTCGCTATATCGACGTGGGTCGGTATGACCGTACCGGTATAATGAGGGCCGTCACAGAAAGTCCCTCCCTTTTTCATGGCGAAGAACATGGGAGCACTTCACAGACTGCTGCAGATATTTTGCCTGAAGAGGGGGATAATGGAGCTCCCTCTCATTTTGAATTTTCCGGGATGGCAGATGCAGATACTGACCACCCGGGCTTTACATATACAGAACTGGGGGCTTCGATGGAGTACTATTCTTCCACCCCCATTGAGGTCTATATTCCAAGACCTGCTGAAGAACCTGCCATAGAGGCGACTTCTTTTGATAAGCATACTTTCCCAGGCCGGTATAGTTGTCTTTGGTTTCCCCTTTTTTTTTCTTCATTGCTCATGACGACCCTTTTTCTTTGCCTGTATACTTCTTTTTTTTTTAAAGGCCAAGAGTTCTGCGATGAGCTCTTTTCCATGGGAACAATGGACATGTATTCCATGCCTGGAAGCTATTCTCCTTTCCCGCCTTACGGAATTAGTATGAGCCCATTCTTGGAGCTTCCAGCTCAATCTGCATTTCAGATAGAAGGCATGGCAGGTGGAGGTGGGGGCTTCCAACAAACATATCAGGCCCCTGAACCTCCGGCTCTTTCATATGGGATGGAGCAGTTTAACATCTATCCATCGCATTTCCCCAGTTCATCCCAAGAATTTTATCCTGGGTCATCAAATTTCATGCAACCCTCGGAGCCCGAGGTTAGGGAAGGAGGCGAAAATCTTTTTCCAGGTGAAATATGCTAGACTTCATGTCCTGTATCTTTCATCTGTGGCTTCATTAGCTTTTCTTTGCTAACTACTTTTTCTTACTGTTTATTGCTATGTATTCTTTTTGTAGATACTGCGCTAGGTTCTAATGAAGATGAATCTCCACCGTTGGAAATTAGCGCTTCCTCTGATCATGGGATAAAATGGCCCATAGGGAACCAACCAACCTCATTCTTTAATGATGATGGCTGCTGGCAGTTCCTTACTGACCGAATAGGAGCATTGGTGGACTCGAAAAATCCGCCATCCACCGAGGTTATCCAGCAGGCTCTTGAGAAGCATACTGAGTCTGCTTTCAATATGGGAATCCCCCAAGAACGTTGGATGAAGTTTGTCAACGACACTTGGAGTAAAATATACCACCACCATGCCGGCATAACAGGGGCTCCTTATGATCAGCTAATCAATGGCTTGGAGAGCGACATGTGTTCTTTGACCAGTGAAGCTGACGAGCACGACCTCCAAGCTACTGAAGCGGGCAAGCGCCAGAAGACTCGGAGATCGAGTATGGTCACCAGGAAAGAGAGGATTGCCCAGCTGGAACGCGAGCTTGATGAAGAGCGATCTTCTCTGGATCAAGAGGCCAGAAATGAGGCCAAAGATTCCGAAGAAGAAGCCGTCATGTGAGAGATGGAAGGAACCTCCACCAGTCGACAGCCTTCCAGGCACAGGAAGTTGAACAACCGAAGAGGAAGAAGCCCTCCTGTCTTTGTTTCTCAGCGTGACATATATACATAAAGCTTGTTGCTTGAATTCCTTGCTTGGCTTGTATGTAGTGATCAGAACACTCTGTAGACTTTTAATAGAGTGGTTTGTAGTATTGTAAATATAAAATGGAGGACAGCGAAGTCCCCCCTCTTTCATGTATATATATATATATATATATATATATATATATTTTTTTTTTTTTTTTACATTACCAACCTTAGCGCCCTTTCGGTTTTCACCAAGGCTAGCCCCCTTTAGCTTTTTCCAACGCGCCCTTTCGGGTTTTCACGTTGAGGGGTTATCCATTTTTGCCTGAAGCGCTCTCTTGGGTTTTCACCTCAGCCGGATTTTTTGATCTTTTTACCCTTAAGTATGCAAGGAATCGCATACTCAAGTCCATCGGGGCATCTCCATTTTTAGCCCCTTTTTTTCCTTCTTTTCTTTCTTTCTTTCTTTTGACTTGACTGTTGGCACTTGACTGATTTGGATGATTGAACGGCCA
Source organism: Colocasia esculenta (assembly GCA_014218235.1). Taxonomy (NCBI): domain Eukaryota; kingdom Viridiplantae; phylum Streptophyta; class Magnoliopsida; order Alismatales; family Araceae; genus Colocasia; species Colocasia esculenta. The sequence continues at coordinate 121,440,012 of CM024755.1, read as the reverse complement.
GGAATTTGGCTATGGAACGAAATTTGAATCTGGCCAATGATTGGGAATTCGAATATGGAATTTAGATCTGAATATGAATTTGGGTTTGAACACAAGTATAGTGGCTTACTTTTGTGATATTTTGAATTTGAATTTGGATATGGATATGAATTTTAGGTATGATTTGGCTTCAAGTTTTTTTTTATTTTTGGGTATTTGATATAGACTTGACATGGAGGTTAGGTTTGGACTTGGATTTTGGATTTGAATTTCGCCCACCTTGATAGCTTAGGCAAAATAAGGGATTTGCATTTGGATTTGTATTGGAGTTGAGATTGGATTTGTTTTTGGATTTGGATATGAGCATGGGGATTTATGTTATTTTAGTTTAGTTTGGTTTGGTTTTGGATTTGGATTTGACATAGCCTACCTTGGTGGTTTACTGGCTATGGTTATGATTTGGTTTTGACACAGCCTACCTTTGTGTTTTATGGCTATGGTCTTGGAATTTGGATTTGACACAGCCTACCTTTGTGGTTTATGGCTATGGTTTTGGAATTTGGATTTGACACAGCCTACCTTTGTGTTTTGTGGCTATGGTTTTGGGATTTGGATTTGACACAGCCTACTTTTGTGGTTTGTGGTTATGATTTTGAATTTGGATTTGACACAGCCTACCTTTGTGGTTTTTGGCTATGATTTGGATTTGGATTTGACACAGCCTACCTTTGTGGTTGTGACTATGGTTTTAGAATTTGGATTTGACATAGCCTACCTTTGTGGTTTGTGGCTATGATTTTGGAATTTGGATTTGACATAGCCACCTTTGTGGTTTGTGGCTATGATTTGGAATTTGGATTTGACATAACCTACCTTTGTGGTTTGTGGCTATAGATTTGGAATTGTATTTGAACATGGCCTATCATTGTAACTTGGAACCTCATTTGGCGGGATACGCAAATAACCCTCCATCTTTCATTTGCCCCCTTTTTTTTGGGGTTTGTACATGAATGCCCTTGGCTTCATGCTCGGTAGGGACTGAAAGATTTGGGGTATATGACGGGCAGGTGGAGTTTTTGATTCCTTTGTCCCTATCTATAGCAAACTTCATTTTAACATATTTTTTCATCATTTTTTTCTTCGGCTTCGTGCCCTTTTGAGTGATTGGTTTTTTGTTTTGGTGGCTGGCCAGGGAATTCATGTTCTGGCGCGTGATACAACTTCAGGTGTTTCCCGTTGAGCGGGGGAAAGGGCACAGTACCTTTATGATCAACTAGCCGATATGCGCCTCCTTCATAGGCCAAGGTGACGATATACGGCCGAGCCAAGTGGGCTGCAGTTTGCCACATGACTTTCCAGCCATTGCTCTCTGCATTTAGCCATGACGAGGTCTCCTTGCTTGAATGCTCTTGGTCTTGCTAACTTGTCAAATGCTCGGACCATTCTAGCTTGATATACCTGGAGAGACTTGTATGCTTCAAGGCGCCTTCCTTCTAGATTGGAGAGCTCTTCAAGTCTTCTTTCCATTTGATCTTGATCTTGACTTTGAAATTCATTTTGGATTGCCACCCGATGATGTCATTTCAATTTCTATACGAATCATTGGCTCAGCTCCATATACTAAGGAGAAAGGTGAACATCCGTAGGGGTTTTGTATGCAGTTCGGTAAGCCCATAAACTTCATGAACTTTTTCTCCCTATTCCCGCTTTCAATGTCGACTATCTTGGCAAGCAACTTACAGAGGGTTTTTTAAGGCTTCTGCCAACCCTTAGCTTGTGGATTGTATACTGCAGATGTTCTCCAATCAAGATGAAATTTGGCTGCCAGGGCATATATTGTTTTGTTTCTAAATTGTGACCCATTATCGGATATTGTCTGTGAGGAGTTCCAAATCTGTATATTATATTTTGCTTGACAAATTTGGCGACCGATTCTCCGGTTACCTCCCTCAATGGGATAGCTTCAGCCCACCGAGAGAAGTAATCTGTAGCAGCCAATATGAACTTGTGGCCTTGAGATGAGGGTGGGAATGGTCCCACAATATCCATACCCCATCGGCAAAGGGCCAGGTTGGCGCAGTAGGATGTAATACATTTGGTGATTTCCTCGGTACAGGGCCAAATGCTTGACACTGATGACATATACGGGCATATTGGATGCAATCCATGTACATGGTAGGCCAGTAAAAGCCTTTTAGCTTGATATTGATTTTCATCTTTTCTCCTGCCTGATGTGCACCACACAGCCCGGAGTGAACTTCTTTCATTAATTTTTTGCCTCTTCGAGAGATAAGCATTTGAGAAGGACTGGCCCTTTCTTTTCATGGACCAGTCTATATAATTGATCAACTATTATTTGATATGATGTAGCTCTGCGTAAGAGCTGAATTCTCTGAGCTCGATCAGAAGGTAGCCAACCTTTCTTGATTTTGATGATTAGCTCGCGCCAATCCTTAGATTCATTTATTGTATCTTGTTCTGTAGTGTATACTTCCTCATTGTGATATTAGACTCACTGTCAAGGACACTGGGCATGAGTCTTCTGTGGCAGACACTTATGTCTAATTCCCCTTCGGGAGGCAATTTTATGGCCGAAGCAAGTTTGGCTAGAGCATCAGCCTGAGAATTTTCACTTCTCGGCACATGGGATATGTCGAAGAAGTTAATTTTTCTTTGAGCTTCATAACTGTGATATAGTATGGAAGCATTGTGGTTTACGACTTCATACTGGCCCAATATTTGTCGATGACCACTGTGAGCACCATAACTTGTATGCCTTTGATCCCCATTTCGAGAGCCAATTGAAGCCCAATAATTAGAGCTTCATATTCAGCTTCATTATTTTGTCAATGGCTTCATGAGAGCACATGAGTTGTATAAGATTCCTCCATATGGAGTGACTAAGACGATCCCTGCTCCGGTAGAGACGGTGGTAGAACCATCCGTATAATGAAGAGTTCGAGAAGCTCCATCGAATATAATTCCCAAGAGGGCAGCTCAATTGTGGCAACCTCTTCGGGATTTGGACTTTCCCGAATTTGATTTTTCTCTCTCATTTGTAGGGGAGAGAGTTTCCTCTTTTGGAAGATCAATAGACAGGGGTGAATTTTCTGACACTAGATGTGCAGCCAAGAATTCAGCTAATCCTTGCCCTTTGATTGCCCTTTGTGGGATGAAGTGATATCAAACTCCATGAGGAGCAGAGCCCATTTTGGCGAGCCTTCCAGACAATATGGGTTGCCTTAGCAGATATTTGATTGGATCAACCTTAGAGATGAGCTTAATTTCATGAGCCAGAAGATAATGCCTCAATTTCTTGGCAGCAAATACCAGTGCTAGGCATGCTTTTTCCATTAGAGCATATCGGAGTTCTGGACCAATTAGCTTTCTGCTAAGATAATATAAAGCTTGCTCTTTATCTTCTTCATTTGTTTGTGCCAATAGAGCTCCTAGAGAAGCATCCATAGCTGAAATATAGGGTATAAGAGGCTTCCCAGCAACTGGTGTCCCCAGGACTGGCGGAGTGAGGAGATATTCTTCGATTTGTTCAAAAGCATCCTGACATTCTTGGTCCCAGATGAAGAGAGCATTCTTGTTCATTAGTTTGCCGAACGACATGCATCTTCCTGAAAGGTTAGAGATGAATCGCCTGATATAGGCTAATCTCCCTTGAAATGACCTTAGCTCTGTCAATTTTGAGGAGGGGTAATTGTTGAATCGCCTTGATTTTGTCGGGTCTATTTCTATTCCCCGTATTTGATGATGAAGCCCAGGAACTTGCCGCTTGAAACCCCGAATGCACATTTCATATGGTTCATCTTCAATTTGAATTGACGAGTCTTTCAAAAACACGGCGAAGATCATATAAATGGTCCTCCCGTTTTTTGGTTTTGACGACTAAGTCATCCACATAGCATTCAACTATATCATGAATCATCTCATTGAATATCTTAGTCATGGCTCTTTGATATGTAGCCCCTGCATTTTTCAGACCAAAGGGCATTCTTTTGTAGTTGAAGATACATTTAGGTGATCTGAATGCAATATGGTATTTATCTTTGATCGCCATCCGATCTGATTTATAGCCTGAGGACCCGTCCATAAAAGACAAGGCTTCATGACCGGTGGTAACATCGACCATTGTCTCAGTGATTGGAACTGGGAAATCATCCTTGGGACATGCTTTATTCAAGTCCCTATAGTCGATACATATCCGGATTTGACCATTCTTTTTTTTCTTCACAGAGACAATATTGGCGAGCCAGGTTGGATATATGCATGGCTCGAGAAGTCTACTTCAGAGAGCTTGTCGACCTCAGTATTTACTCTCAGCTCCACTTCATGCCGCATACGCCTTTGAGCTTGTTTGACATGCTTGGTCGTGTGCAGTATAGATAATTCATGCTCAACAACTGATGGCTCCAGTCCCGGCATTTCTTTATAATTCCAGAGAAGCAATCTTGGAATTCCAGGAGAAGAGTTTGATAAGATTGTCTTTCTTGTTCATCAAGAAAGGCGCTGATAAAGATTGGCCGGGAATCTTCCTGATTCCCGAGATTGAGTTCAATTAATTCATCAATAGTAGTCTATCCACCATCTTCAATTTCTTGAGGAGCTGGCTGCAGATCTATGAAGTCCTCTTCGTCATCAGAATTGGCGATGTAGACTTCATCCTTTGATAATTCTTTTGAAGAGGAAGTAATATCTTGAAGATTGGAATTGGAGCATCCTTGGATATTTTATGTGCTACAGATTTTCGACAATAACCTAACAACATTGACTGTGTAAAAGGATCGGCATCATAACCTAATCCTCTGGTATCTTTCCCGGAGAATGGAGATTGTCCCCGGACTTGAGAAGGTTCCCATAGTTGCTTGAAGAAATTTCTTCGGAGACATCTTGCACCTGAGGGATTTTCTGCTTTTTGCACATCTCCTTAATCTTTTCTGGCATATCAGCCATTTCTTGTGATGATTCTAGTTGGTTATTGGACCTATCTTCCCAACCAAAATCATCTCTATATAAGTTTGAAGGATCAATTCCCCCTTGTAGAAGAGGATTGGCTTGGTTACCTTTCTTGCATTCTTCTTCTTTCTTTTCTTTGATAAGTGACGACGAAAGTTTTAATCGCCGAAACTTTGTTCTTGCTTTGGAGAATAGATTTGCATGCAGTTGGGTGCAAAGAAGCTCCCATTGATGACTTGACTTATGTGATCAGCCTCATAACTGATATTCCGTGGTTCTGGGCGGATGCTTTGCTTTGAGAATTCTTTGCAGGTGACTTGGCAAGGCTTTTGTTTATCACAAAAAGCTCGCCAGTTTCATTGTCTTCATTTTGAGGACTCAATTTGCTTGCTCTTCCCTTTAGAGAGGGAGGAGGGTTTTAGATTTGGTCCTCCAAGATAAAAGGGCATCAGTCAGTTGCATTCATCTTCCCAAACGGGACTTGATCAGCGAAGACTGTATGTTGCTTCCCTTCTTTTGCATATTTAATGCATTGATGGAGAGTTGATGGAATGACCTAGTTTTCATGCAACCAGGGTCTCCCAAGCAAGACTCTATATGTTGTATTGGCATCAATAATGAAGAAGGTCACTCTGGTGACAAAATCTCCCAGAGTCAAGTTGACAGTGACTTTTCCGATGGCTTTCTCTGTATTCTGATTAAATCCTGTGATCTTCACATCCTTCACTTTTGCATATAGGGCATAAGATATAGAGATTGAAAGGTCTTGTAGGGCATCAGATTGATAGATGCCCCTAGATCAATCAAGATCCGATTTAATTGAATGTCGTTGATCTTGCCCTTCATATATAAGGGACGGTTATGATATGAAGAAGACAATAGCATATCTTCATCAGTGAAGGTGACATTTGCCGCTAGGGTTTCATATGCTTAGCTTGGAAATTCGCCATATGGGCTTCATAAGTTTCTCTGGCTCTTAGAGTATTTGACGAGGGTTTCTCTCAAATCTTTACTCCAGCAATCGCTTCCCAGACAGTAATATTGACGGGAAGTGATTTTAGTTGCTGAAGAATTTTGTCGTCAACTTCAGAGCGTATCTGGTCCAAGTGGGAAGATTCCCTTAAGAAGGATCCATAAAGCTCTTTTGACTTGACGGGCTTCTTTTGAGAGATAGGAGTCAATAGCTTCTCATTGGGAAGAGGAGGAACATTATCCGACTCATTTGATGAAGCATATGGACTTAAGTTTTTATCTCCAGAGTGAGAAGATATATCGGTGTCCTTCTTCATCTGAAGGATCAAAAATATAGGAATCTGCCCGGATTTGAGCTTCGGGCAGAGGCTTTGCCTCTTCACCATGAAAGAATATGATCTTATTTGGATTTGCAATATCTGGCTTTTTGATAGTAGACGCCGCTTTTTGCCGCCTTCCATGTCCTCTCCCAGAATGGCGATTTGAATTACCTGCAGGCCGACGCTGGTATACAAGCGTCGTTGGTTTATCCTCATTTTGTGCAGTAGTATCAATTGTAGAGGTTTGCAAGTCTTTCGGAGGAGGGATGAACACCATGTAGCAAGAGAAAGAGCCGAACATAGAGTCCAATTGTCCATAGTAATTTCAGCACCTTCATTAAAGAGACTCAAGCTTGGTGAGGGAGGGAGATCCTTCTCTCGTAGTGCTTCATGTCGGACATGTAGTAGCCAATCCCGGAGCCGTCTCTTTCGCTCGATCTCATCCCATGGATGTATTGATCGAGCGTAGGTTTATCAGAGGGCCTGGGAGATACATATTCATCCAGCTCATCAATTAGTTGTTGAAGTCTTTGAACAGCCGACAGCTACTGAGGAGCTTCTGCTGTCGCAGCATCCTCCATTTGTTTTCTTCATCCTTCTTTTCATTTCTTTTTCGGTTTTTCTCTCTATTCTTCATTTGCAGAGCTTCTAGTGAATTCATCACTTCTTGCTCTAAAGATGGCTCAGGAATGCTTTTCATGCTAGAATGACCTTTGGCGGTAGACTTGCCGGGTCTTCTAGAATTTCTTGACTTTCGAGGGCCAACAGTGACCCATTCAGCTTCTGAGTTTGTGCCTGGAAGGTTGAGTTGACTGCTTCTTCAACATTTCAGGAGGGAGTTGGTAGTAATCATCTACAAACTCCTCAGCTTGCTGCGAGAGTGGCTTCGCCGCATCTCTTCTGATATTCCATTTCTATATTGAAACAGGCCAACTCTGAATTGCTCAATATCAGCCTTGCTTCTATGTTGTCCATAGCCCAATTGATGATGATAATATTCACATATGTCTTGATATTGTGCTTGGAATTCTAGAGTTGGATCGTATACTTGTGATGAGGAGGTCAGGAGATTTCCCTCCTGATCAATTACTCCCTCCCGGATTTTTGTTTTGATCCAATTATGGAGATCTGGGCAATCTTTGGTAGAGTGTATGACTCTGGCATGATATTCACAGTAGAGATATGATTGCTTTTCCCTTTCGGAAATATTGAGCTCAGGGTCATACACTTTTATCAACCCTCTGATTTTAAGTTGATTGAATATGGATTGGGTATCTTTTATAGCAAATGAGCGTTGATGTAGAGGATGCCAATTATCATACCATCGGCTGGATAAATATGGATGCGGCATAGGCGGCTGTCCTTCCGGTTCAAGAACCCCAGAGAATGAAGCATTAATGACATTCACCGAATGAGGTCTAGAGTTGTCTGGCTCACTTGGTGGTGGCTGGTATGAGGTTGTGGAGGATTTACCTAGAGCTGACTCATGTTGATTAGTCCTTGCTGAATCAAGCTTTCCACATCACTCTTGAAGTTTGGACAGTCTTCGATGACATGGCCCAATGTTTGATGGTACGGGGAATAATTGGGTCTTCATTCTTCTGGGACCAAGTAGTCCATATATTCCGGATTGCAGACATAGCCGGAAGAGTGGTAATGTATGCTGGCGACGAAAGGAATATACTGGCGCCGGCTCGACAGGAATTGATAGATCTTCGGAAACCCCCTATTGGGTCTTGGAATGGCGGTATAAGGGGCAGCTCCGGATACGTTGGTGGATAAAAAACAGGTTGGAGAGCGTGGGATTCCTGAATAGGCACATCCTGACGCCTCTCCATACTTTGCATGATTTGGCGCAACTCCTGCTGGCCTTGTTGTAATTGCTGGAGCTGCCTTTGTAACCTTCACATTGTTTTTCTTGTGTCTCGATGCCTAGATCTCGGCGGAGAGTGCTCCAGAAGTGTCTTGAGGTGGGTTACATGAGGGCCCAACCTCAGGATTCTTTGAGCTTGTGGTGGGGTCCCACCGCATGTATAACATTGACAGATTGTTCTGGCCAATCCCAAGTATGAGGCTGTGGAGGATCAACCAGACCATTTTGCATAGATATACGGCCTTCTAGAATTACCTTCTGAGCCTCATTTTTGAAGACATAGCAATCTTCAATTGGATGCCCCCAAATGGTGATACGGGCAATAATTAGGTTGATTGATCTTGTCGATATCCGTCGGCTTCTTTGGTGTCGGCAGTGATATTAATTGATTATCAAAGCAGATCGAAGATTTTTCTGGTATGCTCTTTTCTGAAAGAATAAGGAGCCTTCATACGCTCGGCCAATGTAGGCGAAGGTATCTTTGGTTCTGGTTTCTTTTTTGAGGTAGTGGGGACTGCTGCCCCCTTTGTTTCATCACTAGGCAAGAAGTCGATAGTATTAACTTCTTTTGCAGGCGGAATACGCTCCTTAGGGAGTTTACCCTTATGAGCTGTATGAGCTGCTTGCTCGGCTAAGAACCCTTCAATTTCTGTCACAGCAACATTCAACTGGTCAAAACTTCGGATATTTGCAGCCAAGAGTCTCTCATTAATTGTTGTAATGAGGCCTCTTCGACAGATTGTTACTGCATCTTGTTGGACGGGAGGGTTGTCGCACTGCATGCTAAGCCCTCTCCATCTTTGAATAAAGTCAATTGCCGACTCCCCTTTCTTTTGTTTAAGGAGCATAACTCAGCAAGAGAAACTTTTCTTTCTGCCGTTTGAAAACGGTCATAGAATTTCAATTGCATATCAACCCAGTCAACAACTGAGCCAGCCCTGAGTTTTGCATACCATTGGAATGCGACCCCTGTTAAAGAAGTTGCAAAATATCTGAGGAGATAGGATTCATCAGAGGCGAGATCGCCCATGGCAATTATATAATGTGCCACATGCTCCCGTGGTGCCCCATGCCCATCATATTTAGGCAATTTTGGGACTTTGGACATGATTCTGGCAGCTTTTTGAGTTGATGATGTATAGAAAACGGGACAGAATATAAGCCCGTACCTGAATACCCTCGCCCTGTTGGGCGAACATATCCTCAACCATCTTCTTTATTTCATGCCTTTGAATAACAATATTTTGCAATGCTTCTGTTTGAGGAGGCATAATATTAGATAGGTCATTAATATCCGGACCCGTAGCTTGAGGAAGAAGACCAGTTGAAGAAATTGCTGGATTATTTAATGAGATAAATCCATCCGGATGCTGACTTTGCTGTTGATGTTGGATAGAGGCCGGCTATGGATTGCCGATGGTTGAAGTTGTCAATCGTCTCATCTCATTGACAAGTGAGGTTACTTCAGACCGCCACTGTTGCATGACTTCATATTTGTCGTCGTCCTCCATTGCTTGGAAATTTTCTTTTGTTGCAGGTCGATGGCGGGATGACTGGCAGATGTAGAGGGTCCACCTTCTTCAAGTCGAATATTTGTTTCTTCAAAGGAGGGAATTTGAGTACCCTCATGCTGGATATCATTTGGAAGAGGAGCTTGACTAGACGGGCCAACTTGCCCGCCAGGTTGGCGAGCTCTTCTGGCGAACTGTCTAGTATAGGATGGATAACTTCTGTGGGAATATTAGGGGTGGCTTCCCGATATCTCAGCGAGTTCGCCAATTTCCCTTCCAGTAGTATAACATGAAAATATATAAGCTTGGCTTTTCCTGAGCTGCCCAGGTGACGCGGCGTCTTTTTGACGGACGAGTATTGGTGCTGAGAGTTGCCCTTGGCTTATCAAATACTGGGATTCGCGATATGCGGTCAAAGACCGATATGCGAGCCTTGGATTGTTGAATTGAATTTTCTTTGTCCACCCGGATATTCTCCGGGCCTTGAGGATTGTAGTTTGATTTTCTATACATCCCTTTTCTTTTCCATCCTCTGGGATGTTCAGATCCAGCATATTGGAGAGAAGTATCTTTGGTATTGCTTTTTCTTTGAATCACTTTTATGCATCTGCTTGATTTTCTTAAACTTGGGACTTTCTTCTTGGGAACCCAGATTTGTTTCAACTTAGTGAAATGCCGTGTCTTTTGCCTGACGTCGGCTTTTACCGCGGAGTCTTCATGCTTCCCCTAGAACCACCGCAGAGCTGAGAAGCGGTTCGAGTTGGAATATTCGGAACATACCTATCATGAGGAGTGATAGGTAGACTACCATCAAGGCGCACCCCGCACGCTTCCGATTATAACGGACTTGCCGGATCTGGAGGTGGCAGCCGACGGCCTTTTGTTCTTGTGGTGTTTATATTGCCCCCGTTGTGAGGAGACGGAGTCACAATGGTAGAAGAGATCATATGGACCGAATAGGTCCGAACTTGAGTTGAATGGGGTTTGCCCCCTTAACAGCATCATTTTTCACGGGCATTTGGGTGCCCCTATTGACAGTAGCAGGACGAGCTTTGACATGCCCTGTTTGTTGCGGTTCTTCTTTGTTGATTTATGGAGGAAGATATTTGAGCAGCATCCTCCTCCTGATGGGCCGGAACCACTCCCGGAAGAAAGGGGATCCGACGACTGCAGGGAGTCTCCGAACACGATTGGAGTCGCCAGGTACTCGAACCTAGCATGGTTGTTGACGACGAGCGGTCCATAAGGGACGGCCATCTTCAACAGTTTGCAATTCGCCCTTTTTTTTGTTTGTACCTTCAAAGGAGGACATAAGAATTAGGGATTTCATGAAAAATATATGTATGTCTCATCCTTTTTGCTATGAATGGTGAGAAGAGGTCCCACCGGGCGTGCAAGCTGTTGACACGGAAAAAATTTCTCACTCGGCTTCATTCATTCATTCCATCTTACTTGGTTCGCGCATTCATTCATTTCGCATGCTTTGGATTTTTTTATTTGCGGGGCATGCCAGCCTGTCTAGCAGACAGAAGAAAGAATCTGCGCAATGCAGAGGAAGGATTTTGGTGTCCGAGAACGGACGGGTATGGTGTCCGTGGACGGATAGGTATGGTGTCCGTGAAACGGACGGGTGTGGTGTCCGTGAAACAGACGGGTGTGGTGTCCGTGAAACGGACGGGTGCGCCGTTTTTTAATCTGAACTTCTTGAGTTCCATGTTTATACTCAGCAATTAGGGTAGCATGTGCTGGACCTCTGTCTCCAATCGATCGAAATCGATGTTACATTTACATCGAGTTAAAAACTCTTGGTATTATTAACACCAGTTTAACCCGAATACCATTCATAGCAAGGATGAGAACATATGCATTTTTTAGAAATCCCAATCATGATGTTTTCCCCTTTTTTTTGTACCGAATGGTTTTTATTTGAAGATTTTATTATTTTGAAATACTCCAGCCCGAATGTTTCATTTTGAAATGATATGATTGTCCTTTTTACTTGAGGTTCGGGAGAAAATTTTGAGAAAGTCAGGGTATGTACCCATAAACTTGTTTGAGATCCCTTTTTTTATTATTATATGAGGATTGTTATTATGAACGAGTACATGTCCGTGAGCTTGTTCTGGCCTTTGAACATATTGTGAAATAGGAGTAGCACTTCCATATTTATGGAAGTCCGTATTGAGGTAGAATTTTCTTCTCTTTATTTCTGCTCACGAATGTGGTTCTGAAGGTCATATGGATGTATCTCCATAAAGATTTCCGTCATAATGGGATCTCTTCCCAGGGAACCATGTTGGAACCAGTTGTATCTCTTCTTTAATATATGTCCCTGCTTGAATCATTGCTCAAGAGTCTTTACTCTTCTCTTCCTTCTCTCCCCTTTTTTTTTAGAAATGTATTTATGTCAATAGCATGTTCATGAGTATGTACTTTTTTGGCAGAGTCTCTGCTTGGGTGAAGTATCCTTATGGGAATATATGCAAACTAGTGATTATATGAACATGTTTGTTGGAGAGCCTTTGCTTGGAGGGAGCTTCTTTTTAAGGAGCATATACATGTATAAGCACAAATTTGCACTTTTATGAATATATTCTCGGGCGGCATCTCTGTTTGAGCAGAGTACCCGGTGAAAGGGTGTGCCCCTGCTTGTGCAGAGTCCCTTTTGAGAAGTATACGCATATGGATGCAAATTTGTGATTATATGGATGCGTTCCTAGGTAGAATCTCCACTTTGGGCAGAGTCTCCTCTAAGAAACATATACATATAAACAGGAGATTATGATTATATGGATATGAACTTAGAGGGAGATTTTGCTTGGACAGGATCCTCCCTTAGAAACATACACGCATAAGCACAAATTTGCAATCCTATGAATATATTTTTAAGCAGAGTTTCTGCTTGGGCAAAGTCTCCTTTTAAGAAACATATACATAAGAACACAAATTTGTGAATATACGGATATGCTCTCAGGGCAGAACCTCCGCTTGTGCAGAGTTTCCTCTAAGAAACATATACATATAAACACGAGTTTGTGATTACATGGATACATTCTCAAGAAAGAGATTCTTGCTTAGACAGAGTCCTTTACAAGAAACATACAAGTATAATTACAAATTTACAATTCTATGTATATGTTCTTGGGCAGAACCTCCGCTTGGGCAAAGTTTCATCTAAGAAACATATATATAAGAACACAAATTCGTGAATATACAAATATGTTCTTGGGCAGAACCTCCGCTTGGGCAGAGTCTCCTCAAGAAACCTATACATATAAGCACAACATCTGCCATCCCGGAGACTTGCTCGACGGGCGGGGAGAACATATGCATCTAAATGCGCGTACCCATAGAGACTTGCTCGATATGGAGGCATTTAGAGCACGAGAATAAGGTATTTAAATATCACATGTCCATAGAGACTTGCTCGATATGGATGATATTTAAACCCAGAAGAATATCTCTCCCAGAGACTTGCTCGATGTGGGAGGATGGGGGGAGTAGATGGAATGCCGATGGCGATTGGACCCAACTCTCCCCTCCTCGCCTTGCTATTGGGCTAGAAAAGGGGTTTATACCTTCAACACCGAGCAGAGGTTCGAGAAGGAATGATGGAAGGGAAGATGCTTTTTGCAATTTTATGGAGTTTTTGAACAAAAAAGGGAGGCTTGGGAGATTAATCTGCCAAGGCTCCGCCGGGAATTTTTTTAAAGATGAACAGGGGGGGTGTTGACACGGGGGAAATTTCCGTTCCTTTTCTTTCACACTCGGTTTTGTTCATTCGTTTTATTTGGTGCATGTATTCATTTTTCCAATATTTTATATTTTTGATATTTGTGGGGCGTGCCCCTGTCTAACAGACAGAAAAAGAGTCCGCACAATGCGGAAGAAGAATTTTGGTGTCCGGGGAATGGACGGGTATGGTGTCCATGAAACGGACGGGTATGGTGTCCGTGAAACGGACGGGTTGTGTCCGCGAACGGACGGTGCGCCGTTTTTTAATCTGAACCTCTTGAGTCCCATGTCTATTCTCATCAGGTGATTAGGGTAGCATGTGCTGGACCTCTGTTCTCCATCGACCGGAATCGATGTTACATTTACATCGAGTTAAAACACTTGGTATTATTTGATACCGATCTAAACCCGAATACCATTCATAGTAAAGGACGAGAAAATATACAGTTTTTTCTTAGAAAATCCTGATCATGACATGTTTTGTTTCTTTTGATTGTTTTGAAATGCTTTTGCTTTGGATATTTCATTTTTTTGAAATGAATGCCTTTTTGGGAGTCCAAAGTTTGATTTCTTGAAAAGGGGAGCGGATATATACCCGTGGACCGATTTGAGGTCTTTCTCCTTTTTGCAAAAGATTGATTATGGATTTTTATTTGGGAAAACATGGAGATTATCATTATAAACGGGCATATGCCTATGGATTTTGATTCTGAACTTGGGGGTATTATAACCCAGAGCAACACTTCCGTATTAGAAGGGTGATTGTGCCAATTTTCATATGGGATTCTTTTACAGTGCCCTTTTTGAGCAAAGTCCGAGTTTGAGGCAGAGTCTCTTTTCTCCTCATTTCTCGCTCATGTGCGGGTACAATTTCCAGAGAGCATATGGATGTATCTCCATGGAAGTCCTTGTCATATTGTGATTTTTGTCCAAAGTCCATTTCCACGGGTATAGTTCTCGTGGAAGTGCATATGTGCTCCCATTTGGGGTATCTGAGCACGGTTCCTGTCTTATTTCTCTTTTCTTTAGATGTGTGTATATCATCACAATCCCTTTTTTCTTTTGAATATATGAGTATATCTTGGCGAGTCCCCGCTTAGGCAGGGTGTCCTTACAAGATATTTTCATATTGGTATATGCTTATATCCATGTGTTCTCGGGGAGAAACTTTGCTCAGGGGGATTTTGCCTTAAAGAGATATATGTGTATAAACACAAATTTGCACTTTGTGAATATATTCTCAAACGGTATCTCTATTTGAGCAGAGTATCCGATGGAAGATGCCCCGTACGAACGGGATTCCCTTTTGAGAAACATATGCACAATGGGGCATATTTGTGATTATATAGATATGTTCTCGGGCAGAGTCCCTATTTGAGCAGAGATTCCACTAAGAAATACATGTATATAAACATGAAGTTTGTGATTATACGAATATGAACTCGGAGGGAACTTTTGTCCGGGCAGGATTCCCCCTAAGAGACATATGCGTATAGGCATGAATTTATGATTTTAAGGATATGTTCTTAGGGGAGTCTCCATTTGGGCAGAGTTTCCCCTAAGGAACATATACATAAGAACATAAATTTGTGAATATACGAATATGTTCTTGGACAGAACCTCCGCTTGGGCAGAGTTTCCTCTAAGAAACATATACATATAACACGAGTTTGTATTTATATGGATATGTCCCCTGAGAAAGATTTTTGCCTGGGCGAGATTCTCCTTAAGGAACATATTTGTATAATTACAATTTGTAATCTTTATATATGTGTTCCTAGACGGAACCTCCACTTGGGCAGAGTTTCGTCTTAAGAAACATATATATAAGAACACAAATTTGTGAATATACGAATATGTCCTTGGGCAGAACCTCCGCTTGGGCAGAGTCTCCTCAAGAAAACATATACATATAAGCACAAAATCCACCATCCCAGAGACTTGCTCGATGGGCGGAGAGAACATGGGTATTTAAATACCATGTGTCCATAGAGACTTGCTCGATATGGACGGCATTTAACCCGGGAATATCACCCCACAGACTTGCTCGATGTGGGGATGGGGATTAAGAGGGAATGTCAATGACGATTACGCCGACCGCTCTCATCTCCGCGCCTGGCCTATCGGGCTAAAGAAGGAAATTTGTACCTTCGCACACCAAGCAAGAGGGATTTGAGAACGAGAGAGGGAATGAGCAAATGCTCATTTCTATTTTTCTGGGATTTTTCCAACAGGGCTTTGCCGGGGCAAATGGAAACCCAACAGGGCTTCGCCAGAGCAAGTGGAAGACTCCCCTTCCTTTGGAATAGGGGGGGTATTTATAGGGGTTTCGGCCCCTTTACAATGCGTGGGAGAGAAGAGAGAGGGAGCCTAACGATGGTGACCTCACAACCTTAACCGATGGTGACCTTATCGTGAGGTCACCATCGGTTAGGGGGAGACCCCCCCTTAACCGATGGTGACCTCATCGTGAGGTCACCATCGGTTAGGAGGGTCCTAACCGATGGAGGGGGGGGGGGGGGGAATTTTCTATAAATACCCCCCCACACCCTCATTTGTGAAGTGTTGATGATGCGAGGTGCTGCTGGAGTCCTGCTCCGTTTCCTTGGTGTTTCGCCCTGACTTCTCGGAGTTCTGCCCGATCGAGGGTGCCTTTGCAAGCCTCGGAGTTCTTCCTCGAGCTTGTTCTTTGTACTTGTCCTTCGTACTCGGTCTATAGACCTTGTGCTGTCGGATTTTTCCGTGCTTCGTACTTTGGACGGAGACATGCTCTCCTTGTACTTTCACTTTAACCGGGAATCCGGGCGCCATTTTAAGGCCGGAACTCCCCTGCTGAATTTTGGGGAAGGATCCCACTGAATAAGTTTGTAAGTTAAATAACCTTGTGGGTCATTTTAAATCACAACTTATTTGGCCTCTGAGCAGGCTGTTGATAACATATTGTAAGAAGGCCCGTTGATAACCAACATTTAATCTTCACGGCTCAACGACCCCTTTCATCATGTCCATGACTTGAACGATTGTCCGCCAAGAATAGGCTTCAACTAGCCAAGTCGCCGGACCATCATCTGATGAATTCTATAATTCCTGCTGAAGTAAACGTGTCACATTTTTACCTTTCAACAGGGGGTCGGCTCTCTCTCTCTCTCTCCCGGGATAGGGGGCCTTATAGGGGGAAGGCCCCCTTTACATTGGGTTGGGGGAGAAGCCCCAACCGATGGTGACATAAGATTATGTCACCATCGGTTAGGGGTCTCCTAACCGATGGTGACCTCATGATGAGGTCACCATCGTTAGGGGAGATCCCCTTAACCGATGGTGAATCACCATCGGTTAAAGGGGAGAATCCCTTAACCGATGGTGACCTCACTTTGAGGTCACCATCGATTAGGGATCTCTAACCGATGAAGAGAGAAGGGGGAGGGGAGGAGAACTTCTATAAATTCACCCCCCCCCCATACCTCATTTGTAAACTTGTTAGTGCCGGAGGTGCTGCTGAAATTTTGGTTCTCTCCTTTGAGTTCTGCCCGATTGAAGACTGCTTTGCAAAGCTTTGGAGTTCTTCCTCGAGCAGTTTTGTACTTGTGCTTTGTACCTGGTTTTAAGACCTTGTGCTGCTGGATTTTTCGTGCTTGTGTTTTGAACTATACTTTGAACGGAGAAGAGTTCTTCATTGGACTTCAATTTAATTGAAAGACCGGGCACCATTTTAAGGGCCTGAATTCCCCTGTCGAACTTGAAGAAGAACCTCCAAATAAGATTGTAATTTAAGTAACTTTGGAGTCACTTTAAATCACAACTTCCTTCGCCTCACTTTTGAGTAGGCTATCTAATTAATTTGCTGGAGCGGATCTTCCGTAATAGCTATAACCAGTTTTCAGAGTCCAGCAGCCTTTTTGGATGAGTCACCTAACCAGTTTTGTTAGGATGGTTTTTTTCAACTAACCAGTTCATTGGACTGCTATATAGTGGATCATCCATATTCTTCGTGGTGGACATCTGTTACAATTTTACCCTTCAACAGCAGTGCAGAGGGAATATTTGATGTCCATAGGATGGACAAGTGCGCCACTTTTAGTTTGAACTTTATTGGTTCTGCGATTTTTATTCATCAGGCGATTAGGGTAGCGTGTGCTGGACCCCTGTCTCCATCGATCGGAATCGATGTTTTATTTACATCGGGTTAAAAACTCTTGATGTTATTTTTACATCAGTTTTAACCCGAATACCATTGATAGCAAAGTCGAGGAATTATGCATTTTCTAGAAAATAATAATACGATGTTTTCCTTTTTTTATCTTTATCGAACAAAATGGACTTTGCTTTGAAGGAAAGAATTTGTTCCTTTAAAAAAAAATCTTATTTTTTGAAAAGAAGTATTTTTGTTTTCAGAAAAGGATTTCATTTTGAAAAAGAGTATGGATTTCTTTTTTTGAGTTTTGAAATATAATTTGGGGGATTTGGAGTTGTTTGCTTTAGAATCTTGAAAAAGGATGAATTCCTGTTGAGGTTTTGACAAATGATTTAGAAAATAAGCGGTGTATACCCGTCAATTTATTTGATATTTAAGTATATTGTAAATTTGGGCAACGCTCCCGCATAGGCAGAGTTATTACGCGAATATATGAATATAAGTTTGATGTACATATGATTGTATTGATTTTAAGGGAGAGTCCCTGTATGAATAGAGTGACCCCATGAAATACGCACATATGCACATATATGTTTATGAACATATGGATATGTTTTTTAGCAGAACCCCCGCTTAGGCAGAGTTTCCTTTAAAAGACATATTCACATAAATATATATTTGTGAACATATAGATATATTTTCGACAGAAACTCCGTTTAGGCAGGGTTCCCTTTTTAGAAAGCATGCACATATGAACACAACTTTTTGTGCATACATGGATATGTTTCCGTACAGAACCTCCGCTTAGGCAGAGTTTCCTTAAAGAAATATATACACATAAGCACAATATTTGTGAATATATGGATATGTTTCCGGTAGAACCTCCGCTTGGGCAGAGTTTCCTTTAGGAAATATATACATATAAGTACAATATTTGTGGATATATGGATATGTTTCCGGTAGAAACCTCCGTTTGGGCAGAGTTTCCTTTAGGAAATATAAACATATAAGCACAGAGTTGTGAACATATGAGTATATTTTCGGGCAGAACCTCCGCGTAGACAGAGTTTTCTTTAGAAAACATATACACATGGAAACGGAATTGTAATTACATGGGTATGTTCTCGGGCAGAACCTCTGCTTGGACAGAGTTTCCTTTAAGGAACATACATATAAGCACACGTTGTGAACATATGAGTATGTCTTACGAAGAAGATGCATATCCATACGAGCACAAACACTCACCCATCCCGGAGTCTTGCTCGAAGGGCGGGGAGAACATGTGCATCTAAATGCTCATACCCATAGAGACTTGCTCAATATGAAGACACTTAGAGCACGAGAACAAAGGTATTTAAATACCGTATATCCATAAAGTCTTGCTCGATATGGAAGGTATTTAAATCCCAAAGGATATTACCCCCACAGTCTCGCTCGATGTGGGGGCATGGACTGTATCATGATTTCTTCGAGAAGCCCTCCATGGAGACTAGCTCCTTATGGAGGGGGATCATGGAAGGTAGAATCGCAGGGATCGCCCAAGGATCGCTCGATCCTGGACCGGATCGACAGGTAAGGATCCGACTCTGGCCGGAAGTCCCCCAAAATCCCTGTTTTGAGGGTGGATCAGCCCAACTCGACTGGATCCGAGTTGGATCGCATGAGTCGCCCATGGATCGATCGATCCCTGAGCGATTCTGTCGATCCGGCGGTTAAACTTCAAATTTTGAGTTTGCCCGCCGAATCGACCCCTTATCGAGCTTAGTCGGTCAATCCTTGTACGATCCAACCCAATAAGGGTCGATCCGGCTCGATTCGGGGGGATCCCTGGCGGATCCCCCTTAAGACAGCCGATCCCTGCGAACCCCCCCCCCCCTTTTCCCTGTTTTCTATCTTCCAGGAAGCACGCAAGGGGAGAACCATTCCCCCCAGGTCCGCCGCCCCCACTGCCACGCCGCCGCCTGCTCCGCCACCGCCGCCGGCCTCTTCCCCCGCCAGCCTCCTCCTCCTCTTCTTCTTCTTCTTCCCCTTTGTTCTCTTTGAAAGAAGTTAGAGAGGAGCAGCCCAAGGGAGATCCTGTTGAGTAGATCTCAAGAGATCTTATTCAAGCAAGGGAGAAGTTTTTCTTCTTAAAGTATTTTTTTTTAATTTCGTATTTAGTTAAAATTTAAAAAAAATGAAAAAGCATGCATACACGTTTGATCTTGTTATATCTTCTTCTTCTTCCCCTAGAGTTTGTCAATTAGAGAAAATCCTCAAATTTCACCCTAATTAGGGTTTGAAAATTGGAGCTTTTGTTCTATTAGCACAATTGGAGATCAATTAAGTGTTCCAATCACTTAATTGACCTAATTATGCCTTTGTATGATATGTTAGTGATTAATTTCGGGAAATTAGATAAAATCCCCAAATTCACCCTAATTAGGATTTGAAAATTGAGGCTTTTGTTCTATTAGCACAATTGGAGATCAATTAAGTGTTCCAATCACTTAATTAACCTAATTATGCCTTTGTATCATAATGTTAGTGATTAATTTCGGAAAATTAGATAAAATCCCCAAATTTCACCCTAATTAGGGTTTGAAAATTGGGGCTTTTATTCTATTAGCACAATTGGAGATTAATTAAGTGTTCTAATCACTTAATTGACTTAATTATGCCTTTGTATGATAATGTTAGTGATTAATTTCGAAAAATTAGTTATAAATTCGTTATTATTGGCTGTAATTATGTTTATAATTTTATACTTACACATGAATGTATTTGTATTGTTATAGGATTAACAATTATGGGTGATGAGGGCCACGAGGAAGGGGGCCAAGGGAAAGAGCAGTCACCAGGCCCACAATTAGACATTGGATGGAAATATGGTGTTCTTATTGATGTTGCCTCTAAAAGAGTGCGATGTAACCACTGTGGGAAGGAAATGAATGGAGGCGTATACCGCCTAAAACAGCATATTGCAAGTATTGGTGGGAATGTAGTAAAATGCAAGCAATGTCCACGAGAGTTGGTGAATGAGATGAAAGAGTACATGGCTGGAAGACAACAACAAAAAGGCATACGTATTCAACAACAACAAGAATTGCATGAAGAGCTTTCTGGGAGAGGAAAAAGTAAGTGTAATGAAAGAAAGAGCAATTGCTGTTGATGAGTCAGACGATACGGATATGAGGATCTCTCACCTAATGAGAGAGAATGGCGAGAAGGACTACGGCAGAGTCGGCGTGCTGCTATGTTGGAAAGTGAGATGAGGAGGTACCATAGTATAAGGGAAGGATCATCATCAAGGGCTAGTGTAATAAGGCCACCTCCCGCAGTCAAGAGAGGTGGTTCAATGAGGGGAACGGGACCAACTGGTGTCATTGACACATTCATGCATAGAAAACCATCATCAAAATAGCCTAGCATAAAACATGCATTGAAAGGGGTGAAAGCCACAGCTGCTTCAGCCAAACATGCGGTAAAAAATATTGTAAAAATGGTTTTTGCATGCAGGGGTCCCCAACCTATACAGCATCTAGTCCATACTTCTAGACAATGATAGATTCTATTGGTGAGGCAGGCCCAGGTTTGAAAGCTCCAACACTAAAGGAAATTTATGGCAAACATCTTGAAGAGGATTGGCTGAGACAAAGGAGTGGATAGCATCTTTCAAAGGTATATAGATGGCAAGGGGTTGTACTCTTATGTGGATGGGTAGACAGAAACAACAAGAAAGTTTATGATTAACTTTCTTGTATATTGCAGTGAGGGTACAGTGTTCATGAAATCTGTAGATGCAAGTAGACAAATAAAGAATGCAGAGTACCTGTTCAGGCTCATGGATGCATGGAAGGCAGGATCGGGATCGGGATCGACTAGGCTCGATCTGATCCTGGATCGATCGGATCACAAAGATCCCATGGATCCAAGGGAAGTCGGGCCGATCCTGGATCGGCCAGTTTATAAAATGGTTTTTTTTTTGGAAAAAATTCAGGAAAATTCAGGAAAAAACAGAAGAAAAAAAAACAGCAAAAATGAGGGAAAATCTAATAAATTGAAAGAACTAATATTTGCATAAAAAACCAATCATACATGCATTCATAATATATGAAACATAAGATTTTGTGTATTATTACTACTATAATAATACAAGAAAAGTATAAAATTTAAAGACTTAGTGTATTATTGACATGAATACCATTTAAGTAAATGTTAAAATTTGTAGTTTCATTTATTAAGATATTACATGTACATAAGGAAATATCCCCCATTTGAATCTAATAAAATCAAAAAAATCACATCTCTTACTAATAAAAAGTCAACTCTCCCATCTAAGAAGAAAATCGCAATTTTTGTGATTTTATCAAAGTAGCAACTTTCTAATCTCTCATAATTTGACATATTTAAAATTTTATAATTCAAATAAGTCTAATAAAATACTAAAAATCTAAAGTCCAACAAAAAAAAAATCAAACGTGCATATGACTTCTCCAAGAAGCCGCCCTCCTACTGACAGCACTAAGTCTACTTGAGACCTCTTAGGATTTGGTCAAACTAAGCTATCATCACCCAAACTCATGAGTTGGGTGATGGTAGCTCAATTTGACCAAATTCTGAGAGGTTTGGATGATGATAACTTAAGTTTGACCAAATCTTGAGAGGTCTCAAGCAGACTAAGTGTTGTCAGTAGGAGAGTGGCTCCATTGGAGAAGTCACATGCACGTTTGACTTTTTTACCGGACTTTGATTTTTAGTGTTCCATGTGGTTTATTTGAATTATCAAATTTTTAGATAAGCTAAATTACGAGAGATTAGAAAGTTAGCATTTCGCTAAAATCACCAAAATCGCGATTTTCTTCTTCGATGGGAGAGTTGACTTTTTATTAGTAAGAGATATGATTTTTTTGATATTTTGATTAGATTCAAATGGGGGATACTTCCTTATTTACATGTAATATCTTAAGTAAATGAAACTACAAATACTAACATTTACTTAAATGATATTCAGGTAAATAAGGGGATCCTGACAACCCTGCCTGAAGAGGATCTTGAAGGTAGCCTGAGGGAATCGACCTGGATCAGTCTGGAATCGGTCGATCCTTGCTTGATCCAGTCGATCCAACTCGATTCTGGCCGATCCAGCTGGAAGTTTGCCGATTCAGGGACTTCCCCCCCATAATCGGATCCATAGCCCTCGATCCGATCCAGGATCGACCGATTCTGGGTCGATCCTAGCGATTTTGCCTTCCATACATGGATGAGATGGTTGAAGAAATTAGCGAGGAAAACGTAGTCCAAGTTGTCACTGATAATGAAGCTAGTTACAAGGCAGCTAGAAGAAAGTTGATGGCAAAACGACATCATCTCTATTGGGTCCCTTGTGCAGCACACTCCTTAGACTTGATGATGGAGGACATTGGCAAAGATAAATATGTGCATGACTTGGTGCCCAAGGCGCAAATAATTACTAGTTTTATTTATGGACACAACAGAATCCTGCATATGATAAGAGAGTGCACAGATGGACATGACATCATTCGTCCTGGCCCAACTAGATTTGCCTCCCAATTTATTGCATTGGAGAGTTTGCATAAGTTTAGACATGAGTTGGGCACTCTTATACACAGTTCTGAGTACTTGGCACATGTGGCTACATTGAGAGAGGAATCCAGAGATATCGCACATGAGATTTCTTGCTTGATCATGGGTACCAAAAGTTACAACTTAGCTATTTTTGCAGGATCGGCTGAGGGCATCCAAATGGTATTTAGATAGTGGATGCTCAAGACACATGACAGGAGATAGGAAGCTATTTACAAGTTTTAAAGAAGAATCCGGTCAAATAACTTATGGTGATAATGGAAAAGGAAAAGTACTAGGTTGTGGAACCATTGATACAAAAGAAAAGAATTTAATTGAAGATGTCATGTATGTAGAAGGACTCAAGCATAATCTGATAAGCATCAGTCAATTATGTGATAAAGGGCACCTAGTCAATTTTCAAAATGATAAGTGTGTAATCATGAAAGACAACAAGAAGATTTTTGAAGCGCAAAGAGTAAAGAATATGTACACATTGCAACTAGCAGAATTGAAAGAAGTAAATTTATGTTTGACTACAACCAAAAATAAAGAATCTGATTTGTGGCATAGAAGACTTGGTCATGCAAGCACTTCAGTGATCAAGAAATTATTGAAACATGATCTGGTTGAGGGTCTTCCCAAGATGAAAGTCAAGAAGTCTGGAATTTGCTCAGCCTGTGCAAAAGGGAAACAAACCAGGACTTCATTTCAGTCCAAGACAATTGTTACAACATCCAAACCTTTGGAATTAATTCACATGGATCTATTTGGACCCATGAGGACAGCAAGTCTTGGAGGAAAATTCTATGGCTATATATTAATTGATGACTACTCAAGGTACACTTGGGTGTCTTTTCTAGAAGCCAAATCTGAAGCTTTTCAAGCCTTTCTGAATTTCAGCAAAGTAGTTCAGAAAAACCAACAATTTCAGATTACCAGTATCAGATCTGATCATGGAGGTGAATTCAAAATTGAAGAATTCTCAGAGTTCTGTAGTGAAAATGGAATTGAGCACAATTTCTCAGCACCCAGAACACCTCAACAAAATGGAGTAGCAGAAAGAAAGAATAGAACACTGCTAGACATAGTCAGAACAATGTTGAATGAGTATAATCTACCAAAATACTTCTGGGCAGAAGCAGTAAATACAGCTTGGCTACATCATCAATAGATGCATGATCAGACCAATTTTGAAAAAGACTCCATATGAACTATACAAGGATAAGAAGCCCAATATCAGTCATCTTCGACCTTTTGGCTGTAAGTGTTTTATCTTAAATAATGGTAAAAATAATTTAGGGAAATTAGATCCTAAAAGTATGAGGCTATGGATAAAGCCAAAGAAAGGTTGAAAGAGAAGCATCCGACGACATTTCAAAAATGGTGGAGAATTATTGATGCAAGATGGAAGTCCACCCTCCACCATGATTTGCATGCAGCAGGTAAATGTATTAACTTTCAGCATATATCTTATTGTGCATATTGAATTTCTAACTTATTGGGCATGTTTTGTACATATAGGGTATTTCTTTAACCCCAGGCATCAATATAGTGATTCCCCTCACAACGATGGTGAAGTGCTCCAGGAGACAATCAATGTCATCTCAAGATTATCTAGGAGCACTGAAGAAAGAATAGATGCTATGATGGAGGTACAACCAACTTAAAGACTTTAATCCATTTTCATGTATTCAATATACTTTACAAATTACACTTACCAATTGTTTTATACTTTAGATTGACAGATTTAAACTGAAGTTGGACATTTATAGAGATTATGATCTTAGAGAAGCAGTGAACAGAATGAGTCCTGGTGAGAACCTTGAGGCTTATGCTCATCTTTACTTCATGACAAAGTGATAATTTATATTTTTTTGTAGGTGAGTGGTGGGTTATGTTAGACTACAAGACTGGTCAAAGAAATCCACTTGCAAGGATTACCATTAGAGTACTCAGTCAGACCACTTCATCTAGTCAGTGTGAGAGAAATTGGAGCACTTTTCACTTATTCACACAAAAGTAAGGAACAGGTTGAGTGCAACTAGGCTAGAGAAGCTGGTCTATTGCCACTACAATATGCGGTGAAAGTCAAATGCATTAGACAAAGACAAAAGAAGAGCGAGGCAAGGCTAATGACTTTTACAGGTAGTCATTGGGAGCAATGTTTTGCAGAGAGGGAAGCAACATCACCTCCCATTGATGTTGATGAGTTGCTTGATGAGGAGCACCCACTAAATGCATGGGTGGAAACACGATAAGAAAGGGATGTTCCAGAATTTAACCCTCGCGATTGCTCATAGGCGGAAGGAGAATTGGATGGAGTAGAGGCTCGAGATCCAGAGCTTAGGGTAAGTGAGGACCCACCTCTCGGTCCTCTCTTGTCTCAGCAACGACACTCATCTATCTTGCCAGAGACATCTAGAGTGCCTCCCACTCAACCTGCATTAAGAAGAGCTGCAATACAAAAAAGAGGAGTTCAAAAGCCATAGAGCTAGAAAAAAGAACATATACCAGGCAAAAAAAGAGAAAAGTGCAGCAACCAATTCGTAGTGATGACACCACACAAGATCCAAATGATGATGATGATGATGATGGGGCTGCCACTGGGGCCACAGGAGCTTGCCAGGGAGATGCAGGACATACTGAGCCAGGATTTTCACTGGGTTTAGGGCTTACTACAAGTTATGTACCAGAAACAGAACATCAGGGAGGCGGAGGAGAAGGACAAGGGCATGGACAAAGGGGATATGAAGGACAACAACATCATGCAGTCTATGAGTGGCCACCTTGGGAGCCAAGCTATAGTTCAGGGTCTACTCATATACCTGCATTTCAGCCTCCCATTTTACCGTACTCAGATATTAACAGCTCACCTCTTGACCTTCACAAGAACAAGAGCATAGTGAAGCAACAAGCACATACAAACCACTTGGCATATAGTGTCCAGCTCCATCACAATCTGGAGAAAGCTCAAGTCAACAATTTACACCAAGAGGGATTCAAATGGATATGCATGATTTAGCAAATTCCCTCTTTGGTTATGGTTATCAAAACCCAAATGATGGTGACTCATCTATGTCTGGAAGTGGATGGAAAGATTATTAGTCTTCTATTAAATGTAAGTTACATTTAATATTTTTGCTTTTCTTGTGTTATTATAGTAGTATTGATTCACAATATCTTAAATTTCATGTTTCATGTACTATGAATGCATGTATAATTGATTTTTGATGTAAATATTAGTTCTTTCAATTTATCAGATTTTTTCTCATTTTTCTGTTTCTTCCTAATTTTTTCTGCATTTTTTCCAAAAAAAAACCATTTTATAGACTGGTCGATCCAGGATCAGCCAGACTTCCCTTGGATCCGTCGGATCCTCCGATCCGATCCGATCTAGGATCGGATCGAGCCTGGCTGATCCCGATCCGATTTTGATCCTGCCTTCCATGAGAGGGATGGAGGAGATGTCGATGTCGTATGGAGGTGATCTCCCTTTTCTTTGCACTTATTGGATGTTCCGCACCAAGCGAGGGAAGAACCGATACCTTCACACCGAGCGGAGAAACTTGAAGAACAAATGAGGAGATTTTAAGAGAGAAAGCTTTTTTTCCTTTTTTTCTGGATTTTTGGAGGGGAAAGCACCCTTTTTCGGAGGGGAGAAGCCAAAAGGGAACCCCCTTGCCCTTAGGAGGTGCAAGCCATACCCAAATTCAATCCAAAATCATACCCAACAAACTACAATACCAGAATATGTCAAATCCAAATATCAAATTTAGCCACAAACCATCAAGGTAGGCTGAACCACATACAAACTCAAATCCAAAACCAAAATCCAAACTCAAACCCTAAGCTTTAGCCAGCAAGCAACAAAGATAGGCTATACTAAATCCAAACACCAAAACCCTCAGCCAGAAAGCCATCAAGGAAGGCTGAGTCAATCCAAAACCTACAAGTCCCACCAGTAGACCGCAAAAGTCGGCTAAACCAAATTCAAATCTCAAATCATAGCCAGAAAACCATCAAGGTAGGCTGTACCAAACTCAAACCCAAAAAAAAGAAAGAATTTTAGCCACAAACCGTCAAGGTAGGCTAAGTAAAATTCAAATTCAAATCCGAACTCCCAAAGCATAGCCAGTGAACCATCAAGGTAGGCTGCATCAAAATCAAAAATTACTAGCCACAAACCACTAAGGTGGGCTAGATCAAACCCAAAACTCCACATCTTTGCCAGAAAACCACAAAGGAGGGCTAAACAAAAACCAAATCCAAAACCAAAACCAAATTCCAAATACAAATCCATCCAAATTCCATATTTCAGCCAGAAAACCATTAAGGTGGGCCAAAACCAAAACCAAAACCAGACCCAAAACTAAACCTAAATTCAAATCCAAGTCCAAATCCAAATCCAAATCCAGATACAAATCCCAAAGTCCAAGTGCTAGCCAGAAAACCACAAAGGTAGGCTGAACTAAATCAAACCCCAAATCCTAAATCCAAATCTAAATGCAAATCCAAATTCCATATTTCAGCCATAAACCATCAAGGTGGACTAAATCCAAACACAATCTCAAAACCACACCCCAAATCCAAATTCCATATCTTAGCCAGAAAACCACAAAGGTGGGCTAAACTGATCATGATCCAAATTCAAACCAAAATTCCAATTATAGCCAGCAAACCATATTGATAAACTAAACCATGTCCAAATCCATGTCCGAGTTCAAACCAGTGAACCAAAAAAAATCAGCCACATCAAAACCAAACTCTTATCCCTCCAGCTACCAAAAAAATCAGTCAAATACCCCAAATGCCAAGTCTCAAAAAAAAATAAAGAAAGAAAAAGGGGTTAAAAATAGAGATAGCCCGATGGACTTAAGCATACAATTCATTGTATCCTTAAGGGTAAAAAGATCAAAAAATCCGGCTGAGATGAAAACCCGAAAAAGCACTTCAGGTAAAAATGGATACCCCTCGACGTGAAAACCCGAAAGGGCACGTTGGAAAAAGCTAAAGGGGACCAGTTTCAGTGAAAACCAAAAGAGTGTTGAGGCTGGTAATGTAAAAAAAATCAAATCAAAAAAAAAAAAAAAAGGAGTGACTTGTTCGTCCTCCATTTTATATTCACAAAGTTACAAGCCACTCTGTCACAAATATACAGAGGATGGCAGTTACTATGTACAAATCAGGCAGAAAGCCAAAACAAGAAATCCAGTATACAAATATTATACTGCAAAGCAAAGACAATGAGGCTTCTCCTCTTCAATCGTTCGACTTCCTTGGCCTTGGAAGATACGGACTGGCAAAGCTTGCCTCCACCCCCAGCAAAAGTGACTTCCTCCTCGGATGCCTCAGCAGCCTCTTTGGCCTGTTGATCCAAGGAAGATCTCGCCTCATCAAGTTCACGCTGCAGACTGGCAATCTTCTCCCTCTCTACAGCCATCTTCGATACCCACGTCTTACGGCGTTTATGTGCCTCACTGACACAGGAGTCAAGTTCATCAGCCTCACTAGTCAAAGAGCATATATCGCTCTCCAAAGCCTGGATCCGCTGATCATAAGGAGCCCAGGCCACAGCAGTATGAAAGCGACATACTTCGCCCCAAACTTCTTCAATAGCACCCATCCAGCAATCCCTGGAGAAGTCTATATTGAAGGCAATCGCAGTGTTCTGCTCCAACGCCCGCCTAACAGCTTCAGTTGGCGGGGGATTTTCTGCCTCCATTACGACTCTTATTCTTCCAAGAAGTAATCAAAAAAGTCATCGCCCACAGGAAGTGGACCCGGCTGGTCTCCTGCCGGCCATTCTATGCCATGTCCGGATAAGACATCTATCTCCAACGGCGGGGATCCGCCATCATTAAGAGGTGGGGAATTGCCTGCCGAAAAATACCAGCAATTAACAAAAGTAGACAATCAGCAAAGAAAAAAACAAAAGAAGTTCAAATAAAAAAGGGAAAAAAGAGAAGGAATGAAATTCATTCTCTCACCTGGCAAGGAATCTCTCTCTTCCACCCCATGGCTCGAGGGCCGAACAAAATCAGGCTGCTCAACATAAGGTCCTTGGAAAGAGAAGGGAAGATCAGCCGGATATGGGTTGAAGCTTCCTCCATCAAATGGCAAAACATGCGGCTCAGGATTATAATCCGTCTGCTGAAGGCCTCCATCATCGCCTGCGGTATCCCCCACTTGGAAGGTGGAATAGACT
This sequence comes from Colocasia esculenta, assembly GCA_014218235.1. NCBI lineage: Eukaryota > Viridiplantae > Streptophyta > Magnoliopsida > Alismatales > Araceae > Colocasia > Colocasia esculenta. The sequence goes on along the minus strand of CM024755.1, from coordinate 121,410,752 downwards.
TGCGGCTCCAAAAAGGGACTCCCTGTGTCCTCCCAGGGAGGAAAAGGAGGATTAGTCGCGCGGTACAAAATATGGGCTCGTTATCCCGCACGAAAAAAGCTGGTCGAAAAAGTGCGGGTCATCTGAACACAAAAAAAAGGAAGGAAAGTCGACATCAAAAATACAGAGGAAATGAAATCAAAGAGTTGTATGTTGGCTCGAAATAAGAAAATCACCTTCAAGGGCTGTTCTCACAATAGGACATTCCCTGACAGGCATTGGGACATAAGCCTCGACGGAAGCAGGAGGATATTGCTCCGCTGAGACCCCCAATTCAGCAAATGTGAAATTGGTGTTCTCACCATCCATCGCCGCTGTCCCAAAAAACGGATAGTGGGGTGGCGATACATCATTCTCAGCCTCTGGCAAAAAGCTCATAGCTGCTTGCGAAGAGCTTCCATGTTCCCCACCATGAAGAAGGGGAGAACCTCCAGGCAAAGGATTATGGTCATCCGAAGCAACTGGATCGGCGCCTTCTTCATCTGTCTCGTCATATGAGGCAGAGGAGTCTACAAAAAAAAAGAATCATCATGAAATGAAGATGATGAGTCGTTAAAAAGAAAAAAAGAAAAAGAAGAAAAAAAAAGCGGGGGGGGGGGGGGGGGGAGTGATGAATCAAAAATTATGAATGACAATGATGAGAGAAGAAAAGAAAAGAAGGGAAAAGAAAATTACTGCCAGATGAGGTGTAGTCAGCCACCTTGCTCTTACCAATTCTCCTGCATCTGGAAGAGGAAGGAGCATCCAAGCGAGCTTCACCGCCCCTGCCTCCAATAATTTCCGGAGCGAGAATGGCTGAAAACCCAAAGTAGATGTGAAAAAAAAGAAAAAGAAAGAAGAATAAGGAAGAAAAGAAAGAAATCAAATCATCAATACCTGCTGGCCTGGATGGAGGTGTCGGCACTATCTGAGCAAGATCGGCCTTGCAGGTTTTGCTTACCTTCTCCATAACATTCTAAATATTTTGGAGTGTCGAAGCATTCTCAAGCCAAGGCAAATATTCCAAAGGCCCGACATGGCCAATGGCATTGATGAGGTGCCTCTCCCAGCGCGCCCATGCCCGATTGCCAACACACTCAGGGGGTAGCCTCACTGATAGAGGGGCGTCAGGAGCATAGCGACAGTCAGACAAAAAGTAACTCCACCAGCAATACTCTGAGAGGTCGTTGTCATTATCTAGAGCCTTCCTCGAAAAGAGTTCTACGGGCTCTAGATGCGACATCACCCCTTGATAGTAATACCTGTCGGTGGCGGGGCGAGCATCCTTTATCGCTCTAGAATTATAATGCCTTGTGTATGAATTCGCCAAACTTGAGAAGTGGTTGTGAGGAAATTCCTCGTCAATGAAGATCGGCATCAAGCTTTTCTTCTTAAAATGAGACTCTTCAGCCTCCCTCAGTTTACGAGGAGATAACCGGAAGATATTACTATGTTCGAACCACCATCGGGCGTAGAAGATATCTATCTGCCCCGTGGCCTCAAGGGCTGGAAGAGTACATACAGTGCCGGTCTCCTCTCGGCAGAAATAATTCCACCAACCAGTAGCAATCAGATGAAGACGGCGACTGTGAGAAAGGCGGGCCGCCAGTGGAAACTCCAGGTTCGGTGGAGTTGATTGATCATAGCTGAATTTCTAGCGAAGCGCGAGGGATAATAAGGCTCCAATATAAGAGTTCTTCCCCCGCGATATACAAGTACACCTGGCCAAATGCAACACAGCCAGTCTTGGTATAAAGACTGGTCGAATTGTCGCAGTGGGGCAGGTGATATATTACCCTACTCGGGTCTCTGGTGCCATATGGTCTAGAACCCCGAGACATGCAACCAAATGAAGGAGGCCCCGCTCTCCGCCCGGAAGAAAGGATAAAGTGGAGCGGGCGTCGATAAGTTGCTCCAACGATTCTCCAGAAGGCCGGTTCCTGAATAAAAAGATCAGTGGAGCCATCGGGAGAGGCAAATCAATAGTCTGGCATAAGTCGGCAACAGAAGATCTGCCCAGGCACTCAAGTAATGAGTGGGCAGCTGCACCTTCTGATCTCGAGGACAGGGATGCGAACTCAAAGACCCCAGCCCATGAAATATACTGACCAAAGCAACAGGAGCAATAGCAAGCTTACAGCCCTCAGCCAGGAGACAGGCGGGATATATCAAGCCCGGCCTAATTGACTCTTCCTTGCCATGCGGGATTGCAAAACTGGATAGCCAATATACCAGATATGCAACAAAATATGTGCGATCTGGCAAATGGCGTGAGTTCCACCCCTCATCTTTTGGAGCATATAAATACCGCCCGCGTTGAGACTTCTTCGACTCCAGTTGCCGGTACTGCTCCAGAGGAAGACCTTCTGTTGCAAAATCATCAAAGAAACAGAATGGCCCGTTATAAAAGTAACGGAGCCAGGCATTTTGGCTCACCCTCATATTATTGGGAGAAGACCGTGGCCCGTCTTTCCTTCCGGTACGAGCCAAATCCTGCCATACCTTCGTCAAGAATCGGAGGCTATAAGGAAGAATATATCGCCCGGAGCCGTCGCTGCGATGACTGTGTAAGTCATTCCGAGTGACTTCTTCATAAGGGCGTCCAGATATCGGCAGGCCAGAAATCCGGTGGAAACTCCATAAATCTATAGAAGTTTCCCCTTCGGCTGTCCCGAAGGTAATCCAACGAGCATTGAAACTCTCCACGAAGGCTTGAAGAATCACCGTATAACAGAGATAATCATACAAGGCCGCCTCCACAGCTTCATAAATTCCAGATAAATTGAGGAGTTCGCCGTAATAGTGCAGAACTCCTATTAGCCATTCCGTGGCCCCATAATGAAAGACATGGGAAGGCGATACTAACCATCTTCCGTACCAACTTGGTATGGTACCATCAGTAATCCTGTTAAGGAGGCAGCGCTTGTCATAGCCGCCAGCAGCATATCGGGAGTCACAAGGCATCAATAATAGACCATCAGTCTGCATCTCGGTCTTGTGGCGACCCTTCAAACTCTAGATCACCAGAGAAATCCTCCATGATCGGGTATAGCAGTCAAGGTCTTGACTAAAACAACCAGATCGGTGACAGAAAGCAGCCGGTTTTGAGCAGCAAAACCCAGAGGGAAACTGGGATAAGAAAAGGTACAAGTGCCAAGGAGGCTATCCCGAGATTTCAGGATAGCTGCCTCCAAATATCGCCTTTCTGCAAGCAGACAAGGGTCGTTGGCAGTCATATGAGGCGGAATAAACCTTTGAATAAAGAGGAACAACTCCTTGTCCAGCGGGAAATGCCTGGGATAGCCCAGCTTTGCTGATATAGATAAATCCCTCTCCGTCGTGTGATGAGTGAGAGATCAACTTTACCATCAGTCGAAAGATCTTCAGTGCAGCCATTGGCAACAATACTATAGCCACTACCCAGCGAGGACATATTATCCCTCGTGACGTAAGGATCCTCCAAGGCAGGCACCAAATCATCCAAGAAAATGATCCCATCGTGAGTGCTCTGGGCATAGTCGTCACGGCTCAAGAACCTTCTTCCGTGAGGCATGATGAAGGCCTGGAAAGGGATAAAGAAATGCAGGGGTAAGAGAAGGAAAGTCAAAGGGCGACAAGTCCAGCTAAGCAACAAATCAAAAGTAACAAAACGTCGGTAAAAGGACGTCTCGAAATATGAGGTGGAACCTATACAAGGAATCTACACGGGCCACGTGTCGTCACTTGCAAATTCCGACACGTATCCCGTGGGGGTCATTTGTTGAACCCTAAAAAGTTGTGAGTGTTTCAACATATTGCAAGTGTTTCAACATGCTTCTAACTAGTGCTTGCACAGAGCACACTGTGGTGCAGTAAAGCAGAAAGATCTGCATCTTAAGGTGTCATGCTTCCTATCTCCGATCTACGGCTTGGAATGAAACACTAGGCAAATTGATTAAATAGAAGCAGAATAACAAAAAGGGAATAACTGATGATCTACGTCCATTGTTTTCTTCGGATAAAAGAAAAAACCAAGTCCTGTAAATGTTTTCGCTTACAGAAGTGATAAGTTTCCCAATTTTGAAGCATTAGCAACAAGGATAACAGCTGATATCCACAAAATACTCACCCCAAAGGCTCTGCCGAGCGGTGTATCCGCTAACTCTTTCAGTTCCCTACTATACTGCAATCAATAACACAACACAACGACTTAGAAGAGGGGAAAAAAAACACAGAACCATAGAATACGACGCTTGCACCTAAACACGAAGACGGCAATCATGAAAAGTCAATAAACATAAAAAGGAAACAAGTATCTTTTGTGTGCGCGTGTTGGGGGAGGGAAGGGGGGCACCAACCCTGGGCCAGTTCCGGGTGAAGTCCATCGAGAAGGTCCGGCACCGCCTACCGATGCCAAGCTCGCGGTCGAGCTCGCGCACCCGGTCAGCAGCCGCGCAGGTGGCGGACTCAAGACGGCGGGAGACGGCGAACTGGCGGTCGACCCGCTCGGCGAATTTCCAGGACTCGTAGGCGACCTGCTCGAAAGCGTCGTTGGCGCTCCGCCACGCATCCTTCAGAGCCTCCCCAGACGCTACACGCTTCGCGAAGCCGTCGAAGTCGGCGCGCCGGAAGGCCCGAAGGGGAGCGATGCCGCGGTGGGGGAACGCCGCCGGAGCCCCACGGGGGCGTGGAGCGTGGAGACAGTGGGGAGGCTTGGAGAGGAGGAGGAGGGAGGAGCAGGCGACGTGGGGGCGGTGGTGGTGCCGTGGGAAGCACGCCGCCATTTACGCCGGAGACGGTTCGAGACCGGGAGTGTGGTGGTGAGGAATGCGAACAGCGGCAAATGCCGTGGCCTGCCGCCCGTCAAAATGCGCAAAAGAAAATTTAATAAAATAATCTTATTTTAATAAATATGTAATTAAATATATTTAATTTTAAAAATAATTATAAATAAAGAAATGTTAATCTCATGTTTGGACAGTTAAAAAGTTATCCGTCTAAGATCGGCCCTTTTGAGTGATTCAGAGCTCCACTATAAAATCATATTACATATTTTTCACACTCTATATAGTGAATTTATTCCACTTAACAAGATATTTGTTCCATTTACTAAATTATTTGTTCCAGAATGAGTTTGATCCATTTTAGCAAACTATTTGTAAGGTCCTAAATGTTCAGAACTAGCTTGTTTAATATGGTGTTGTACTTTTTAGATTGTTCAGGCATGAACCTCTTAACGGCAATAAATGGTGCCGTTAAGCTAAGTTAATGGCGGGATGTCGTTAACCCCAGGTCAGTGATATTTTTCATTGCCGTTTACTTTTTAGATTTTAAATGATTTCCAAATTTGTTTTGGTTGATGATATAATTGAATGTCATTTACCCTGTTCTTAACGGCATTCTATATTGCCATTAAATTTCTTGCGTTTACAGTTTCCTAAATTGATTTTGACCTCGATTTCTTTGCATAAAGAGTTGGAAAGCCCGAGTGCATTTGGGGCTCTGTTTCCTCTATTGAACACGACCCAAAGCCCTATATATCTGGGTTATTTCGTAAGTAGAGGACCTTTGTTTGGCTAGAGTTTGGGTGAGAGCTTTTGTGGGAGAGTGAAAGAGAGTTTCTTTGGGGGTGGGGGGTGACGAGTTGGAGGTTATTTCGGCATTCTACTGCAAGAGGAAGTTGCTACGGGACGTGAAGAGGTTGTTGAATCGTTAAGGTTGCAGTAAGTGAGACTGTGGTGATCGGATTGGACGTGAAGACTCACCTCTTTTACTTGGTTGAGGAGGACTTCACCAGCAAAATTTGATCTTTGAGGAGGTTTTGTAAAACAAGTAACTTGGGGTTTCCGTTCATTTGCCTATCATGTAGGATTTTATGATTTTTACTTATTTTTGTCTCGTGTCATGGACCCCCATCTTCTGGTTTCTTTTGGTGTCGGTCTGCAAATTCTACAAACAGGAAATTGACCACATGATTCACTGCCATCTATTTTATCTGTTGACGGCAGTCAATGCTGCCGCTAACATCTCTTAACGACAGTACCCTTGTCATTAAGTTCTCTTTATTTCCAAATTTCTCTATTTGATCTGTGATAAAGTTTTTGGGGGTTTTGTCCATAGTTTTGAGTTATGTGGGCCCTATCATGGTGAGGTAAGTATTATGGAAGGATGAGTGAACCCTATAAATTTTTTGGTTATTTATAGTAATTTCTGTTCACGTGAAAATAAGCATGTTTGAGATAAATTAAATCTTGAAAAATAGATAGATCATGATATGTTGATGTACTATTTTGTTCTGGGATTAGGGTTATTGTGAGCATGTTTCTAGACTATTAGAATCATTTTACTTCTTTTAGTTCTATTTTTAAAAGATAGTGCATAAATTATTTGAAATCTATTTTAAATTAGAAAAATAGTTGTATTGCTCAAAAATTTTAAAACATAGACATATGATGTGTACCATGTAAACAATCTATAATGAAATTTTGAACTTGATCTGATATCGATTTCTACTATTTTCGATTTATGAAGTAATAATGACTATGTTAAGCATGATTTGGCAAAAGGTGATTAAATCAAGTGTTTTAATACCATGTATAGATTCTGTTAAGTATGTTTAAACATTGTTAGACAGTCATATGAACTTCTATAAACTGAAGCATGAGATCATTGCTGAGAATCGTTATAGAGGCATCAAATGCGTAGTGGAAGGAAGTTTAAAAACAAAATGATTCTCAAACACCTTGTTATCGGACCAGGATGATTTTTCGGGGCATGGAAGGTACATGCAATCCATTCAAGGGTGAGACATTCTTACCTAGGGGAGTTCATAAATCTCTTGACGTGTAGAACTTGTCCCACCGGAAGGAAGAAGCTCTCATGAACTCCTCTCTAGCGATATCCACACGGCGGTGACAGGCAATGACACCTCCTCCATGTCGGTGTTCTCTCCTCATGCTCCTCCAAGGTGTGGAAATAGCAGGGCCGCAACAAGAGGAGCAATAATAGTAGGAGCCAAGAGGTTTCACCCTCTTGCTCTCTTCTCTCACATAAGAGAGGCCAAAGGGATGAGAAGGGAAGTAGGAGGGAGGTGAGAGGGCTCAAAACCCCTAGCCCTTCGGATTTTTTGAAGCCCCTCTCCCTCAAATAGAGGGTTTTATCCACCCCCGCACTGTGGGATGTGCATGCCATGTTGTGTACGACCAAATCGGACATTGGACCATACCAGTGTTGACGTCAAAATAGTGTGTCGTCAAGATCATCTTCACGACAAACGACTTTGGTGTTAACATATGTTGACGACAGTCTAACTGTCGTCAACATGAGCGTTAGCATCAGTCGATCTTGCCGTCAATATAAACAACACACTACATTGTCGTCATCCTTGGTGTTAACGGTTGTCGATCATGCCGTTAATATGAGTTAACGACAGTCGATCTTATCGTCAACATGACTTCGATTGGCAGCTAAGATCAATCGAAGTTGAAATGCTAACGATGACCGATGTCGTCGTTAGGGACTATTCTCGATGATAGTCGATACTATCGTTTACCACACTTTGATTGCATGGGAATCCAGGTGAGAAAAGGCATCTTGGGTAACTCTTATCCAATCCTCTATCATCGTATCATCATCCACCTTATGTGTGTGACCCTCTAAGTCCAATATTGAGCTGACTGTAAGTTGCACCCGTTAGAACCCCTTCTGACTTAGTGAATTATTCTTCCGATAATAATTCACTCAACTCATCGACTGTAGAGGTAAGGCCCTAGGTTTCTGTGTTATAAATGCTTGCTGTGTGTTTTTGGGTTCTGTTTGAACCCTTATTGACAATAGCAAACAGTGTCGTCAATAGATGTTAATGACATAGTATAGTGTCACCAACTGGGTTTAAATGACAATATACATTGATGTCAACATTTATCGAATTTTCTATTGATTGATGATTTTCCTAGGTAGACGACAATATCGATTGCCGCCTACTTATTTCTTAACAAAAATAGATGTCGTCATTAACATCTTCTGAGTGCCAGTTTCCTAATCCGATCTTTGCTCTGATTTCTTCGTGGATAGACTAGGAAAGTCCATTTTTGTCACACCCCCAATTTCAATAGCGGAATTTAATCGGGAACGTGACGGACAAGCAATCATTAAGAAGCCATAAGCAAATGACTAATATCGATAGGGCCCATAATTCAATAATCAAACCTTTTTATTCATCATAAGCAATTATTACAATCTCCAATGTCGCAATAAGAACAACTCTCTACTACTAGTCTAGTCTAGTCTATCTCTCAAAGAAAGACAAGATGACAATAATGACCAATTTCTCACTAACTAAACAATAACTTTCTATAGTGTATGTCACGCTCGGCGCACTAGTCCCATCATCAAACATGCTCCTCATCTTCACTGCCTGAAACGTTAAGAAGCAGGTATGAGCAAACTAGCCCAGTAAGATTTACATCTCGATGTGCGGGCAATGATATAAGTGATTAACACTTTGAGAAGTAGGCAAGCACGAGTAACAAGCTAAATCATATGCATGATAAAATCAATGACAAAGTGCTAACAGGATTTTATGCAGACAGGAACATGTCAAGATAATAGAATTTAGACTATCAAGGTCTAAGGTGCTCTTCACGAGATGGGCAAGTACTTTGTTTCATTCAAGTGATAACAGATAACAGTAATTGAACAGTAGCAGTGCAATAGGAGAGCATGGACATAGCCTTTCAATAACAAGACAATAGCAGTTCAGTAATAGTCAGTGGTAGTATAGTAATAGTGCAGTACGTCTGAACTAACAGACTAACAGTTTAACAGTCGGATGTTTAGCTAAATCAGAACAGTCAGAACCAGTGCAATGCTGACACCGTCATTAGCCCCTGCAGGTATTTTCGGGTGGCTCTCTTCCCCCAGGACTAGATTGAGCCCCTCAGACACTCTCCGTGCCCTCAGCAGTATGCATTCAAGTCCAGTAGAGTCGCAAGACCCGTTATAGCGCTAGACAATTAAGAACAATACAAAATAGTAGAAGCTACAATAGTTCAAAGGGTCCTAAGAGAGTACTTTCAAGAGTTCAAGAATGTCATGTCAGGATGTCCGAGAACATTAGTACAATCATGTCACGGGACAATGTTCTCTAGTAGTCTGAGACTATCATATCGAGAGCGAGTTCAAGAGCATGTAACACGAACAAGATTGTCAAGAGATTAATGACTTTCAAGTCAATAACGATGGTTCAAAGTGTCATGTCCATAATGATTTCAAGCATAACAAGTCAGGTGAACAAGATTTCATGATAATAATGATCAAGAGAGAATTTCGACAGCATAACAGTGCTTTTGCTTTAATCTATTAATAACTTATTTTCATGTGTCATTGTCGATAGCTACGAGAAATTCAAGACGAGGGAGAGAGATAGAGAGGTGCACACTAACATCGGGAAACTTCATGGTACAACATGCTCGTCGGTCATGTGGGAATCAATAGTCAGAGGAGACTTACGGAGGCCTTGGTCAAGGGGTCACTAGTCCGACAGAAGAAATATCCGACGGAGAGTTCACCACAATCCAAGAAAGGGGCTTTCCTATCGTGCAAGAGTGTATGCACGTGCCGTGCGTGAGAATCGCTCAAGTGCATGTGTGAGTGTCTTGTAAATCCGATTATGGAAACCTCACATTAAGTAAGTAACAAGGGTGCTAAATTAGGAATAAAAATCATGCATAATCAATTTAAGCAAGTTTTCATGTGCTTATTCCAGCAAGTTTGATATCAAGGCAAGAAAGAGAGGACAATCGGCAAGTAGCGAGCATGATCAATCACTTAAGTTCAATTAGAATCATGTGAAATCTTTACTACTTATTCATGGGTTGATTAATGCATGATAGACCTTATAGAACCTTCATAGAATAGATCAAACTCACACATAAAGAAATGACGCAAAACGATGAAAACCAAGACGTATGACCCTTAAAAAGCAAATGCAGTCCCATCCCTTCACTTCCTCAGGTCATAACTCACTGATTTCTTATCCAAATCTGACACATGAATATACCATCTTGTAGCCCTTTGAATAAGGAATCCAACAAAAAAAAAAAACAGCTCGTCAATCCGAGGTCTATAGGAAAAGTTATAGCCATTTGAGTGAACACTGCGCAAAGGCCAGGTCGCAACAGCAAACTTGTCACGTTCTAAACACGACAGGTCGATACGTCGCCTTCTGGGGTTTTGGGTTGCCAAATGCACCCAGTTCGACTCCTACTTGGACTAGGTTGATATAGGGCACTTCTAAGGCTTATAACTCGCTGTATAGAGCATGAAAAATTGTGAAACTAAGTTCATCGGATTGCTATCTCACTAAGCTAACTACTGTAACGAGGAATTAGAAAACCAATCACATTTACTAGGTCAACTTGACTATGTAGGACAGACCATAGAAAATTGACACAGTAGAGATATTTCTATCACTGCTCTCTACACACACCATGAAATGGAGTGATTTCAGTCTTGTTTGAAAGTAGACTCAAAGGGGAACATTATTCATGTTGAGTGCTTGATCTGAAAATGACTCAGACGAGAGGTAGAAGACTCTTAAGATAGTGCAAGGGTTTCATAAGGCAGAAAGACTACTATGATGATACAAGATTTATTTTGATGACACAACGGGACATAAATTGGGGAAAACTCTATAAACATGATCTAAACATATGTATGCAAGCATGCACGAGTGTAATTAGAGTTTGGCCCAGAGAAGACCTACCTTTTGGGTCGAATATGATTCGTTCTCCAGAAAGCCCTAGTTCTGACCCCTTGGAGAAGAACGCCTAATACTCACAATATACTGGATAGAAATGGGGAAAAATAGTTCCATAAGAAACTAAACTCATAGATCTTTCCAGGGATATATGCCTTGTATGGTTTGGTCGAGGTTTGACTAACCTTTGGTGATAATCTTGGGAGACCTCGTGTGCAGGTCGCAGATGAAGAAGAGCATGAGTTGCTTCTTGCTCCAGCCTCCTCCTTGCGTTTCCTAGCCTCCAAAGACTCCAAGCACGACCTCAACAACCCTAGGGTTCGTCCCATGGGATAAAGGGGGCTTATTTAAAAAGGTATGGCTCTTTACTTGCCTAATTTAAATTAGGAAATAATGGGTACGAATTTGATGTATCCTTCCCTCAATGGAGGATTTCTCTCCCCAATTCATGATGGAAAGAATATGGAAATCTCCCATAGGTGGTAACCACGAATTTGGGCTTGGTTTGAAGTCCAATGGTGGTCTATTGGGTGAGAATTTACCCTAACATGGTCCATTAGTGAGAATTTTTGAATTTCGGGTTTTTTTTCCTAGCATGAATTTATTTGTGACCCAAAAGGCCTCTTTTGGCCCGTTTCATTCATTGGGTTGTCAATACCCATTGTTTGTAGTCCATCCATGATTTTTATTTTAATTTTGGACTCACTTAACTACCTATGATAATAATTATCCGACTTATTCCCTAATTACGATAATAAGTCGCAAAATACCTTAAACTTGGCCAATCGGATTTTTCTTCGCACAAATTTCTTTGTGGGTCATTTTGGAGTATTATTTAGAGTTGAACTATGATTTTTATGGAAATTTCCAGTGTGTTTTTGTACACATGATAATGGCACGTACGTTTTTACTATTATTATTATTTTTAATTTTCTCATAATAAAATATTTTGGATGCGCCTATAGTTTTGGTTTGGGGTTCTCCTTCCAAATATAAATACGACCCAAAGCCCTATAATATGAGTTTTTTCTTTAAAGAGAGAACATTTGCTTAGCTAGGATTTTATTGTGAGTTCGGAGAGAGAAAGAGGGAGACTTTGGGGTGAGCAATCCGACGAGGTTACACTTATGCTCTTTGGCAAGGGGAAGGTTTAACAAAATGTGGGGAGGCTTCTAGTTCATGGGGAATTCATCTGCGAAGGCGTGGAGGTTGAAGCAAGCCGACGAAGATTTCCTCTTTGGCTTAGCGGAGGAGGGCTTCATAAGTTAAATTCGATATTCAGGGAGTTTTTTTTAGGCAAGTAACGTAAAGGTTTCATCCCTATGCCAATAACCACTTAGGGTTTTATGATTTTTACCAATTTTTGTCTCGTGTCCTGGACCCCTAAATTCTACTTTTATTTGGATTCGGTCTGCAAGTTTCTGCAGACAGGAACTTGACGGCAACATGTGATGTCTCAAGTTCTTGGGTCGACAGCAGTCGATGCTGCCGCCAACCTACCTTGACAACAACCACATTGTCGTTAAGTTCTTGCTTTGCCAAAAGAACCCTGATTTTTGTGGATGTGATGTGTTTATGTGGATTTTGAATGTGAATTGAAGTTTTAGAATTCTGATAGGGCGTGTGACATATCATGGAAGACTTTGTGAAATATTCATATTTTTTGAATAAATCTGTTCATTTCTGTAATTTCTATTAGGAGTAAACAATGCATGTTATGATAGATTTAATTCTAAAAAAATAATTATATCATGATTTTATGGTTCAATATTTTTTCTTGGATTTAGGGCTCTTTTAGTATGTTTTATATGAAATATTCATTAATTTCCTATTTAGATTTTTTAAAGTACTATCATGTTAATTACTTGAAATCTATTTTAAATGTTAAAAATAGTTATACTATTCCAAAAATTCTGAAAAATTAGACATATGATATGTTCCTTGTATATAATTTGTGGTAAAAATTTGAGCATGTTCTAATATTCAGAGTTATTATTTCCAATTATGAGGCCATAATGACCATGTTAAGCTTGATTAAGTAAAAATGATGATTTATTAATGCTTAGTATCATGTTTAGGCTCTGTTAAGCATGTTTTGTCACTGTTAGATAGTAAACGATATTTCTGTAACCTGAAGTATGTGTTTATGTCATAAGCATGTGAATATGTCATTAAGTGCATGAGAGATATGTGTTAAATAAGTGGTTAATGTGATAAAGTGATTAATGTGTCGATTATGACACTGCTACCATAGAAGGCTGTGGAGCCGTATTATAGAAAAGTCCCTATGGGAAGGCTTAATGTGTATGTGATATCTTGTGGACATCATGATGAAATTCTGGAGGTAGATAAGTACCACTGGTTATGGTGGAGAGTGCTTCTCCTAGTTCTGTGTAGTTTACCAAGATTCATCACTATTTTTCCTAGGTGACAGGTATATGCTATGTGTGTGATAGTGCTCTTCTTTATGGTGGTTTGGGCTATGTGTTATGACAATATGTGAAACAATGTGTAAATAAGTGTGAATGTGCAAGTGACCATGTGAAAGATATGTGCAATGTGATTCAATGTGAAAATATGTGAATGTGTCATCTTTATGATAAATTAGCAAGTTAAGGGTAAGTATTTGTGATTCATGAATGAGTAGAATGCTTATAAGTGTCATGCTAGTAGATTTATGCCATGATAGTATCATGTGAAGGTAGGTGTATGTGTTAAGAAGCGAAAGCATGTTATAGATGTGTAGATCATGCTAGAATACCATGTGCCATTAGTAATCCATGTGTAGTTGAATAATTCTAAGCATGTTTACATAATACTTGTTTAATTATCATGTGAACCATGTAATAGTTTACTTGATGTGTTACACTTGTGTAGAGTGTATGTGGTAAGTGTATGGATATGATCAATAGGTTGCTTGCCGAGTCTATCGCATAGACTCATTCTTGCCTAATCATACAGGTGTAACGATCCTGAGAACCCGACCCTCGGCCCAAGCCGAGAACCCGATTTTTGCGGTTGCCGCCCACGGATCTAGGGACCCGGAAGGGCTATAACACAAGTCTAACATAATATTTAAAGGAAATAAACGTCAACTACTAAACTAGGAGTACACGTGCAGAAGTAGGAAGAAGAGCGAGTATGCTGCGCATCGCTCTAGGTACAGTCCCAACACACACAACGAGTACAAGTAAAGAGGGGAAGAACAGAGCCCTTAGGGGCATACCCCGAGGGTCAAGTACAATTGAAGGGGGGGATACCACTGCTAGCTACAGGGACGACGACTATCGCCCCACCTCCTTCGCCCGACGTGCACCTGGCCGCTGCTGAGAAGTCTCACCTGGAAAAAGAAGGGATGAGCTTCACAACAGAAGCTCAGTAGGGACTACCAATCTCCTACTAGCTCTAACAGGCGGGAAAGAATGTATAAACAAATTAAATGATAGCAGTTCTATATATTCTAAGCTACACGAGAAAGTGCGGAAGCAAAGCTCACTAACTAGCAAAGGTACAGAAGGGACAACATGGTCAGAAACTCCGTAGAACATGCACGTCGTGACCACCACACGGCTGGCAACACAGACAGAGAGAACTCTGCCTGGACAAAAGACACTAGCTACGGAAACCGCTACCACTAGTCAACTGGTCAGGAGCGTCCACTGACGTCTTACCCTCGACCCAGGTCCCAACCTCCACGTCTCGTCAGAGTGGGGGCGGGAACACAAGTAACCACAATAATAACCGCCATAGTCTGGTCGGACTACGGTCCCATGCATGACCTCTCTAGGTGGTTCCGGGGCCACAAAGAGTGAGGCAGTGAGAAGAAGGACTGACTGGCCTACGCCAGGAAGGACTCCAAATGACCTCGACGTCCCATACCAACCAAGAGAGCTCTACAAATGACTCAACGTCGTTGTCCTAACCACCGTTTTCCCCTCCACTCTAAAGTCCGTGACTCGAGCACGCCCGCCGCCCGGAGCACTCCCTCAACAGGCGCACGGGGACAGGGGTCCTAGGTAAATGGTAACAACCTCTCTCGCAGGACAGGCCCTTAGGTGCTGAGCACCGGGCGAATGACTAGTGTAGGACCATACTAGGAACTAGCACTGGTGCCACAGGTACAGAAAGAACCGAAAACGGCGAAGACTCCACGAAAAAATAGAACTCTGCAAGAACTTACCTATATCTGATACTGTCGTAACGCCAAGGCTGGCTGTAACCATGTCGCGACGCCCCAGGGTGTCGCGGCGGCCACGCTAGTCGCGACATCATCGCGACCCCTAGTCCGATCGCGACCTCAGTCGAGAGGGCTGGTAACAGTCCTCCAAGGCCACCCCAAAACTGGTACAAACCACACCAATAGGGGGAGGGGAGCATGGGAAACTGTGACGGCCCTCATTATACCGGTACAGTTATACCAACCCACGTCGGTATAGCGAGTGCTGCCAGCCACAGTGGGACATTTACCCAACGATACAAACAGCTGAGATACACGCGAATATATATAACAGAGTAGCGGAAGTAAAAGAGAACTATCTCCATTCATTCATCATCCACATTAAACATACATGCAATTCGAAATTTGCAAAAGGAACTAAAGTTCACATGAATTAATTTCTGAAATAGAAATACAAAATGTCCACATATTACATTCTTTTAATGATAATTCTAATACAATGTTCAAGTACATACTATGAAGTACACAATCACAAAGAACTCAAAAACTGGCTAGTCTCCACGCTCGGAGTCCGTCTCTGCTGCCTCCTCCGAGGGTACTGTGTCACCAACTATACCTGTACGCCGAAGCAAGGAGTGAGTCCAAGGACTCAGCAAGTAACACTATACATGATATACATGTACAAGTCCTAGTGGTTTCTACACGCACATTACAATTAGCAACACATAGCATGCTAGTCCATTTAAGTTTTCAACCTATCATGAAAGTTCTACAATTTTATACATAACGCATGCTTTCAGATTTCAAATATAACATTCACCTATCACATGGTCTCTATTCAATTCACTCATAAGACTTTAATCAAAACGTGAGAGCTATTGACATGAACAATTTACATACATGAACGGGGAACATAATTAGCATGGATTCCACATGTTCTTAAGTACATACATAACTTTTTCACATGCTTTAGGTTGCTGATTTCACATGGTTCAATGACTATAAACCTACACATGAAAGCTACAACGTTGCTTAAATAACATATGAACAATCCATCATGCCATTTGCTCACATACTCATTTGTTGTCCCTAACATGGATTCTAAACACTTTTGCACACATAAACATGAGTATGATAACATACATTTTCTGAATTCACATGGTTTCAGATTTAGTCTCACATGGTTTCAATAACACATTTACATATCTAGGATTTCACATTTTTCTTTACACTAGTTTCCTCTTTCACATGTTTACACTTTACACATACACATTCACATGTCACTTACACATTTACACATGGTCACATACACTTTACACATTACACTTTACACATATTTTAGGTGCCGTGACACATAGTCCAAACCACCAAAGAAGGACACAAACACATCACATCACATAGACGCCATCTAGGCAATACAATGGCGACTCTTGGACTGCGCAGACCGGGAGAACAAGTCTCCACCCTAACCAGTGGTACTTGTCCACCTCCAGGATTTCCCCCTAATGCCCTTAGGGTCACTTAACACATGAACTTTCTCAGGGGACTTTTCCCTGATACGGCTCCACTGCCTTCTCGGAAGCAGTATCACATTGGCACAGTTTACACTTTTACACATTTAACGTTTTACACATGGTTTTACACTTGACACTCTTCATCTCATTCACTTTCTCACTCACATTAATATCTTGCTTTTCCTAACATGATACTACAAATTTCAAGTTTAACACAGTAAACACATTAATCATGCTGGGTTTAAACAAAATCTAATCACATTTCGATCATATGCACGAATTATCACATTTCACATGAAAACACATAACTTTTTATTTACTGTTCCAATTGACCTGAAATTTTAACCACATGCTGTTTTCGGGTTCCAAATCATACCCTCAATTTTCAGATTTTTCTGAGCTAAATAGGATTTACAGAAAATCAAACACCTAATTAGCATATTATTCACAACTTAAGCTAACATGGGTCTAACACATTTTGCAATTTATCCACTTACTGTTTTGCACAGAGACTACTAATATATATGCATGATTTTAGAATAAACATCACCCTAATTCATACATCTATAAATCAATTACCACAACCATTTTTACATGTCTCATTTTTTCGAACCGAGTATTTACAAATTTCACAAGCATGTGTAATTTTCTAAAATCTGCAAACATATATACTGACCCACTATTTTTCATGATCAAACTGAAACTAAGGCATTCAACTAATCTAAATCATAAATCATGGATTTTGCAAATCGGTCTACAAGTCATGCTCACAAGTTTACAAGACATCATTACCCACATTACACACCATTCATCCACAACCACAATGCACAATATACGTAGAGTATAAGGTGTACAATATATCCTCATCGCATAAAACATACCGAAATTAATGTACAGAGGGAAGAACAGCTCACTGTTCTGTCCAGAAGAACTAGACGGCGGTCTCTGGCCGCTGACTCAGAGTCAGCGGCATGATCGATGGACGCCAAGGATGAACTGGGCGTCCAGGGACCTTGCCGTCTACTCAGGTCTGTGCAGAAACACAGACCCGAGCTCTAAATCTTGGGTGAATTGGAGGGTCTAGGACTCGAGGAAAATTCCATAAAAATGTCAAAACCACCTAGACTCATACGGGGACACCATAGATAGGTCACTTGCCTCTCTAAAATTCCTCCAAGAGATTTATGGCTCGAAGAAGACCTCCTTGGGCAGTTCCAAGAAGTTGCAGAAGTGCCTCCAAGATCACTTCCTCCGGGCTCCTGGGTGATCTCCACGCCGAGGGGATGATGGGAATCCTTCCCCTTTGCTTCAGCTTCCTCCTTGATGCAGAAGATCTCCAAATCCAGCTCTCAAGGGATCGGATTTGAGGGTTCTAAAATGGGGTTTTCTCACAGAATGCTCTAGGGTTTTTCTCTCTCTTCTCTCCTCTTGCAAGGGTGAAATGAGAAGTGGGGAGAGGCCAACTCGGGTTCAGGGTGTAGGAGAGCCCCTCACCCACTCACCATGCCGATTAGACAGCCTTAGAGCCGTTGGGGGACATCCCCCAATGGTTGCCATGCCTTGCTTCAGAAGTTTGCAGCTCTGCTGCGCATGCAGGCCAGAGAAGTTGACGTCCAGATCTCTGGACGCCGGAATTAGGGTGGCGTCCAGGGCTGGACGCTGACACCACCTCAACGGCCAGGGGTTGACGCCAATAGGGCCTTCGGCCAGAACCCTAATTTATGCAGAAACCATGCATACCAAGCTTCTATACATGCAATATGTACGTGGTATTATATTCATACTATCACCATGCATACATACATTATTTACGTTTAATATAAACACATGTACACGTAATTATACTATTTTAATACCTACGTAAATACGTACATACATACTCAAACACAATATACACACATAAATACGAAAAATACGACGGAAATTCGAGGGTCTTACACCCTCTCCCCTTAAAGAAACTTCGTCCTCGAAGTTAGAACGACACTACTCAAACAAAAGGGATACTTCTTCTTCATCGCATCCTCAAGTTCCACGTAGCCTCCTCACGTGAGAAGTTCCGCCATAGAACTTTCACCGACGCGATACTCTTGTTCCGGAGATGTGAACCTTCCGGTCAAGAATGGCTACTGGTTGCTCGACATACGAAAGATCTGGCTGGATCTCCACTGGCTCATGACTAATCACATGAGACGGATCTCGGACATACTTCCTGAGCATAGATACGTGGAATACGGGTGAACGCTAGCCAAAGCTGGGGGTAAAGCTAGCTCGTACGCCACGTTGCCCAAACGTCTGAGAATCTCATATGGGCCAATGAACCTAGGGCTTAGCTTGCTATGCCTGCCAAATCTGACAACTCCACGAGTAGGCGATATCTTCAAGAAGACATGATCGCCAACCTCGAACTCCAAATCCTTTCTCCTGTTGTCGGCATAACTCTTCTGCCTATCCTGTGCCGCAACAAGCCTTTTCCTGATAAGCTGAATCTTATCCGAAGTTTCCTGAACCAACTCCGGTCCGATCAACTGCCTATCACCAGTCTCCTCCCAACATAAAGGAGATCTGCAGGGCCTACCATACAACGCCTCGAATGGAGCCATACCAATACTAGCATGAAAGCTGTTGTTGTATGCGAACTCCACAAGAGGTAAATGACGCTCCCAATCATCCTTCCAATCCAGAACACACGCTCTCAACATATCCTCGAGCGTCTGGATAGTCCTCTCGGACTGTCCGTCGGTCTGGGGATGAAACGCCGAACTGAGCTTAAGCTCCGAACCTAACGCATCCTGAAGACCCTTCCACAATCTCGAAGTAAATCTCGGATCTCGATCCGAAATGATCGACTTCGGCACACCATGCAATCTAATGATACCGCTAACATACAATCTAGCTAAACTCTCTACTGACTGCTTCTTCTTCATAGGCAAGAATGCAGTCTTCGAGAATCTACTACCCAAAAACTACCCAAACGAGTCATTGCCCCTTCTAGATCGAGGCAAACCCGATACGAAATCCCTAGTGACAGCTTCCCACTTCCATACTGGGATATCCTCCTCTGCATAAGGCCGGATGGTCGCTGCCGCTCGCTTTCACCTTCTGACATACTAGACATCTAGACACATAATCCGCAACATCCTTCTTCATGCCGGACCACCAAAAAGATCTCTTCAGGTCTTGATACATCTTAGTGTTACCCGGATGAATAGAGAATCGCGATCTATGAGCCTCCTAACACATGCTCACGAACATCTACTACATCGGGACACAAACGCGGTGCTGAAATCTAATCACACCGTCCTCATCACGAGCAATGCCCGCCTTACCCCACTAACTCTAACAATCTAGGATCGGCTTTCTGCTGCTCATCCCAATCACTCATCCAAGACTGAGATCTAAGGGACAGCTGAGCTACAAAAGCTGACACAACGAGGCTCTAACTCGGTCATAGAGCACGCTGCATCCTCCAACATCTTCCAATCCTGCTGGAGCGAAGACCTCTTTCTACTAAGAGCATCCGCTACGACGTTCGTCTTTCCAGGATGATATTGAAGGTCGAAGTCATAGTCCTTCAAGAACTCAATCCATCTTCTCTACCTCAGGTTTAATTCCTTTTGGGAGAAAAGATACCACAAGCTCTTGTGGTCGGTAAACACCTCAAATCTGACACCATAAAGATAGTGCCTCCAGATCTTTAGTGCATGAACCACAGCTGCTAGCTCCAAATCATGAGTCGGATAGTTCCTCTCATGCTCCTTCAACTGACGAGAAGCATAAGCTACTACCCTCTCTTGCTGCATGGGCACACAGCCTAAACCAATCTTAGATGCATCCGTATAAATGGCAAAGCCTTCTAGACCACTGGGCAATACCAATACCGGAGCAGAAGTAAGCTTAGCCTTCAATAGCTGAAAGCTGCGCTCACATGTCTCAGACCATACGAACTTCTCACCCTTTCTTGGTCAGCTTTGTCATAGGGGCGGCGATGGATGAGAACCCTCAATGAATCGCCGATAGTAACCAGCTAACCCAAGGAAACTACGAATCTCCGAAGGAGTCCTGGGAACACCCAATCCATAACTGCCTGGACTTTGCTGGATCAACAGCTACACCAGCGCCGGAGATAACATGCCCGAGAAAGTGAACCTCGCGCAACCAGAACTCGCACTTGCTGTACTTGCATACAGTTTGTGCTCACGGAGAACCTCTAAGACTATCCTCAATGCTGACGATGTGTGGCCTCATCCGGAGAATAGACAACACGTCATCAATAAACACAACAACAAAACTATCTAAATACGGACTAAACACCCGTTCATGAGATCCATGAACGCTGCAGGGGCGTTGGTCAATCCGAAAGGAAGAACCAAAAACTCATAATGTCCATAACGGGTTCTAAATGCCGTCTTGGACACATCCTCACTCCTAATCTTCAACTGATGATAACCAGATCGCAAGTCAATCTTGGAAAAGACTGATGCCTCTCGCAACTGGTCAAACAGATCATCAATCCGAGGTAAGGATACCTGTTCTTCACAGTCACCTGGTTAGCTTCCTATAATCAATGCACAACCGAAGTGACCCGTCTTTCTTCTTGACGAATAATACAGGTGCGCCCCAAGGGGAACGCTAGGGCGAATAAATCCCTTATCGAGCAATTCCTGCAATTGCTTCCTCAACTCGGCTAATTCTGCAGGGGCCATCCGATATGGGGCCTTCGAGATAGGAGAGGTGCCTGGAAGCAACTCTATAGTGAACTCTATCTCCCTATCCGGTGGCAATCCAGACAAGTCATCGGGAAAGACATCTGGAAAGTCCTGCACCACATCGATCTCTGCAAGAGTCAGTGACGAACCAGCATCGGGTACTAGCATAACGCTGGCAAGAAATGCGTCACAACCCTTGTTCACCATGCGCATCGCCTTCATGGCAGAGATGACTAACTTTCCCGCTAAGTTCTTTGGCAAGGGATGAGAGAACTCATCCTCACCAGGAATGCGGAAAACAATCTTCTTCCTACGACAATCCACTAACGCATAGTGCTCCTCTAGCCAATCCAGACCAAGGATACAATCATAATCCTTCATCTTTAGCAAGAAGAAACACCCATCTAGGAACTATCCTCAATGCACACAGGTAACGACGGAATGCACTTCCTAGTCGATACCGTACCCGCAGGGGTGTGCACAGACAAAGGGACCTCTAACTCCTCAGACTCTATGCCTGACTCTAGGGCTAACTGCCTAGCGAACCGCTCGGAAATGAACGATGAGTAGCACCCGTATCAAACAAAACCTGAGCGTGCACACCGAAAAGTAAAACTGTACCTTCGGTGACATGCTCCGCCTGCTCGGCGTCCTCACGAGCTAACGCAAACACTCGAGCTGGGGCTCGAGGCCTTCCTGGTCGTCCTGTAGCTGGCGCGGCTGCCGCTACTGCTGGTACTGGCGCTCCTCGCTGAGCTTCCTGCTGAAGCCTCGGGCAGTCCTTGATCTTGTGGTCGCTGCTCCCACACTTTAGGCATCTACCCGCTACTAACCAACACTCCGAACCTCCATGGGTCTTCCCACAATGGGGACACTCCTTCTTCGCACCGGGGAAACGTACAGAGGGTACCTGATAGTTGCTGACTGCCACTTGTTTCTGCGGTGTCTGGTACACCGTTTTCCTCTTATCTTGCCGCTGGAATGTCGCTGCCGGCCTCTTCTGCGAAGCCTTCTTCTCCTCTAGATACTGCTCCATTTCTCCCTCCTGTCTGCAGGCTGCGCTGAGGGCCTCGTCTAGCGTGCGGTGGTCGAATGCCACGAGCCTCGTCCTCAGTGATGGTTTGAGACCCATCACGAATTTCTTGGTCTTCCTGCGCTCATCCTCTACTATGTGCGGTGCATATTTAGAGAGTTCAGAAAACCTTGCCTCGTATTCCAGGACGGTCATTGATCCTTGCGTCAGGGAAAGGAATTCTTGCTCCATCTTGTCCTGGACGTGCTCGGGACGAACTTGGCTCGGAAGAGCCTCACGAACGCGTCCCATGCCACATCTACTGCTCCGTCCTCGAAGCGCGTACGCAGTAGGGAGGACCACCATACATCAGCTCTCTCCTGCAACACACCTTCATAAGCTCTAACTAACAAATAACAACCAACATTCAAGCATAAACTAAAGCATACCTGTAGCATGTAGGTGGCTAAGGTCACCTTGTCCTCGTCAGGACACCTGATAGCTCGGAAGATTTTCTCGATCTCCCTCATCCAGCTTTCTGCTAATAGAGGATCACTCTCCCCCTTAAAAGAGGGTGGGGTCATCCTCTTGAATCGCTCCATGATGGAAGGTCCACCATGGTCCTGAGCTGGGGCCTGAGCCTGCTACATTAAACAACAAGCAATATACAATAAACACAATATCATACAATTCAAATAGCAGACTACTTAGTTGTTTTATCATTTTACCTGGGCCTCCAACTGGGCCTGGAGTGCTGCCTGAGTGTGTGCCTGGGTCTGCATGGCCTGCACCAGACCTTGCATGAACACCCATAATCCACTGGCGGCGGTGGGGGAAGCACAGGGCCTCGCGGTGCGGGGCCTGTTGCTCCGCCTGATCATCACGCCTCTGCTCGTCATCGCGAGCTGGCGCACCTCCACGTCGTCCACGGGAAGCCATGGCTGTCATAAAATTTCAGCCACCATTAGAGCTAGGTTACTAAGTTTTCTAACCATTTTCTTATCTATTTTCACTTCTTATTAGTGTTTTCTACACATGTGGACATACTTAGCATGCAATGGGGATGATGACTTAGTTATATTCATGTGTAATCTCAACCGGTCTCTCTGATACCAATCTCTGTGACGGCCCTCATTATACCGGTACGGTTATACCAACCCACGTCGGTATAGCGAGTGCTGCCAGCCACAGTGGGACATTTACCCAACGATACAAACAGCTGAGATACACGCGAATATATATAACAGAGTAGCGGAAGTAAAAGAGAACTATCTCCATTCATTCATCATCCACATTAAACATACATGCAATTCGAAATTTGCAAAAAGGAACTAAAGTTCACATGAATTAAATTGCTGAAATAGAAATACAAAATGTCCACATATTACATTCTTTTAATGATAATTCTAATACAATGTTCAAGTACATACTATGAAGTACACAATCACAAAGAACTCAAAAACTGGCTAGTCTCCACGCTCGGAGTCCGTCTCTGCTGCCTCCTCCGAGGGTACTGTGTCACCAACTATACCTGTACGCCGAAGCAAGGAGTGAGTCCAGGGACTCAGCAAGTAACACTATGCATGATATACACGTACAAGTCCTAGTGGTTTCTACACGCACATTACAATTAGCAACACATAGCATGCTAGTCCATTTAAGTTTTCAACCTATCATGAAGTTCTACAATTTTATACATAACGCATGCTTTCAGATTTCAAATATAACATTCACCTATCACATGGTCTCTATTCAATTCACTCATGAGACTTTATCAAAACGTGAGAGTTATTGACATGAACAATTTACATACATGAACGGGGAACATAATTAGCATGGATTCCACATGTTCTTAAGTACATACATAACTTTTTCACATGCTTTAGGTTGCTGATTTCACATGGTTCAATGACTATAACCTACACATGAAAGCTACAACGTTGCTTAAACATAACATATGAACAATCCATCATGCCATTTTGCTCACATACTCATTTATTGTCCCTAACATGGATTCTAAACACTTTTACACACATAAACATGAGTATGATAACATACATTTTCTGAATTCACATGGTTTCAGATTTAGTCTCACATGGGATTCAATGGCACATTTACATATCTAGGATTTCACATTTTTCTTTACACTAGTTTCCTCTTTTCACATGTTTACACTTTACACATACACATTCACATGTCACTTACACATTTACACATGGTCACATACACTTTACACATTACACTTTACACATATTTTAGGTGCCGTGACACATAGTCCAAACCACCAAAGAAGGACACAAACACATCACATCACATAGACGCCATCTAGGCAATACAATGGCGACTCTTGGACTGCGCAGACCGGGAGAACAAGTCTCCACCCTAACCAGTGGTACTTGTCCACCTCCAGGATTTCCCCCTAATGCCCTTAGGGTCACTTAACACAATGAACTTTCTCAGGGGACTTTTCCCTGATACGGCTCCACTGCCTTCTCGGAAGCAGTATCACATTGGCACAGCTTACACTTTTACACATTTACCGTTTTACACATGGTTTTACACTTGACACTCTTCATCTCATTCACTTTCTCACTCACATTAATATCTCTACTTTTCCTAACATGATACTACAAATTTCAAGGTTTAACACACAGTAAACACATTAATCATGCTGGGTTTAAACAAATCTAACACATTTCGATCATATGCACGAATTATCACATTTCACATGAAAACACATAACTTTTTATTTACTGTTCCAATTGACCTGAAATTTTAACCACATGCTGTTTTCGGGTTCCAAATCATACCCTCAATTTTTCAGATTTTTCTGAGCTAAATAGGATTTACAAAAATAAACACCTAATTAGCATATTATTCACAACTTAAGCTAACATGGGTCTAACACATTTGCAATTTATCCACTTACTGTTTTGCACAGAGACTACTAATATATATGCATGATTTTAGAATACAACATCACCCTAATTCATACATCTATAAATCAATTACCACAACCATTTTTACATGTTCTCATTTTTTTTTTCGAACCGAGCTCATTTACAATTTCACAAGCATGTGTAATTTCTAAAATCTGCAAACACATATACTGACCCACTATTTTTCATGATCAACTGAAACTAAGGCATTCACATTAATCTAAATCATAAATCATGGATTTTGCAAAGCGGTCTACAAGTCATGCTCACAAGTTTACAAGACATCATTACCCACATACACCACATTCATCCACAACCACAATGCACAATATACGTAGAGTATAAGGTGTACAATATATCCTCATCGTATAAAACATACCGAAATTAATGTACAAGAGGGACAGAATAGCTCACTGTTCTGTCCAGAAGAACTAGACGGCGGTCTCTGGCCGCTGACTCAGAGTCAGCGGCATGATCGATGGACGCCAAGGATGAACTGGGCGTCCAGGGACCTTGCCGTCTACTCAGGTCTGTGCAGAAACACAGACCCGAGCTCTAAATCTTGGGTGAATTGGAGGGTCTAGGACTCGAGGAAAATTCCATAAAAATGTCAAAAACCACCTAGACTCATACGGGGACACCATAGATAGGTCACTTGCCTCTCTAAAATTCCTCCAAGAGATTTATGGCTCGAAGAAGACCTCCTTGGGCAGTTCCAAGAAGTTGCAGAAGTGCCTCCAAGATCGCCTTCCTCCGGGCTCCTGGGTGATCTCCACGCCGAGGGATGATGTGGGAATCCTTCCCCTTTGCTTCAGCTTCCTCCTTGATGCAGAAGATCTCCAAATCCAGCTCTCAAGGGATCGGATTTGAGGGTTCTAAAATGGGGTTTTCTCACAGAATGCTCTAGGGTTTTTCTCTCTTCTTCTCTCCTCTTGCAAGGGTGAAATGAGAAGTGGGGAGAGGCCAACTCGGGTTCAGGGTGTAGGAGAGCCCCTCACCCACTCACCATGCCGATTATACAGCCTTAGAGCCGTTGGGGGACATCCCCCCAATGGTTGCCATGCCTTGCTTCAGAAGTTTGCAGCTCTGCTGCGCATGCAGGCCAGAGAAGTTGACGTCCAGATCTCTGGACGCCGGAATTAGGGTTGGCGTCTAGGGCTGGACGCCGACACCACCTCAACGGCCAGGGGGTTGACGCCAATAGGGCCTTCGGCCAGAACCCTAATTTATGCAGAAACCATGCATACCAAGCTTCTATACATGCAATATGTACGTGGTATTATATTCATACTATCACCATGCATTACATACATTATTTACGTTTAATATAAACACATGTACACGTAATTATACTATTTTAATACCTACGTAAATACGTACATACATACTCAAACACAATATACACACATAAATACGAAAAATACGACGGAAATTCGAGGGTCTCACAGAAACACTAGTCCATCTTTGAATCTTCTCATCTGGAATCTGAAAGCAAAAGAAATGCATAGGAAACCCTTTAAGCTTACGACGCTGCTTGATCCAACATGCCTATTTGACTTCTTGGCAATTTGTACTCTTGAAGTTCTTTGATCCGAGCTTATGTTATTGGCCTCTTTGATATCCTACACTTATGTCCTTTTTGACTCTGAATGGCCATAATGATTTGAATTCGGCACTACTGTTGGGATGATATCCCTGATCAAATGCCTGTGCAATAGGGGCCTGATCTGGTCTTAGGGAGGAGCACCCCGACGTACTAGTATAGATCAACCAAATTTGAGTGGTGCTTGGCATTGACATCCATATGTATGCAAGATTAGAAAGTGCATTTTGTTATATGATATGAATGAAGCACGATGTGCTATCTGATATGATATGTTTGATTCGTTCGTTTGACTTAATAAGTTTAATTCATTTGAAATGGTGTTCTTGTCACATGTTTGATTGGATCATAGTGTGACTATTGTATCATTCTCATGACTTGACAATTAGCATGATTCGCTTTGAATTTTGTAATATGCAACTCATAACAGCTGTAATCATGCTTCCTGTTGCCTTGATCTCCTGCTTACCATCTTTGAAATTTAGTTTGTTAAAATGTTAATTATGTATACCTTGCTCACACCATAAGTTATAAATCCTGCTTGGGCTAGTTTGCTCATAACCTATTAACATTTCAAGTAATTATTGGAGCATGTTTAGCATGTAGCCGACCCACTGTTGGGGAACCTGAAGTACCCTGGAGGAGTTGAAATGTCTGAATTGATAGATGTTTAAGCAAATCATGTAATATAATTTTAGACCACTGTGGTTGGATTTGTGAGGAGTGTTTTCTTCTAAAAATTAGTGCTTGTATAACCCATGCAATGAATGAAAGAAAAAAAAATTGATGATTTGTCCAAGTGTGCATCGGATGTAGGAATCACATATTCATCATGTTGTGTTTTATGTGTTGGATTGTATGATTATCATAGCAAATCTGAGTGCAATAGGATGTGTCAATTCTGAAATTTTATGGAAGAAACATGTTTTGGTAAATCCATGTATGAATCTTGTGATGAAGGAGCTTTTATGATTGCTTGGGATTGAGCCTTTCCTATTAAGGAGTTTTGTTATCCAAGAATATAATAATCTTTTTTTGGGGCCCTAAATTGTGGTTGAGGATTGGCCATTCTCTATTTCATTTCATGAGACTTGATTAGATGGTCGTGCCATATGTGACTGAAAGTGTTGGTCAAGATTTATGATGATGTCAGATTATTTCGGGTTTTTAATTTCCGCCGCAATTATGATACCCTAATTTTGGGGGCGTGACAAGTTGTTTGAGGAGTCAGGTGTTGAGGTAGAAAACCTGGAGGTTCCCCTGTTGGTACATACCCATACGGGTACCATGGCGACCAAGAAGTGCATCCTATCTATGCCTATGTGCATCAAGGAGCGCGGGTTGTTTAGGTGCTTCTACTTGCTCAAGATGAAGGATTATGATGCTATACTTGGTTTGGATTGGATTGAGGAGCACTATACTTTGGTGGATTGCAGAAGGAAGAGAATTACTTTCCGCATTCCTGGAGAGGAATGAGTTCTCACATCCTTTGCCTAGGAATCTGGTGAGAAAGTTTGTGACCTCTATGAAGGCTACGAGGTTTGTCAACAAGGGTTGTGACATTTTCTTGCTACTGTGGTCTTAGTTCCTAAGGCCGATCAGTCACCCACCCTTGGAGAGATCGAGTTTGTGCGAGAGTTTCCAGACGTATTCTTTGATGATTTGTCTAGATTGCCACCAACAAGGGAGATAAAGTTCACTATTGAGTTCCTTCCAGGCACCTCACCTATCTCTAAAGCTCCCTACCGGATGGCACCTGCAGAGTTAGCGGAGCTAAGGAAGCAGTTGCAAGAGTTGTGCTTGATAAGGGGTTTATTTATTCGAGTGTTTCACTGTGGGGGGGACCTGTATTGTTTGTGAAGATGAAGGATGGATCCCTCAGGCTATGCATCAACTACAGAAAGCTCAACCAGGTGACAGTGAAGAATAGATATCCCTTACCGCGCATTGATGATTTGTTTGATCAACTCCAGAATGTGTTTGTGTTCTCCAAGATCGATTTGCGTTCATATTACCATCAGTTGAGGATCGAGGAGGAGGACACTTCCAAGATGGCGTTCAAGACCCGTTATGGACACTACGAGTTCCTTATGCTTCCTTTTGGTATGACCAATGCACCGACGACATTCATGAATCTCATGAACTGGGTGTTCAGGTCATACTTGGATAGTTTTGTAGTAGTGTTCATAGATGATGTGTTGATCCACTCCCCTGATGAAGCTACACATCGTGAACACCTGAGGACAGTTCTACAGGTTCTCCATGAGCACAAGTTGTACGCTAAGTTCAACAAGTGCGACTTTTGGATGCGCTCACTTCCTTGGTCATGTCATCTTAGGCATTGGAGTTACCATTGATCCAACAAAGGTTCAGGCTGTGTTAGAGTGGGAGACTCTGAGGACACCTTCTGAGATCAGAAGATTACTTGGTTTAGCTGGTTACTATAGGTAATTCATAGAAGGCTTTATGTGTCTATAGCAGGGCCTTTGACCAAGCTAACCAGAAAAGAAGTCAAGTATGTGTGGTCCGAGGACTATGAGAGCAGTTTCTAGAGACTGAAGACAAGGCTGACGTCTATACCCGTGTTAATCTTGCTGAGTGGTGCAGATGGTTTTGCGATCTACTCAGATGCTTCGCAGATAGGCCTTGGTTGTGTTCTGATGCAACATGGTAAAGTGGTTGCCTATGCTTCTCGCCAGTTAAAGAAGCATGAGCGTAACTATCTGACCCATGATTTGGAGTTAGCGGCTGTGGTCCATGCATTGAAGATCTAGAGGCACTATGTAATATTCTGTATGCTCGGATCGCGGTTTACCGAGTTTGGGGGCCAGTGTGTGGCCCATTAGTTGTGTTGGTGTGTTTACATATGTGTTTGTAGGTTGGTATGGCAGGTTGGGAGGCTGGAGGGTTGGAAATACCAGCCCAAACAGACCTCTGGCGGGTTCATTAAGAACATGACCAACACAGTCAGCACGATTCTTACATGAATGCGACTGCCTTCCCTGTCACGATTTAGCACTGCTTCTACGTGAGCGCGGCTGCATGCGCACCGCGTGGCGCATGCAGAGGCGTCGAGGTTAAATTGCGACGACCAGATACGTCGCATTTTAAATGCGACGGCCCGATACATCGTGATTTAACCTCTATGTATTTTGGGCTTCTGCCCTTGGCCGAACAGTGCAGTTGCACTGTTCAGCTGAAGGGGAAGCTTGCTGCGGGATTTTAGAGTGATTTTGGGTGTTTTTGCTGCCTGTTCGGTGTGGTTCTGGCGTGAGGAGGTGCTTCGGAGTGGGAGGAACCCCTGGGCGGTGTTGGTTTTGCATTTCTTCATTTGGTAGGGGAACTTTCCCTTGTTTTCGATTGTATGGTATGCATAGGTTAGGACTTATGGTTTATGGTTTGGAAATCGCATACACATGATAGAGAGCATGCTTAGGGTTTGGTGTGATTTCTAGAATGGAGGTTTAAGGTAGGTTTCTGCTGTCTGAAAGGCGACGAAACCAGTGGTCGCGTTTTGTGAACGCGATGACTTGTCCGGTCGCGATTCAGACTTTAAGGCGACGGGTTGGTCCTTCGTGATTCAAACATTGATTGACGACCACTGTGTTGGTCGTGATTTAGAATGTGGCCACCCAAGCTCTGGGGTTCTATGGCCAGTTGACTGTTCCCTATGGTGCACTGCTTGGGCAGTGTTGGTTATGCAATGTAGGGTTTGTATGGGGTGTATTGGTTTATACCGTGATTGGAAACGATGGGTTTTACTTGGCTATGTATGCATTGCGGGTTGGGTGTTCACGCCTTCTGCGGTTACCTCTATAGTCGGTTACCCAAGCACCAGGTGCTCGGGGTTTGTCCCAGTACGGTGAGTACCGTCAAGGTCTGTGTCGTCTTCCTGGACACCCCCACTCCTAACTTTGAGTTGTACGTCCGGCTGAGGGAAAGACGGCAGTGGGCAGCGACTCGTGTTTGTGGGTGTGCGGTCACTTGTAGCGCGCTCGTGGTTGGGAGATGGACACCAGTAGACGTACTGGTCCTCAGCGAGTCCTGTTCCAGTGCCTCACTTTAAGGAGCTCGGACCGGAGTTGTAACGTCGCGCGTTTTTCGGATCCCCGTGGATCCAGGTTTGGCGGGTTTGGTGGCCAATGTGAGGCCCATTAGTGTTGTGTGTTTCTTACTAGATCCTTACCGGGTTTGGTTTGGGTCCGTGTTGGTGTTCAGCTTGCTGGACACAGTGTGTTGGCGTCCAGGTGGGTGACGTCGACTGTGTGTTGACGGCAGTGGTGTGCCGTTAACATGGTGTTAACGTCCATCGATGAGGACGTGACTGTTGAACTTGGCGTCAAGCTTTGTGGACGTCTAGTTGTGGCGGTCTGGTTAAACGGCCAAAGGGTTGACGTTAACCTGGCATGCCTGTGTTTTTATGGCAGACCCGAGCTCTGTTCTTTCTCCTCCTTCTCCCTTCCTCTTCCCCCACCTTCACCCTTGAGCTTCTTCGCGAGTTCTGACGGTCGGCGGGAGCTCGTGGGAAGGCCGTGGTGCGCGTGGTAGCGGCAGATCGGGCGGGGAATGACGGATTGGAGCGCGGTGTTCGTGGGACGTTTCTCGGTTTCGGCGTGATTCGAGGTTCTTCGGGAGTTTAATTGCGTTTCTGAGGTAGGGGTCGAGCCCTGTTAGCTTGTTAGAAACATTAAAACACGACTTAATCACTTGAACCAGCATTTTTATTGTATTTTCGGATTAAGTTGCACCATGTGGGGTTAAGGTGGTTTGATGATTTTATGTAGTAAAGCATGTTGTAGTTTAATTATAATGCATGGGAGTTAGAGGAACTGTCCTCTTATTTTCTTAATGATTTCGGGGTCAGGAATGCATGTGGGATCGATTAGGGTTTCTGCAGGGTCTGGGTTGAGGATCTTGGCGTCAACATCGATTGACGCCAGGTTCATCAGCCAAGAGATAAACGGCTAGATCGCTTGCCGTTTACTTCCTTCAAGCGGCAGTCGATGTTGCCGCCAACCTGTGCATGTGTTCATGCAGTATTGTTTACGTAGTTTTCTTATGAATATTGTGTGATTGTGTGTGCATGGCGATGACCGGTGTGAGCCAGTGCACTTGTTATGCTCTTGGAGCATACTGCTCATGTAATGGGCATGTTTTACGTAAATGATATGTGATGTACGTAATCGCTTTCCGTGGTATGTGTGGTGCGTTGGCACCCGTGGCACTCTTGGAGTGCGTTGTCCATGTGTTGGACATGTGGTTTACGTGGAAGACGTGTGGTACACCATCCAGGGTGTAATATACATGTATTGTCTACGTGGTTTGAGTGTGTGTGTGCTACACACTTTGTGGTAATATAATTCTGGTGATTTATCGTAGTAACTGGGCAGTGAGGTTCTTGTGTGAGCCTAGCCATGACTTTGTGGTGTTTGGGCAGTGAAGGTCACATTGACCTAGCCCTGGTTTGTTGTTGTCTTTCGAATATATGTTTTGTCTTTGGTCTGTGTTAATGGTCTGTGTTGCCAGAAGGTCATTTCGTGACCAATGATAGGCAAGTTTGTGGTTCAGTTATGTGTTGGTGTGGGATAGCTTTGGGGTCACACGGTGACCGATGTTAAACTAATCCTAACACTTGTATATTGTGAATTATAAGTAAATGCTATATATGTAAATATCGTAGTTTGTGCTAGCCGAGTGTGGTGGTCCGGCGCCTATTCCGGAATGCCTCTCTAGTCGGGTACCCCAGGTTCTTTGTGAGCCAGGCACGTGTGTTTGTTGTGCTCGGGGTTTGTCCCGGTACAGTGTGG
This sequence comes from Colocasia esculenta, assembly GCA_014218235.1. Classification (NCBI taxonomy): domain Eukaryota; kingdom Viridiplantae; phylum Streptophyta; class Magnoliopsida; order Alismatales; family Araceae; genus Colocasia; species Colocasia esculenta. The sequence goes on along the minus strand of CM024755.1, from coordinate 121,378,238 downwards.
TACCGTTGAGGTCTGTGTCGTCTTCCTGGACACCCTCACTCTTGTGCTTGAGTTGTACGTCCGGCTGAGGGAAAGACGGCAGTAGGGCAGCGGCTTGTGTTGTGGGTGTGTAGTCGCTTGTAGCGCGCTCGTAGTTGGGGGTACGGACACCAGTAGTCGACACTGGTCCCCAGCTAGTCCTGTTTTCCAGTGCCTCACTTTAGAGTGCTCCGGCCAGAGACTCTAGAGGTGCCAGGCATGGGCCTGCAGTTGTGTGTCTGCAGGTGTGGTGTTGGTTGGTCTCCACAGTTGTTTGACTTCTTCCTTGTGGAGCGGCAGTTGGACCTTTCGTCCGTGACTGCGAGACTGAGAGGTAGTTCTCGTGTTGTGTTGTCCGGGTTGGATATTGGCCTGATCAGCCAGTAGTCCGTTCCCGTGTGGTGGCGTCATTCTTTCTGACTCGTGCTTTGCTTACGCTAGTTGTAGCTTGACTCGTGCTTTGCTACTTGTCGTAGTTCGTGAGTTTGTGACTCGTGGTCGAGGTTTGACCAGTTCGAGGTGTGCCTTGGTGTTGGCACAGTTGTGACTGAGTTGTGGTTTGTGTGACTTGTCGATTAAGGTTTCACCTGTAATATTGTGCCTAATTAAAGGTACAATATAATTATGGTTCAGTGTGGTGTTTATCACCTACTTGTACCCTTGTTCGAGTGTTTGTGTTGTGGTACCTCAGAGTAGCAGGTACTTGTTCCCTTCGTGGGTTACTTTGTGGTTTTGTGGTGATACATTGTGTACTAACCTTTTCGGGTACTTGTGTGTTGTGGAAGTCTTGTGGTTTGACCTGCCACTTGTTGTATCCTAATTGCTTTAAGTAGATCTTTGTTTATAAGATTATTGTGGATTAGTTTGTAATTATTAATTATGTTACCTTTGTGGGTAATTTGTCGATGAGGCTTATGGCCTAGGCATATTGTGATTTAGTTGAGCTATGCTCTGTGGAGGCCGTGTGAGACCTTCCACTTGTTGAGTTTTACTCTCTTCTTGGGTATGATTCCAATTATAGCTTTAGTGTGTTATGGATTGGCTTCGTGTTAGCCAGTTCCATTACCTTTGAGTAGTTCTGTTGTAAAGTGGTTTGGAGTATAAAGGACCAGCTCTTTGTTAGCAGTCCTACTACTCAAGTGTTCGAGGTTCACCTGTGAAGCTTATAGCCTGGGCAGTGACTTGCCTGTGTGGCTTATAGTTTAGGCAACCCGTTGTTGTAGCAGTGTGCCAGTGAGACTGTGGTTTAGGCACTTTGGTTGTTGGGCTGACTAATGATATTATGTTAGTCCTGTAGTCCTACTTTTCTTCTGAGGACGTTATGTTTATTATTATAAGCATGTTTAATTGTTATTTATTGTAATGATGTGAGCATGAAATGGTTTGGCTATTATTGTTGCCAGTGAGACCCATTGGGGTCGAGGTGTTTGTGGTTACCGTGTTGTTTTGGGTAGCCCCTACTGAGCCAGTGACTTGTTGAGGCTCACTCCCCTACAGTTCTTTTCAGGGCTTGCCGTGTGTTTGGCTTGCAGTGGCGTGCGTCAGACTTGTACCACCAGCAGTAGTTTAGTAGTTAGTGTTGTGTGAGCTTGTGCTCCCTCGGGGTATGCCCCAGGTAGTTGTACTCTTTTTAATTGGACATGTATTAATGTAATGGGACAGTTGTACAAATATTGTGAACAGATATGAGCACATGTACTTTCTTGTGTCTTATATTCTTGTGGTTTGTCTTTTATACTCTTACTGGACTCGTGTGTGAGATATCCCTTGCGACACTTCGGTGCGTTCGCGGGAGGCGGATCTGGATATGGAGCCTTAATGGGCATAAATACCCCGGTCCGTTACAAGTTGGTATCAGAGCAATGTCCAGTTAGAATATGAAAAGACACTGGAAGTACAATGTCCCAATATATGGATTAATGTCCACTGCTGGTAGTAAGTCTGTGGTTTTGTGTGATATAAAGTAGTTTTTACGTGAGCTTTTGGCACGTAAACCGTATGTTTCTGTTTATTAGATTGGCAGATGTGAGCAGTTGTTGTGCCTCAGCGTGGATAGTGGCATAAGTTGTGTGGTAGCATCCTGGCACTAGTGCAGTTAAAGCAGTTAAAGTACAGTATTTTAAAGTTTTCAGTTACAGAGATTAGAAGAGAAATGTAAAGTAATGCCTTGAGAAGGATATATCTGTTATATGTTAATAAAGTACAGAGTTAGCAGAGATAAGTATAGAGTATTTCTGTGATAGATCAGTTTGGTTGTTAAAGATTTGTAATTAAAGGAATTGAAGAGATTAGCAAATTTGGATATGGAATTCAGTAAGTTATAATGAGATAGAAAGTTGGCAGAGACAGGTGCATAGTAACAAGGTGATAAGGATCAGGTCAGCGTGTGTGTGATAAATTGCAGTTGAGAACCTCAGCAAATGTATTGTGGCATTAGAGATCTGAGTCAGATGATATTAAGAAACAGTGTGGATAAGAATGTAATTAGTGTTATGAAGAGTTTGATATGATTAAGAAAGGCAGATCAGCTTTAAAAGAAGTATCAGTACATATAAGAGCAGTGATTTATGGCAGATAGATTCAATATGCCCGAGATCAGAAATCTGAGAAAAGTGTTGTTATGAATAATGATGATAGCAGGAAGTGTGATATGAAGATTTGTATAAATATATATTGAAAGGATTAATGTGCAATAAGGATTTGTGAAATTTGCACAAGAGGAATATTTAGTTGATGATTGGCAGTTTAGATAAAGAAAAGATATGGATTAGAGAAAGAAAAGAATTTGGCAAATGATGGAGTGAATAAGATCAGATGAGTCAGGAATTGTCAATTAAAGTTTGCATATTGGTGCAAAGAAATGATTTAATTGAGCAGAAAGGAATTGTTATCCAGAGTTTCGTGCAGAAGCAAGAATAAATTAATTAAAGAGTATTTGGAAAGTTTATGCAACAAAGCTATGAGATTAGCCAGAGAATGTCAGTAAAGCAGGAAAGATATATGAAAAGCGCAATATGTCAATAGTGATTTGGCAGATCAGAAATTGCAGTAATTTCTTCAGCAAGAATTAATTGAATGGGATGATTTGAGAAGCAGTTGAAGTCAGAAGAAAGCAATTGAAAGTAATATTGTGAACAGAAATTGTGGAATATTTTGCAAAAGTGTTCAGTGTGATCAGAGTAGCGCAGCGGAAGCAGAAGCAAGAAAGATTTAATATTCATAAATTGTTCAAGCTTTGCTGAGATAAAAAGAAAGTGTAAAGTTTTGCGCAGCGGAATAAAGGAACATAATTTATTATGGTTTTTAATCAGAGATCGGCTTTAAGCGGTATGAACAGAATAATATGAAAGAGCAGAAAATTCAAAGATGGTGATTGGTTTTCTTTGAAAAAAAATGTCAGTTGTGAATATAAATGCAGATGAGGCAAGATAACGGCAGACAGTGATAAATGGAAAGGGAAAATGGTGGCATGAAAGAATATTACAGTATAAGATATTTGAGAAAGGTAAAGTAGTCTCGAAAGAAATGTTGCAAACACAGCCCAGAAATTGTGGAAGCAGGTTCAGTCCAAGGAGATAAAGCACCATTGGCAAGGTAGGATCACCTATGGCTAAAAGCTAAAGAAAGGCAATGGAATTGACAGAACAGAGTAATTGTGAGATGAATTGAAAGGCTGAAGCAGAGAAAGAGTATCCTACATGTTCTGTGTTCGGCTTTAATTGTTTTTAGGTGATAATTTGGTTTATTGTGATTTGTTTTATATGTCGAGGACGACATTTGTTTTTAGGTGATAATAATGTAACGTCGCGCGTTTTTCAGATCCCCGTGGATCCAGGTTTGGCGGGTTTGGTGGCCAATGTGAGGCCCATTAGTGTTGTGTGTTTCTTACTAGATCCTTACCGGGTTTGGTTTGGGTCCGTGTTGGTGTTCAGCTTGCTGGACACAGTGTGTTGGCGTCCAGGTGGGTGACGTCTACTGTGTGTTGACGGCAGTGGTGTGCCGTTAACATGGTGTTAACGTCCATCGATGAGGACGTTGACTGTTGATCTTGGCGTCAAGCTTTGTGGACGTCTAGTTGTGGCGGTCTGGTTAATCGGCCAAAGGGTTGACGTTAACCTGGCATGCCTGTGTTTTTATGGCAGACTCGAGCTCTGTTCTTTCTCCTCCTTCTCCCTTCCTCTTCCCCCACCTTCACCCTTGAGCTTCTTCGCGAGTTCTGACGGTCGGCGGGAGCTCGTGGGAAGGCCGTGGTGCGCGTGGTAGCGGCAGATCGGGCGGGGAATGACGGATTGGAGCGCGGTGTTCGTGGGACGTTTCTCGGGTTTCGGCGTGATTCGAGGTTCTTCGGGAGTTTAATTGCGTTTCTGAGGTAGGGGTCGAGCCCTGTTAACTTGTTAGAAACATTAAAACACAACGTAATCACTTGAACCAGTATTTTTATTGTATTTTCGGATTAAGTTGCACCATGTGGGGTTAATGGGTGGTTTGATGATTTTATGTAGTAAAGCATGTTGTTTTAGTTTAATTATAATGCATGGGAGTTAGAGGAACTGTTTCCTCTTATTTTCTTAATGATTTCGGGGTCAGGAATGCATGTGGGATCGATTAGGGTTTCTGCAGGGTCTGGGGTTGAGGATCTTGGCGTCAACATCGATTGACGCCAGGTTCATCAGCCAAGAGATAAACGGCTAGATCGTTTGCCGTTTACTTCCTTCAAGCGGCAGTCGATGTTGCCGCCAACCTGTGCATGTGTTCATGCAGTATTGTTTACGTAGTTTTCTTATGAATATTGTGTGATTGTGTGTGCATGGCGATGATCGGTGTGAGCCAGTGCACTTGTTATGCTCTTGGAGCATACTGCTCATGTAATGGGCATGTTTTACGTAAATGACATGTGATGTACGTAATCGCTTTCCGTGGTATGTGTGGTGCGTTGGCACCCGTGGCACTCTTGGAGTGCGTTGTCCATGTGTTGGACATGTGGTTTACGTGGAAGACGTGTGGTACACCATCCAGGGTGTAATATACATGTATTGTCTACGTGGTTTGAGTGTGTGTGTGCTACACACTTTGTGGTAATATAATTCTGGTGATTTATCGTAGTAATTGGGCAGTGAGGTTCTTGTGTGAGCCTAGTCATGACTTTGTGGTGTTTGGGCAGTGAAGGTCCACATTGACCTAGCCCTGGTTTGTTGTTGTCTTTCGAATATATGTGTTAAATGGTCTGTGTTGCCAAGAAGGTCATTTCGTGACCAATGATAGGCAAGTTTGTGGTTCAGTTATGTGTTGGTGTGGGATAGCTTTGGGGTCACACGTTGACCGATGTTAAACTAATCCTAACACTTGTATATTGTGAATTATAAGTAAATGCTATATATGTAAATATCGTAGTTTGTGCTAGCCGAGTGTGGTGGTCCGGCGCCTATTCCGGAATGCCTCTCTAGTCGGGTACCCTAGGTTCTTTGTGAGCCAGGCACGTGTGTTTGTTGTGCTCGGGGTTTTGTCCCGGTACAGTGTGGTACCGTTGAGGTCTGTGTCGTCTTCCTGGACACCCTCACTCTTGTGCTTGAGTTGTACGTCCGGCTGAGGGAAAGACGGCAGTAGGGCAGCGGCTTGTGTTGTGGGTGTGTAGTCGCTTGTAGCGCGCTCGTAGTTGGGGGTACGGACACCAGTAGTCGACACTGGTCCCCAGCTAGTCCTGTTTTCCAGTGCCTCACTTTAGAGTGCTCCGGCCAAGACTCTAGAGGTGCCAGGCATGGGCCTGCAGTTGTGTGTCTGCAGGTGTGGTGTTGGTTGGTCTCCACAGTTGTTTGACTTCTTCCTTGTGGAGCGGCAGTTGGACCTTTCGTCCGTGACTGCGAGACTGAGAGGTAGTTCTGTGTTGTTTGTCCGGGTTGGATATTGGCCTGATCAGCCAGTAGTCTGTTCCCGTGTGGTGGCTTCGTTCTTTCTGACTCGTGCTTTGCTTACGCTAGTTGTAGCTTGACTCGTGCTTTGCTACTTGTCGTAGTCGTGAGTTGTGAATCGTGGTCGAGGTTTGATCAGGTCGAGGTGTGCCTTGGTGTTGGCACAGTTGGACTGAGTTGTGGTTTGTGTGACTTGTCGATTAAGGTTTCACCTGTAATATTGTGCCTAATTAAAGGTACAATATATTATGGTTCAGTGTGGTGTTTATCACCTACTTGTACCCTTGTTCGAGTGTTGTGTTGTGGTACCTCAGAGTAGCAGGTACTTGTTCCCTCGTGGGTTACTTTGTGGTTTTGTGGTGATACATTGTGTACTAACCTTTTCGGGTACTGTGTGTTGTGGAAGTCTTGTGGTTTGACCTGCCACTTGTTGTATCCTAATTGCTTTAAGTAGATCTTTTTATAAGATTATGTGGATTAGTTTGTAATTATTAATTATGTTACCTTTGTGGGTAATTTGTCGATGAGGCTTATGGCCTAGGCATATTGTGATTTAGTTGAGCTATGCTCTGTGGAGGCCGTGTGAGACCTTCCACTTGTTGAGTTTTACTCCTTCTGGGTATGATTCCAATATAGCTTAGTGTGTATGGATTGGCTTCGTGTTAGCCAGTTCCATTACCTTTGAGTAGTTCTGTTGTAAAGTGGTTTGGAGTATAAGGACCAGCTCTTTGTTAGCAGTCCTACTACTCAAGTGTCGAGGTTCACCTGTGAAGCTTATAGCCTGGGCAGTGACTTGCCTGTGTGGCTTATAGTTTAGGCAACCCGTTGTTGTAGCAGTGTGCCAGTGAGACTGTGGTTTAGGCACTTGGTGTTGGGCTGACTAATGATTATGTTAGTCCTGTAGTCCTACTTTTCTCTGAGGACGTTATGTTTATTATTATAAGCATGTTTAATTGTTATTATTGTAATGATGTGAGCATGAAATGGTTGGCTATATTGTTGCCAGTGAGACCCATTGGGGTCGAGGTGTTGTGGTTACCGTGTTGTTTTGGGTAGCCCTACTGAGCCAGTGACTTGTTGAGGCTCACTCCTACAGTTCTTTTCAGGGCTTGCGGTGTTTGGCTTGCAGTGGCGTGCGTCAGACTTGTACCACCAGCAGTAGTTTAGTAGTTAGTGCTGTGTGAGCTTGTGCTCCCTCGGGGTATGCCCCAGGTAGTTGTACTCTTTTTAATTGGACATGTATTAATGTAATGGGACATTGTACAAATATTGTGAACAGATATGAGCACATGTACTTTCTTGTGTCTTATATTCTTGTGGTTTGTCTTTTATACTCTTACTGGACTCGTGTGTGAGATATCCCTTACGACACTTCGGTGCGTTCGCGGGAGGCGGATCTGGATATGGAGCCTTAATGGGCATAAATACCCCGGTCCGTTACAGGAGTCCCTAAAGGTGCCAGGCTTGGGCCTGCAGCTGTGTGGTCTGCAGGAGTGGTGTTGGTTGGTCTCAATATTTTCTTGACCCTGTTGAGCTGGAACGACAGCTGGACCTTTCGTTCGTGGCTGCGAGACGGAGAGGTAGACTTGTGTTGTTTATCTGGGTCTATGGCTGGTGTCGCGAACCAGTTCTCATGACTCATGTGTGGCGTGCCCTTCTTTACCTTATACACTTGTACGTGGTTTGCCGTTTATTTACTTACATCAATAGTACCCTGTGCAGGCTGAGTTACCTTTTATTTGCTTATTAGATTTGCTTATGTTATTTTCGATGCAATGATTAGCTAGACAATTTTATATATATGAAAAGCATAAAGGGAAAAGTAGTACATAAGCAACGGGGGCACAAGCTGAAGACACCCTAAGCAGAGGGGTCAAGGGAAACCAAATTAGCAAGAGGAAATACATATAAGTTGCATTGCTGAAAGCACCAGCCCTAAGATGGCAAGAAAGAAAACTAAAGATAGTCCTCCAACTCTTCCGCTGAATTAACTCGTCGTAGTGAGCTGCGAGTCCTGATTCGTAGTGGGTGAGGTGGCGGCTTTGGAGGCACAAAGGGTCCTACCCAACTATTGTGAAGTTGGAACAGGTCATCGGAAGATAGCGGGCCAACGTCCTTTCCGCCATCTAAGGCGCTTCTGATTGAGTATTGGACTGGTAGGCAGATCACTATACCTTCGGAAGTTGCCTCCGAGTGAGGCTGAGCAAATTCAGTTGAAGGATGGCGAGAGGGAAGACTCTCCTGGCGACTGGTATGTATCATGCGTATTTCTCCTCTCCTTGTCTTCTTACGCAAAGCATCAACAAAAGACATCCGCGGAGCCGACAGGGAAGCCTCTCCAGAAGATGGCGAGGTTGCCAGCCCAGATGGAGAACCTGCTGCTGGTTTTGTGTCCTTGGCAACCAGGGACATAGAGGGAGCTTCAGAAAAGGGCCCACTAGGAGTAGTAGCCGGTATCCAAGCAGGAGTAGCAGCATTGAGGACGGAGGATGGATGGGAACTGTGCAGATCTGAAAGCATATGTGCACTGGTTTCTGGATCAAGAGTAGCAGCAATCTGGGCGGAAGGTAGATGAAACTTGTGCAAATATGAAGCGAGGGAGGGGCTGGTTTCTGATTCAAATGGATCAGAAGCCTGAGCACCACATTCTTCATGGGGGATCGCAGCAGTTACACCAGGTACAAAAGCGTTGGCAATCAGATCGGGGGACAGCGCATCCATCTGAACTTCATTTCTGATAGAAATAGAAGGGGCAGTGGTTGCTTGCTGAAGGAGACATACATCAAGCATTTTCAGAGCATCATCGTTAGCTATGGCAGATGCAGCAAGGGAGAGTTGCTTCTGAGGCTGGTCTGCCATAGCAGAAGCAACAGGGGTGCTGAAAGCATCGGGTCCATCTGATCTTGTGCAGATCCAACGTCGGTTGAGAGGACATCAATCTTAACACAAGCAGTCCCAGAGGTGACACCTTCAGAACCGCCATGCTTGGCATCAACATGTGGAGGATCGACCTAAAAAATAAGTCCTGATTGTTGAAGAGGCATAACATCAAACACTTGGTGTGCCAGAGTAGGTGCTGCTCCACCTTTAGACATATGTGGATTTTAGGTGTCTGACTGATCAGAGACCTTGTCACCAATGTGTATAGGATGCCAAGTTTGCTTACCTTCAGACTGACGAGGAGTAGAAGTAACAGGTTTAGGGTGCTGATCTCCAGGGGGTTGTTTCTTGCACTTGGCTTGCACATAGCCAATGTGTTTACAGGAGGAACAGAGCAAAGGAGGTTCAGGGTAGACCACCGGCTGCCAGAACCCATCAGAACCAATCCCTACCCAAATTCTCTGAGGCAGATGCTTAGAGATGTCCAACTCGACATTGACTCAAGCAGCTTGTGTGCGGGTCAAACACAGTGTGTTCTTGTCTATCTTGAGCATAGGCCCAATGCTCCCAGCTAAGGAGCGCATCATAGAATCATTGAAAAAATTTGTTGGAAGACCTGGGAACTCCAACCAAACCGGAACAAGTGGGGAATCCTCTTCAGGTGAGAAATTGATAGCCCACTTGAAAAATCTGAAGGGGCGCCCCTGGATGAACAAAGACTCCTTCAGCAGAACCTGGAGGTAGTCGTCCTTGTGCAGAAATCTGATGAGGAGGTGACGATTGTCCAGTGCACTGATGATGAAGTCTTGCAAGAAGGCAAATCGTTGTACCATGTGAGACCTGTTCTCCTAGAAAGGAGGGCGACTAGGGGAGTCCGAGCTATGACAGCAAACTCCAAGGAAGAACAGGAGGTCCTGATTTCGTCACTGGTGAAGAAGACAACTGGTTCCCGCAGATTAGTCTGAGCAGGAGGATGGATGGTCAGAGGTAACACCTGCGGCAAGAGAGAGCACAATACAGCTTGTGCAAAAGACTTGGCAGCCACGGCAGAGGCAGAGGCAACTTCTGTCGAAGCAGCATGCCTACTAGTAGAAGGAGGATCGTGCCCTAGAGCAGGAACCAGAGGAGGGGCGCCCAGGGCTTCAGGAACAGGGGCGCAAGCAGTAGCAGGTCTAGTCGAAGCAACAAGCCCACTAGATGGAGGAGGATCACGCCCTAGGAAAGGGGAACCTAGGGCAGGCCACGACCCAGCAGCAACAGGAGGAGTGACCTAAATAGGAACAGAAGCACCATGGTGCTGCCTTTGAGAGCTCGTAGCAACTGATGGAGCAGCTAGGGCTTCAGCAGCTGGGCCCGCAGTAGTAAAGACAACAACATGAGCAGCAGAAGGGGCGGTGGGGGGAGGGCCGGGCCCCCCCAACAGAAACCATGGTCGGTAGTTGCTACAGCATGAGGCTCGGCCAGAAGTGCAGAGCTTCTCTCTCTAGGGCAGCCTAGAGAGAGAAAGAAAATAGGCAGATGCTTATATTATTTACTATACATTGTTCTCTCGGATTTTGGGGAGCTACCCTACTAAGCCAGTGACTTGTGAGGCTCACCCCTTCTCCTTCCAGGTGAAGGAGAGCAGGAGGGTTCTCGTCTCTCTTCTAGTTTGGGACCGCACCGCAGCGACGTTGGGCCGACATCACCAGCAGAGTAATATTTCTACTTGTTGTGCCGTGGGGGTTTTTCCTAGGCAGTTGTACTTGTACTATGACTTTGGTTTAGAACTGAATATGTGCATTCCATGTGGACATGTGAAAGATATGGAAAATCTTATATGTTCAACATGTTCTTTTATATTTCCACGGACATGTGTGTGTTGATATCCCTTGTGAGGCTACAACTCATTCGCGGGAGACAGAGTCGTGTCGGGCACATTATTGGGTTAACGGGACTGAAGGGCGAGACCGTCACACACTATCTCTATGGTGTTAGGTTTGAGGTGTTTACGGAACACAAGAGTTTGAAGTACTTGTTCTCCCAAAAAGAGTTGAATCAGTGGCACATGAGAAGGATTGAGTTGTTGAAGGACTACAACTTCGAGCTTTAGTACCATCCTGGAAAGGCAAACGTCGTAGAAGATGCTCTCAGTAGGAAGAGATCCATACTTCAGCAGGATTGGAGGATGTTGGAGGATACGAAATGCGCCATGACTGAGTTAAAGCCTCAATTGTGCTAGACTTTCACGATGCAGTTGTCCATTAGGTCCACTATTTCGGACAATGTTGTGGAGAGGCAGAGTGTAGATCCCAGGCTTCGAGAGTTGGTGGGCAAGGTAGGCATTGCTTGAGACGAGGATGGCATCATCAGATTCTAGCACAAAGTTTGTGTACCAAACATTGCAGAGGTTAAGGAGCAAGTGCTTGCAGAAGCTCATAGGTCAAGGTTCTCCATTCATCCAGGCAACACCAAGATGTACCAAGACTTGAAGTGATCCTTCTAGTGGTCAAGCATGAAGAAGGACGTGGCAGAGTTTGTGTCTCGGTGTCTGGTGTGCCAACAGGTGAAGGCCGAGTGTCAAAGATCGTCAGGCCTTATGCAGAAGACGGACATACTGGTGTGGAAGTGGGAAGCGATCACCATGAATTTTGTGACGGGTTTTCCGAGATCAGCTAGGGGCAATGACTCGGTGTGGGTGGTCAAGGAATGATTCTCTAAGACTGCTAACTTCTTGCCCATGAGGAAGAAGTAGTTTGTGAAGAGTTTGGCGAGGCTGTTTGTGGACAATATTGTGAGGTTGCAGGTGTACCGAAGTCCATCATTTCAGATAGAGACCCACGGTTTACTTCGAGGTTGTTGCAGGGTCTTCAGGAGGCACTGGGTTCTTAGCTGAAGCTCAATTTGGCTTTCCATCCTCAGATAGATGGGAAATCCAAAAGAACGATTCAGATCCTCGAGGACATGTTGAGAGCCTGAGTGCTTGATTGAAAGGAAGACTGAGAACGTCACCTACCTCTTGTGGAGTTTGCCTATAACAACAGCTTCCATGCTAGTATAGGCATGGCTCCATTCGAGGCATTGTACAGTTGACCTTGTAGATCTCCCTTGTGTTGGGAAGAGACTGGGGATAGGTAGCTAGTTGGACCCGAGCTGGTTCAGGAGTTGTTAGACAAGATCCATCTCATCAAGCAGAGGTGGAGTGCTGCACAGGATACGCAGAAGAGCTACACTGACAATAGAAGAAAGGATATAGAGTTCAAAGTTGGCGAGCATGTGTTTCTTAAGGTGTCACCTACTTGAGGTGTTGTGAGGTTTGGCAGGCATGGCAAGTTGAGTCTGAGGTTCATCGATCCATACGAGAACCTCAGGAGAGTTGGCAATGTGGCATACAAGTTGGCGCTACCCTCAACTTTGATAGGTGTGCACCCCGTGTTCCACATGTCTATGCTCAAGATATATTGGTAGTCCCAGCACATGCCATCAGCCATGAGCTAGTTGAGTTGTAGCCAGATTTGACCTACGTGGAGCAGCCCGTAGCCATCCTAGATCGTAAGGTACAACATCTCAGAAACAAGTCTATAGTTTCCATGAAGGTGTTGTGGAGAAATTTCTTACGAGAGGAGGCTACGTGGGAGCTTGAGGATGCTATGATGAAGCAGTATCTGCATCTGTTTCGTTAGTACTCTTACCCTAACTTCAGAGACAAAGTTCCTTTAATGGGGAGAGGGTGTAAGGCCTTATGTTTCTATGTTATAAATGCTTGCTGTGTGTTTTTTGGGTTCTGTTCAAACCCTTATTGATAGCAGCAAACAGTGTCACCAATAGCTATTGACAACATAGTATAGTGCCGCCAACTAGGTTTAAATGACATTATACATTGTCGTCAACATTTACTGAATTTTCGACTGATTGATGACTTTTATGGATAGACGACAATATCGATTGCCACCTATGTAACGCCATGGGCCTTATTGGACCCTTAATGGGCCTTTTTCTGGAACAGTGTTTGTTGACGTCAAGGGGATTGACGTCAATAGTGAGTTGACGGCAAGAAGGGTGCCGTCTACTTGGACTTGATGTCAAAGGATGTTGACGTCTACCCAAGTTTCCAGAGTCTTCCATGTGGTGAACTTGATGGCAATTGATGTTGACGCCAAGTTCTTGTCGATGCGGTTGACGGCACATATGACGTCAACCTGCCCGGGGTCTGTTTTTATGGGGCGATCCGAGGCCCCTCCTCCCACTTTTCTCTCCTTCTCCTTCCCACTACCTTCACCCCTCTCCTTCTCCACCTCTTCCGGTGGCCGATGGGAGCTCATGAGGAGGTTGTGGTGCGCGTGGCAGCATTGGATCAGGCGAGAAAGCGTGGTTTTGGAGGATCGACCTCGCAGGGAGAGCTTTGGAGAACGACATGATTCGAGGTCTCTTTTGTGATTTTTTCAGTGTTCTGAGATAGGGATTCTACCCCCTTAACTCCCTGTGGTTATGTTGCTTTGATTGTGCATGTGATTTTTGTGGAAAATCGAGGTTTTGGGGAGGGTTTCTCCATGCCAATTTTTTGGGTGTAATTGCCGATCCAAGCGTTGGATCGCTGTTTTTCCGGCTTGCATTGGTGTTTTGTGACGAGGGAAAGCGTTTCCCATCATCAGATCGTGGTTTCTCGGGCTAGATCGCCCTTAGGAGCGGCCTAGGGCCATATCAGCTGTTGGAAGCTGAAGAACTTAATGTCAAGATAGGTTGACATCAAGTTCTTTAGGAGGAACTTCATGACAATATACCTTGCCGTCAAGAAGAGGTCAACAACAAGGAAGTTGCCGTCTACTTTTGGTAGATGGCAAAGGTTGTGCCGTTTACCTTGAGTTAACGACAATCGATGTTGCCGTCAACCCCACAGGTAGGTCCCAACAGGTTGAGCCTCATACGTGTGTGTGAGGTATGGACATGCGGTGTTTGCCTCCTGACACGGTGTGCCAGATGTTGAGAGCGTCTCTGTCTGTGCATGTGGCGAGTCTTGTCATGCTTGTGCTTGTGTTTGTGCTGTGTTTTCCCAGGCGTTGAGGAAGGCTCTGTCTGGATGACTGGCGTTGAGCTATTCTGTCGGTGAGCCTGTACATTGAGTGCAACTCCGTCTTGTGCGTGCCTCTTGTGGTGGTTACGACCGGTTTCCATGGGGCCCCTTCTCCACCGTTTGAGTCTGGTGTTAGGGTGTCACGTCCCGAGAATTATGCAGCAGATATTATTTCGAATAATTCGAGTCAATATTTCGAGACGTGGACAGTCGGCAAATAAGCCTCTAGCTAGCACGCACTAAATGTGTATCAACACAACATCATAATAGGGCCCACATGTTGAACTCAATATAAATTGTATTCAATCTCAACTCTTTTTTATTCAAATGAAAACTAGTACAGGACTAAGACTCAATGAAAGGGAAAGTACATTTAATCCTCACTTCCTACTACATTGTTCTAACACTCAAAATAAACTATCTATAGATAGACTTATGATTGGAACACTCTTCACTCGGACGCATTCCCATCCTCGACTTGCTCTTCCTCTTGAACTTCATAGTCACCTAGATGGGGTAAAAGTAGGGAATGAGCAAACTAGCCCAGTAGGATTTATATCTCAATGTGCGGGCAATGATATAAGTGATTAACATTTTAGAACTAGGCAAGTACGATGAATGATATGCATGTACGAATAAAAACTCGTTAAAACATGATATAAAAACAAGCTAGAGAGAGAGATCATGATAGAATAAGATTGATGAACAAGATGACAAGAGAGAACTAGAAATAGATCACTTTGCACAAGCACGCAAGATTTCACTTGATGTTAATAGCTTTCAAGAACGCAAGAGATCACTAATTGCATTAAATGCAGGATGGCCATATCACGCAAGCAAGCAAGCAAGCAAGCACGCACGAGCACGATCAAGTAACACTAATCAGGCACGTAGACACCAATGTACACCAAGAAAAGATCCATCAAGAATGTACACCAGGACACGTGTATGTGGTTATGTATCTATCATTCAACACGCACGCACGATTTTCCCAGCGCAGATGCAACGCCAGTAATCATTATACCCCATGGTTAACAGTATATCTATGACTCGCCGTCATTGGGGCTAGATTGGAGCCCTTGGACACACGCCGTGCCCTGTCAGCATCTCACTTAAATTTTTAAATGTAGATACCCACAGTCATTAATAATGGCCAATGAGAGTTTCAAAACGTAGCATGTGTAATGTCATGTTCATGATGATGATGAGAAGAAGTAATAATTAAATTGAACATGATTTCATGAGAACAATGGTCAAGAGATAAATTCGGCAGCATAACGGTACAATTTATACTTTCGTTCAATCTTTACATTAATGGCTTTAGTCTAGTTTGTAAGTCACACTCACGAGATTAAGAAGAGAAAGGAAGTGCACGCTATCTCCAGGGAACTTCAATGGTACAACCAACTCGTCGGCCATGTGGGAATCCATGGTCAGAGGAGATTTACGGAGGCCTTGGTGAAAAGGTCGCTAGTCTACCGATTCGGAATGACCGGTAGAGAGTTTCCAATTTCCCAAGAAAAGGCTACCTAACAGTGCTAGTGTGTAGTGCGGTACGCGTGTCTCAATTCTCAAACCATCGGTCTCAAACTCGCAGGAAGCACGTGACAATATAACATGGAATAAAACTATGCACTTTAACTCATCATGGTTTACAAGATTTTATGATAACTCTTATCATTTAAACGTGGAAGAACAGTAGGAAGATTAAATCACAAGTAGCACGAATGGATCATAATATTTAAGGAGCACTTAGAATAGCATTCATGTAATTAAAGCTTTTAAATGGGTTAATCGCTTTTAAGCCATTAAACAACAATCATGTAAGGATTAGACCCAAGACATGCAACTTACACAGTAAATATCATATTTAAACAGATCTTGGGTATATGCGAAAAACTATGCAGGAAAACACGTGGTTTCAGGTAAAGTTCTGAGATCGCGACATATCCCTATAAGGAAGGCGACAGGTAGTTGTGAAGAACGCGACTGGGGCGGTCCGATTCAGGCAGCATGATCGCGACAACGGTCTTGTCGCAATCAGGTCGCGACATGTCGGGCTGTCGCGACGAGACCTCGGAAGGTGACACATCGAGCCGTCGCATTCACAGGATCTGCGCCTGAGTCCGACTGGGATCTGACATGCTCTTGGTTCAGACTTACCATGTTTTGACACAGGAGCGATATTCATGAAACGCCTATATCTCTCTATATGCTGACCTTTAGACAAAACTTTCAACATAGAAAATGTCGAGGACATCTATTGGAAGAACTTTGATGTTGGGGGTTTTACCTAATTCGGTCTTTTCCCTTGTGAAAAACATGAAGAACTTAAAGTTAAATGCAACCAGAAAAACGCAGTATCATGCATGACTCTATTACGAAGTTTATAACTCTCAAACTAATGACATTTACACAAAACCTTTAACATGAAAGATGACCCTAACGACTAATAAAAGAACTTTCATGTTGGAGTCTTGACCTACTTCGGTCTTAAATCTCAAGAAAAACAGGAATAACCTAAGGCTAACTGCAAACCCGAAACACAGTATTATGCATGACTCTCTTACGGGCTTCATAACTCTCTAAATAATGAGATTTAGACAAAATGTTCAACATGAAAGATGATCGTGACATCAAGTAGAATAACTTCCATGTTAAGATTTTACTCTAATTCGGTCTTGAATCACGTCAAACATATTAAGAACGGGAAAAGCCCTGACAGTGCGCGACTTTTGCAAAACGCTTATAAATCAAGATCTACTAAATGAAATTCGATGAAACCAGTGGGAAATGAAAGCTAACTTGATGCTCTACACATTGGTATAGGATATGTTAAGGTTTGGCCCGAGAAAACCTACCTTTGGTCGACTTCAAGAGAGTGGTTTGTGCAGGTCGCAGCAGATGAGAAGGGGAAGAAGAACGGCTTCTTGTGGTCGTTCCACAGCTCCTCAGCCACCAAGAGCTCCTCCACACGACCCTAGCAAGTTCTAAATTCGTTCCTAGGGTTTGGGTGAAGAGTATTTAAGTAACCATGGTGTTTAGGAGTCCTATTATAACTAGGAAAAGAGGATTTCGGGATTGGCATGTTTGGTTTCCTATTTTTGATGATTTCCTCCTCCCTTTGAGTATGTGAGGCATTAGGAAACCTCCCCTCATAGTTAGGCACGAATTTGGGTTGCCATGAATGCATGATTGCATCCCAATTCAACTCTAATTGCCTCTTTTTAATTTCAGCTTATTTATGGTTACGAATTTCTATGTATTTTCTAGCTTCATTTGATTTTTGGGCCAAATGTTGTCCATTGGCCTGATTATGATAATGGGTCATCAATATATAATGTTGGAAGTCTCCCCAAGACTTTTATTTAATTTTTGATTGCGTCGTATTTCCATGTTAACGGTTTTCCGACTTGTCTCCTTATTTAGATAATCGGTCACAATAACTCTTAAACCTAGCCCAAATGATTTTTATTTACCCAAATTTCTTGATGGGTCATTAGATGACATTATTTGAAGTCCATCTATGATTTTTATTTAATATTCTAACTCAATCAAGTACGTGTGATAATGGTTTTACGACTTATTCATGAATTACGATAATAAGTCGCGAAACACTTTAAACTTGGATGATCTGATTTTTCTTGGCACAAATTTCTTTGTGAAACATTTAGTAATAATATTTAGGGTTGATTTATAATTTTTATGAAATTTTCCGATGTGTTTTAGCACATATGATAATGGTACGTATGTTTTAAATACTCCGATATTATGGAAATTATTTATTTCTATTTATTTGAATTTTTATGTAATTAAAATTTTCAGGGTGCTACAAAGGGAAAACTAGTCGAGGACCAGACGCGAGGGAGAGCGTCTGAGTGTGCACATGTGGCTAGGGTTGGAGGACTCTGTGGTGTCGAGGTGCCAAGCCATAGGCCCTAGCTGGTCCTACCCTGTGTGTGTGTGTGTTTGTGTGAGCTTGTTGTTGTTGAAGTGCTTTCTATACTGTTGAGTCTGCGAGGTTCCAGTTTCTCGACTCACTCCTGTGAGGAGTTGGACGTCATGCCACCGGTTTTTGTGTGTTTTAATGCAGTGTTACTTTACTGTAGTTTTACTTTCCTGCACTTCTTTTAGTAATGTTTACCGGTGGGGGTTAGTGTCCCTACTAGGTCTCTTCTTGAGACTCACTCCCTTCCCTTTCAGGTGGTTCATTGTCGACTCTAGGTGCTGAGGAGCCAGGTCACTCCGATGCCGGACCTGCTTAGCTGCTGAGAGTAGTACTCTTATGTACGTACTTGCTGTACTCTTTACTTTTGTTGGACCTACTCTGAGTTGTACCATTTTGTTATATATATGGTGGTCTGATTATAGTTATTTTGGGGTGTACATTTTCTTATGCACTCTCCTTAGACATTTTTATTTTAACCCTTTCGAGCTTCGGCTCGTGGGTGGCGGTTTAGGGTTCGGGTTACTAATAGATAACTGGTAATTCAGATCCTGGTTCGTTACAGCCTACTTACGACAATAGATGTCACTGTTAACATCTTCTGAATGTTAGTTTCTTAATCCGATCTTTGCTCCGATTTCTTCGTGGATGGACTAGGAAAGTCCGTTTCAGTTTGGGGTTCTCCGTCTAAACATAAACACGACCCAAAGCCTTATAAATATGAGTCGTTTCTATAAAGGGAGAAGCTTTGCTTAGCTAGGGTTTTATTGTGAGTTCAGAGAGAGAAAGAGGGAGACTTTGGGGTGAGCAATCCGACGAAGCAGAGGCTACACCGATGTTCTTCGATAAGGGGAAGGTTCAACAGAACGTGGGGAGGCTCCTGGTTTGTGGGGAATTCATCTGCGAAGGCGTGGAGGTTGAATCAAGCCGATGAAGATTTCCTCTTTGGTTTGGCTGAGGAGGGCATCATCTGTTAAATTCGATGTTCAGGGAGTTTTTTTAGGCAAGTAACTTAGGGGTGTCATCCTTGTGCCTATCACTTAGGGTTTTATGATTTTTACCAATTTTTGTCTCGTGTCCTAGACCCCCAAATTCTACTTTTATTTGGTTTCGGTCTGCAAGTTTCTGCAGATAGGAACTTGAAGGCAACATGTGCTATCGCCAAGTTCCTGGCTCGACGACAGTCGATGCTGTCGCCAACCTCCCTTGACGACAACCACATTGCTCTTAAGTTCTTGCTTTGCTAGAAGAACCCTTATTTTTATGGATGTGATGTGTTTCTGTGGATTTTGAATGTGAATTGGAGTTTTAGATTTCTCATAGTGCGTGTTACATATCATGGAAAACTTTGTGAAATATTTATATTTTTTAAATAACTCTGTTAATTTCTATTAGGAGTAAACAATACAAGTTATGATAGATTTAATTCGGGAAAAATAATTATATCATGATTTTAATATTTTTCTTTGGATTTAGGGTTACTTTCAATATGTTTTTAGATGAAAGATATGTTAATTTCTTGTTTAGATTATTTTTAAAAGTACTATCATGTTAATTGCTTGAAATTTATTTTAAATGTTAAAAATATTTATAATATTCCAAAATTTATGAAAAAATAGACATATGATATGTTTGTTATATATGACCTGTCGTAAAAATTTAAGCATGTTGTGATATTCAGAGTTATTATTTCCAGTTATGAGTCCATAATGACCATGTTAAGCTTAATTAAGTAAAAGTGATGACTTCTTAATGCTTAGTACTATGTTAAGGCTCTGTTAAGCATGTTTTATCACTGTTAGGCAGTAAATGATATTTCTGTAATATAAAGTATGTGTTTATGTCATAAGCATGTGAATATGTCATTAAGTGCATGAGAGATTTGTTAAATAAGTGGTTAATGTGATAAAGTGATTAATGTGTCGATTATGACACTGCTACCATAGAAGGCTGTGGAGCCGTACTATAGAAAAGTCCCTATGGGAAGGATTAATGTGTATGTGATATCTTGTGGGCATCAGGATGAAATCCTGGAGGTGGATAAGTACCACTGGTTATGGTGGAGAGTGCTTCTCCTAGTTCTGCGTAGTTTACCAAGATTCATCACTATTTTGCCTAGGTGACAGGTATATGCTATGTGTGTGATAGTGCTCTTCTTTATGGTGGTTTGGGCTATGTGTTATGACAATATGTGAAACAATGTGTAAATAAGTGTGAATGTGCAAGTGACCATGTGAACGATATATGCAATGTGATCCAATGTGAAAGAATGTGAAAATATGTGAATGTGTCATCTTTATGATAAAATAGCAAGTTGAGAGTAAGTATTTGTGATTCATGAATAAGTAGAATGCTTATAAGTGTCATGCTAGTAGATTTATGCCATGATAGTATCATGTGAAGGTAGGTGTATGTGTTAAGATGCGAAAGCATGTTATAAATGTGTAGATCATGTTAAAATACCATGTGCCATTAGTAATCCATGTGTAGCTGAATAATTCTAAGCATGTTTACGTAATACTTGTTTAATTGTCATGTGAACCATGTAATAGTTTACTTGATGTGTTACACTTGTGTAGAGTGTATGTGGTAAGTGTATGGATGTGATCAATAGGTTATTTGTTGAGTCTATTGCATAGACTCATTCTTGCTTAATCATACAAGTGAGACAGAAGCATTAGAGATTGAGAAGCTGGCGAGGAGCGACTCCGAGCGTGAGGAGTAGCTTGCGGCTTAGAGAGCTATTACTATAGCTTGTACTTTTCTTTTTACTTAGTACGTGAGATATTGATGTACTATGGACTTGTTTATTTGTGGACTTTGATATATTTACTTTGTTTCTATATGGATTGTATGGTGTGTGCGTGGTGTTGGAATAATAGTTACCTTTATTTCCGTTGTACTTTCCTTTGTTATTTGTGTACAATGCTGCCAACTTTGTAGTGTTGGGAACATGTCCCTTTATCCCAATGTGGATTAGTATAATCGTACCGACATGGTGAGGGTCATTATAGAGATTGGTATCAGAGCTATAGGTTGAGATTGTACATGAATAAGCCATCACCCATATCATATTTCAAAGTCTTTATATAACCAACCCATGTATGTAGAAAATATCTAATAACAAATTAAAGATAGCTAAGAAAATGTATAGGTTTAAGAACTTATATTCTAACTGAGTTGCTTGTTTTACAGGTAATGGCGAGCCATGGTAGACATGGCATTCAGGCTTGGGAGGACGAGCAGAGGCATTAGGAGAGGGGCGAGTAGCAGGCCCTAGTGCACCAGAGTTCCCTTGTGCCACCACCACCACCTCTCGTGGACTATGACATGTTCATGCAAGGCCTAGTCCAGGCGATGCCGACGTATGTGCAAACTCAGGCGGCGCTACAGGCATAGTTGCAGGCGCAAGTTGGCATTGTTAAGTTGGAGTAGTCTATTTTGTTCTTGTGTGTTTGCTTATGTGATGCATGTTGTTCCAGGCTCAGGCTCCAGCTCCAGTCCTCACAAGTTTGGACATGGTGGTCCGTCCATCATGAAGCGTTTTAAGAGGATGGCTCTGCCTTCTTTTAAGGGGGAGATCCAGCCTCTTCTAGCGGAGAGTTGACTGAGGGAGGTAGAGAAGATATTTCGTGCTATCAAGTGTGCGGAAGAGGATAAAGTGAGCTTAGCGACCTACATGCTATAGGTACTTAGAGGATATATGCGTGTGTATGAGTTGCTTTTGGTTTAGGTGCTTATTGGTTGTATTTTGCAAGAGAGGACTGCCATTTGATGAGCCTTTGTGCTGCGTACTAGGTATGATGACGGGGGGATAGAGGTGACTTGGGCTGAGTTAACCAGACCTTTCAAGACCAAGTTCATCCTCGAGCACATCCAGGACAAGATGGAACAAGAGTTCCTTGCTCTTACTCACGGTTCGATGACTGTCTTAGAGTATGAGGCGAGGTTTTCTGAGATTTCTATGTACGCTCCCCACATTGTCACAGACGAGTGTAAGAAGGCTATGAAGTTCATGATGGGGCTCAGACCATCACTCAGGACTAGGTTGGTGGCCATTGATTACCGGACTATGGATGAGGCTCTCGCCGCAGCTTGTAGACAGAAGAGTGAGATGGACTAGTACCACAAGGAGAAGAAGGCGACTCAGAAGAGGTTGGCTGCACTATTCTAGAGGCAGGACAGGAAGAGGGCAATAGTGTTCCAGCAGCAGCCACAGCGTGCGACAGTTCCTAGCCAGTCAGTGCCTGTACCACAAACTACTAGCTTCAGATCCAGCGACAAGGAGTGTCCTCATTGTGGAGGGACATAGGTGGTTCAGATTGTTCGAAGCTAGCAGGAAAGTGTTTTAAGTGTGGCTACACTGAGCATCAAATCAGAGACTATCCGAGACTATAGCAGTTCGCGCCTAGTGGAGCTCCAGCACCTGCAGCAGCAGCGGTAGCGGCACCTGTGACTAGGAAGCTAGGAAGTCCTCGGGCCCAAGCCTGAGTGTATGCACTAGCATGTGAGGACGCAGAGCAGGCAGAGAATGCCACAAGAGGTACTATTTTGATCATGGGTGTGTCAGCTCGAGTAATGTTTGTGGCCGATCTCCTCCTCTTCTGGTGCCCTAGCTCGACCCCTCATGACCCAAACACGATGGTAACTCATCCCCAGGGGATTATGACAAGTATTTATAGATCTAAGGTTAATTAATGTCCTAATGTAGCTAGGAAAGTGGGGTTGTGGTTTTAGCTTGATCCCTTCCAAGGTTTGAAGATTCTCCTCCCAATCTAAGTGGAAAAGGTGTTAGGAAACCTTCTATTATGGTTGTGCATGAATTTGGGTTAGTTTTAGGAGTCCATTAAACTAGTTTTTAGCCCTAATTGGCCTTTCTAATTCAAGCCCAATTAAACAGAATTTTGGAGATTTATTGCCATTTGGTTTTATTCTTTGGCCCAAGAGAATATGTTTTACCCAAAACAATATTTAATAGTTGATTCCGCTTATTTAAAGTCTAGCCATGATTTTTATTTTATTTATTGAACACTTTTAACACATGCGATAATAGTACGTGTGTGTTTGAGTTGATTTATTATTTTTAAATTACAGAAATTTAATTTCTCTTTAATTTTAATCGATTAAATTTTCAGGATGCTACATCCTTCCCCACTTAAATAAAATTTGTCCCCAAATTCATAAACAGGATATACGGAAAGGGAAATTCTATTACTTGTAAACAACTTTGGAAACTTCTTCCTCATGGCTTCTTCAGTTTCCCATGTGTCGTCCTCCTCCAGGCATTGATTCCACCGAACTTTCACCAAGGAACGATCTTGTTTCTTAACTGATGCACCTCGCGATCTATTATTTTGACTGGCTTTTGCTCATATGTCCCATATTTATGAAACACCAAGTACTCATATTCAATGACGTGAAAAGGATCACGCACATATTTGTTCAAAATAGATACGTAAAACACATTGTGTTGTAACGCCCTGGAAATTTAAATGTTAAGAAAATAGAAATAATTTGGTTAAAATACCTTAGGGTTGTTATTAAATTGTGATAATTAAATGATAGACTTAATTAGTGGTAATGAACGTTATTCCAATATCGTACCTCGAAGTACGTGCCTCCACAGGACGATACCGGAAAACGACAACGAAATAAAAATTCGAGAACATCATAATTTCCAGAAAAATGTGGAGAAATTAAATATGTAATTATCTGAATTTTTCGACGTACGGATTTCAAGGTACAGTCAACACGACTATTTTTCGGGTGATTTTTCACCTACTGTAAAATAAATTCTAAAAATTGAATAAAAATAATCATTACTTGTAAAACCATTATATTAGTCTATGGTTAAATTTCAATGCAAATGGACACCATTTGGATAGGTTTTCATAGGGATCTTTGGGCCAGCTGATTTAAGGGCCAATTACGGTGGCCAATGTCTGGGATTTTCTGGGTACTTACGTGTAGAGCCTTGGAGAGGCCAGCACACCTAACGTTGGGGTAATCATAAAGGTTAACTACGTGGGAGCTTGGGAATCCTTGCATGTGCAACGTGTTAAGGTAAAAACCAAAGGGTTTCTACCATGACACCTCATGGTTGACGTGTCTTTGTGCATGAAAAAGCTTGGGGTTATAAAACCTGTACCGTAAACAGCTTGCAAACCTTTCTAACGCAAGCTTCTGCTATTTTCTCTTGTTCTTGCACCCTTGTTCTTATCTTCCACTGCTCCTTGTTCCTAGAAGAGTGTGGGAGAAGCTACTGGGTCTACTGTAGGAGGAGCTACTGGAAGTTGCAAGCTCCATCGCACTTGCAATATACTTCTACTCTTGTTTTACTACTGTAGCTGCTCTCACCTCGGTGTAAACATTACTGGAACTCCATTACCTTTGGGGAGAAGCATTTCTATTCCTGGGATAGGTTCTTTAGTTAGGAAAACGTGAAGGCTTATTCTTCAGTAAGGTAGGATTCATCTCCTTTTCCCTGATCATGTTCTCCACACATGATAAATAACTCGGGTTGAGTAGTCAAGCTGATATATCTGTAATTCTATTGTGTTTCCTCTAATTTTGATGACTATTCTTACGTTAGGGAGGAAGAGATACTTGTTTTACTTCCAGATCATCTCTTCTTCTTCTTATTCTTCCACCTTTGATCCTTGTTCATGCTATAGAAGTTATAATATTTTTAGAACTGTGTGAGAACTTGTGTTTATTTGTTAGGTACTCCAAACTATGATTTAGATCTATGGAATACCTTGAGTTTTAGTATCTATCTTGTAGGAATCTTCCAATAAACCATTACTATCAAGACCACATTTCCAACACTATACTACGTCTAGTTTCTAACTAGACAAGCTTGAATTGCAAACTTCTTGTTTCACCTCGTTTGTTCGGTTTATAAACCACTATGAGAACTCCAATTAGACTCTTCCATTTGTTATAAAACATGTCTTGGTTTATAGGTTCTATAATTAGGATGTTTAGATCAGATTTACAAATCATTTCTGAAGTTCTGCAGCTACCTGTCGACAGCCAGCCCAAAGCTGTCGACAGGCACATGTCTTCCAAAACTCCAGGATTCTGGACTGTGTGGATCTGTCGACAGATCCCCTGGTTGCTGTCGACAGATACACACAGTCCAGCAAACCTGAGTTCTGTCTATAGCCATCTGTCGACAGCCCCTTTCTTATCTGTCGACAACTATGACCCTGATTCGAATTTCAGCACTTTTTCATGTGCAAATCATTGCTTAAACTTCACCCTATTAGCCTACCAAGTTACCCTCATATTTACTTTGATATTTACTGTCATTCTACTATAAGGATCACCCACTTTGGATACCTTACTCATCATACAATTATCCTTGAAACTGTCAACTCCGAATGGTACTCCGTTGAGTCCATTCTCCTGTATTCGGCAACTAAGTTCATATTACTTGATGACTTGAGAGTTCAAAGGCTTGAACACCTTGTGAGATATGATAAATTTATGATGATGACATTTATTGGGTCCTTGGTCCCCACCTGACTGATATGCCTGTGCAAATAGGGCTGGTCCAGTCCTGGGAGGAGCACCCGAATTCATTACGGGCCGTACGGGAGTGATAAGGATACCAGGATGTTTGGCATTGCATCACTATTTCCTGATTATGGTCATCATACTTCCTGTATTGTGTGAACTGATATATGAACCAATTCTTGAGCTATATACTTGAGCATGACCTGAGTTTTAGTATCACTGTATCAAGCTACTATTCTGAGATCTGGTATTACCTCTTTGATGTCCGTTCGATCCTTGTCTTAGAGAGATAAGGACACCAAGATGTTTGACATTGCATCACTATCTCCTGGTTATGATCATCCTACTACCTGTCCTGTGTGAATATTTATATGATTCCGAACATGAGCCTTTATATGAATTTCTGAGTATGCCTATGTTTTCATACTACTGTTATACATTCACTCACATGTTATCTTGGTTATCTGACCCTGTTCTTGATACCATTCATGTTCTTACCTAAATTATCATGTGTTCCTGATCCTTTGATTTAAGGATTTGAATTCTACTGGGCTAGTTAGCTCACCCATCCTTCCCTTTTCAGGTATCAAGATGAGGGAGAAGTATAAAATGGGCTGTGTGCAGAGTAGACACCGATGACGAGTCAACCAACCATTTACTGCTTTAGTTGCGTATTTGTAAAATGTTATGAGTAGTAGCTACTCATCCTTACTCCTCACTTAGTGTGTAATGAGGAGCTTTATGTAATAAGACTTCCGCAGACTGCGTTATAATGAATAAACGTTAATGTTATTACTTTGTGCCTGTTTTCTGTCATTTCCCAATAAATAGTCTTTTATTAGGACGTGACAGTGCTCTCCATCCAGTTGCGGAGGCAATGCCAAGCAGTATGCAACCTCACCTACTCTTTCGCGGATCTCGAAAGGGCCGATCCATCCTGGTGATAATTTGCCTTTGATCTCAAACCTCCTGATTCCACGACTTGGAGATATTTTTAAGAATACATGGTCGCCGACTCAAAATTCCAAATCCCTTCTTCTATTATCTGCATAAGCCTTCTACCTCTGTTGTGCCACAACCATTTTTTCCTTGATGAGTTTCACATTTTCTGTGGTTTCTCGCACCATCTCGAGACCTAGCAATTGCCTTTGCCAACATCGTACCAGTAGATCAGAGTTCAACAACTCCTTCCATAGAGTGCTTCAAATGGTGCCATTTGAATACTAGCCTGGTAGCTATTGTTGTATGCAAATTCAAGAAGATGTAAGCGTTCATGCTAGCTACCACCGAAATCTAGGACACATGCTCTAAGCATGTCTTTTATCATCTGGTTGGTTCTTTCAGTTTGACCATCAGTCTGTGGATGGAAAGCTATGTTGAAGTTCAATTTGGATCCCAAGGAATAATGTAGACCTTTCCAAAAATTGGATGTAAGCCTTGGATCTTGATCAGACACAATGGACATAGGTACTCCATGTAATTTGATGATTTCTTTTACATATAATGTTGCTAGAATGTCAATCGTCCACTTACTCTTAAATGGTAAGAAGTGAGCGGATTTGGTCACGTGGTAGACTATTACCCGTATTCCATTGAATCCACCTCTATATTTAGGCAATCCAAAGATGAAATCCATCCATACACCTTCCCATTTCAAGGCAGAAATCTCTAGTGATTTAAGTTTACTGGCTAGTCGCAAATGTTTTGCCTTGACTTGCTGACATGTCAAACATCGGGTGACATATTCTGCCACCTCCCTCTTCATGTTAGGCCACCAAAAACTTATTTTTAAGTCTTGGTACATCTTAGTAGTTCCAGGGTGAATTATGTGCCTTATTTTATGAGCCTCATCCATGATCACTTTCTTTGTTTCAGCATTGTCTGGTACACAGACTTGGCCTTGGAACAATAGTCTCCCATCTTTTGCAATTGAGAAGTCTAACCATTGGTTAAGGATGGCTTTTATTTCCACAAGCATTGGGTCATTGTCTTGAAGAGCTCGAATGTCTTCAAGTAATGTGGGTTGTGCTCTAATATTGGCAATCATACATCCTTTATCCTTAGTATCAACATCTATGTCTAGCTTGGCAAATTCTTCTAGTAATCGCCATTCTTCTACGACGAGACTTGATGATGTGGCCATGGGCCTTCTACTAAGAGCATCTTCTATAGCATTTGCTTTGCCTGGATGATATTGGATAGTGAAATTGAAGTCTTTTAAATACTCCAACCACCTCCGCTTCCTCATGTTCAATTCTTGCTGAGAAAATAGATATTTCAAACTTTTATGGTTAGAAAATATAATGAACTTCTCACCATATGTGTGATGGAACTCCTCGGCCAAGCCCGTTAAACCAATAACGTACTTGATCCGAGTCCGCCTCCGGCGAACGGGCCGAAGCCTCGCAAGGGATACCAAACCACAGTCCGTGTAAACACAAAGGAACACACCACATTTTATATATATATCACAAGTTACATAGCCATATTTCCACAAAACAGAAAAGAAGTACAAGAGCCTGGGGCATACCCCAAGGTACAACTGAAGAAAATAAACAACTAACTACACTACACTGCTGGAGCTGCTACTACACAGCTGGAGGTACCGACCCTGCACCGCTACGGCGCGGCTCTGAACTGGACGATGGTCGTGAAACGTCCTCCTCGCTCTCACCTGTGGGGGTAGGGGTGAGCCTCGCTAGTCACTGGCTCAGTAGGGAACTCCCCCAAAACCGAGCAAACCAAAAACCACAGGTACAAAAGCAATAAACAGTACCAACAATTTATAGAACAGCTAAGCAGGATATAAAAGCTGTAAAAGTACTCACCGTCTGCCGACTACGAAAACAACTATAATAATTAAACGGCAAACCAGTACAGGTGTACAAGCTAAAGTAGAGACAGCCAAACACGAGCCACGTGAACTGGTTCGCGACACCAGAAACTGACTCGGACAAGCTAACACAGGTCTACCTCTCAGTCTCGCAGCCACGGACGAAAGGTCCAGCTGCCGCTCCACATGAAAAGTCAAACAACTGTGGAGACCAACCAAACACCACCACCTGCGGACCACACGGTCACAGGCCCATGCCTGACACCTCTAGAGATCCTGGCCCGGAACTCTCTAGAGTGAGGCACTGGAAAAGGACTAGCTGGGGTCCAGTACTTCTACTGGTGTCCGTACCCCCAACTACGAGCGCGCTACAAGTGACTAAAGACAAACACAAGTGTCACTGTCCCACTGTCGTCTTTCCCTCAGCCGAACGTGCAACTCAAACACAAGAGTGAGGGTGTCCAGGTCAGACGACACAGACCTCGACGGTACAACACAAGTACCGGGACAAAGCCCCGAGCTAACAGCCTGGCTCACAAAGAACCTGGGGCACCCAACTGGAGAGGTAACCACGGTAGGCGTCGTACTACTTGCCACGTACACAAAACAACGTGCACGTCACACACAAACCACGTGAAACCTCACGTAAACCTCAAGTAACAATGGTCCACTACACGTGAACCCAACTAAACTCGCGTGAACAACACGCAGCCTCGAAGTGAGTAACTAACTGCATACCCTGTATGCTAAACACAGAAACCATGTGCACTCAGTGCACCTCAGGTGCCAACGCACCATTCATTATCGATAAATACCATAAACAGTCATTTCTACTTATACATAGGTTGGCGGCAACATCGACTGCCGCTTATGGGAAGTAGACGGCAAGGGATATGGCCGTCTGTATCCCAGCTGATGATCTTGGTGACCAACGCTGTTGACGCCAATATCTTCAGCCTCTATTCCTGCAGAAACCCTAAATCGGTCCTACAGGTTTTACAATCGTTAAAACAACGGAAAGACATGCAGAAATAGTTCCTCTAACATCCATACACTATAATTAAACTATAACAGCATGCTTTACTACTCGAATTCATCAAACCACCCATTATCCCCGCATGGATACCATGACCCGAAATTGCTATTTTCATGCAGATCCATGTTTTCTAATTACATTATCACGACCTTTAGGAATTACAAGGGTCGTTCCCTACCTTAGCACACGCTTAAACCTCCCGAAATCTCCCGGTTCACACCGAACCCTCCGCGAGCTCCCACGGGAATTGCACCACGCCACGGCGTTTCCTCGCGCAATTCGGCAACGCCACACGTCCCACGATCCTCCAACCACTCTCCTGTACCTGTTGGAAGCTTTAGGGACACGGGGGCATGAGGCTGGGGCAAGGGGAAGAGAGAACCAGGTAGAAAACCTGCTCTCGGGCGACCCTATAACCTGCAGAATTCACAGGTTGGCGTCAACCCCTCTGTCGCCTAGGGCAACCGCCACCATCAACATCCACATCTTGTGCCGCCAAGTTCATGCAGTCAACGACACCTTACCTGGACGCCAACAAGTCAACGACCACCCCTGGCCGCCAACTCCTTCTCAACTGCAGCAGGTCCTATTCCATTTCAGGACCAAACCTGCTCTTCACCTGAACAAACCACACATCCAAACCACACATTCCACACAACCAACTCACACTGGCCTCACAACGGCCATCACAACCATTACACACACGATCCGCATGGATCCGAAAAGCACGCGACGTTACATTACTATCATCTAAAAAGAAAATTTCGACCTCGAAATTCATAGCACAACTCAAACACAAACAACTTAAATATACACACCTTTACAAGCACTATCATCTAAAAAGAAATACAAAGGTTTATTCGAACAGATAGGGATACCCTTTAGCCAACTCCTCGACTAACTCCCAGGTATCCTCACCACCCAACCTATTTTCCCATCTCACTTTATCTAGCTCAATTTCTTTATTTCTCAGTTTCTTTATCTTTCGATCAGTGATCTGTACCGGATACTCTGGCATAGTCATATCCGGCCTCAGGTCACCACCTTGATATTTGATTATTTGAGCTGGATCTTCAATGCACTTTCTCAACATAGAGACATGAAATATATCATGAACATCTGCAAAATCCGCTGGTAAATCCAACCTATAAGCTGTTTCCCCAATCCTTTCTAACACTTGAAAGGGTCCTACATATCTCGGGCTCAACTTTCCAGTCTTGCCAAATCTCATAATACCTTTACTCGGGGAAACTCTCAAGAAAACCAAATCTCCCACTTCAAACTGAAGTGGTCTCCTCCGGATATCTGCATAACTCTTTTGCCTGCTCTGAGCTGCCTGCAATTTTTCTTTAATAAGCTTCACTATTTCTGTGGTTTGCTGAATTAATTCAGGACCCATTAATTGCCTTTCTCCTACTTCATGCCAGTTCAATGGGGTTCTACATGGCCTTCCATATAAAGCTTCATACGGTGCCATCCCAAGATTGGTATGATAACTATTATTATAGGCAAACTCAACCATTCCCAAATAATGCTCCCAGCTATCTCCCCAAACTAAACAACAAGCCCGCAACATATCTTCAATCGTCTGGATAGTCCTCTCTGTCTGACCATCTATCTGGGGATGATAAGCGGAGCTATATCTCAGCTCAGTACCAATTACTTTCTGCAGACTTCTCCAAAAACTAGAAGTAAATTTTGGATCTCTATCAGACACAATAGTCTTCGGGATACCATGCAGTGGAACAATTCTTTCAACATAAATATTTGCTAATCTGTCCACTGTCCAAGACATACTTACTGCCACTAATCTGCACACTTTGGTTAATCTATCAACAAATACCCATATTCCATTATGCCCGGAACTCGATCTTGGTAAACCTGCCACAAAGTCCATAGCAATATCATCCCACTTCCACTGCGGAATGGGTAACGGTTGCAATAAACCTCCAGGCTTTTGATGCTCTGCTTTAATCTGCTGACAGATAGCACATCTTGTAACAAACTCTGCTATTTCTTTCTTCATATGAGGCCACCAGAAATGCTTTCTCAAATCATGGTACATTTTAGTACTACCTGGATGAATAGTGTACCTAGATTTATGAGCCTCTTCCAGCACTCGTTGCTTTACTTCTCTTTCTGATGGAACAAACAACCTGCCCCTGAGCCTGACCACACAATTATCATCAATGGTAACTCCTTCCATTTTCACAATTTCAGCTAAATTTACATCTGCTCTCTGAGCCTTAATAATCTGCCAATACAAAGACGGCTCTACAGCACTAGCAGCTAGTACTGCCCGTCGCTGACTACTGGGCACATACAAAGAATTCTCTACTATTTCTTCATACGGCTTCCACTCTTTAATCATCATCAAACTTACATATGCCTTTTTGCTCAAGGCATCAGCTACAACATTGGCCTTACCCGGATGGTAAGTCAAACTGAAATCATAATCCTTTAAATATTCAACCCATCTGCACTGACGAAGGTTTAAATCTTTCTGCGAGAAAATATACTTCAAGCTTTTATGATCTGTAAAGATCTCAAATCTCTCGCCATACAGATAATGCCTCCACATTTTCAAGGCAAATACAACTGTTGCCAATTCCAAATCATGAGTGGGGTAATTCTCCTCTGCCGGCTTCAATTGCCTGGACGCATAAGCTATCACTTTACCATGCTGCATAAGCACTGCGCCAAGTCCTCTTCTTGAAGCATCTGCATAAACCACAAAACCACCACTTCCTGCCGGTAATGTCAATATAGGTGCTGATGTAAGTCTCTTTTTCAATTCCATAAAACGTTTCTGACATTCACCGGAGCACACAAAAGGCACACCTTCTCTAGTCAATTTAGTCATAGGTGCTGCAATCTTAGAAAAATCTTGAATAAAGCGCCTATAATAACCTGCTAATCCCAGAAAACTTCTAATCTCGGTTATTGTCTTAGGCACTCCCCATCTCATCACTGCTTCCACTTTACTTGGGTCCACTGCTATTCCTTTAGCTGAGATAACATGACCCAGAAACTGAATTTCTTTCAACCAAAATTCACACTTATTGAATTTAGCAAACAACTGGTTATCCCTTAACAACTGCAGGGTAAACCTCAAATGAGTTGCATGCTCCTCTTCAGATGCTGAATAGATTAGAATATCATCAATAAAGACCACAATGAATTGGTCTAAATATGGATGAAAAATTCTATTCATCAGATCCATAAAACCTGCAGGAGCATTAGTCAACCCAAATGGCATAACCACAAACTCGAAGTGACCATATCTGGTTCTAAAAGCTGTCTTATCTATGTCCTCCTCTTTAATTCTCAACTGATGGTATCCAGACCTCAAATCAATTTTAGAAAATACCTTTGCTGATTGTAACTGATCAAACAGATCATCTATCCTCGGCAACGGGTACTTGTTCTTAATGGTCACATCATTCAACTTTCTATAATCAATACACATCCGAAAACTTCCATCTTTCTTTTTCACAAATAAAACCGGCGCTCCCCACGGGGAATGTCTCGATCTAATAAACCCTTTCTGCAACAATTCTTCTAATTGCTTTTTCAGTTCTTTAAGTTCTGCTGGTGCCATCCGATATGGAGCTTTAGAAATCGGCATGGTACCTGGCAGCAACTCAATGGTAAAGTCCACTTCTCTATGTGGAGCTAAACCAGGCAAATCCTCAGGAAAAACATCAGCAAATTCCCTAACCATGGGAACTGCTTCCACTGGCTGACTAGCTTCTACCAGACTTACCGAGGCTAAATAAGCCACACATCCAGCATTTATCAACTTTTTAGATTTAATTGTAGAAATTAGAAACTTAGAGGTATAAAAAGGCATACCTTGATATTCAAATACTGCACCATTAGGATGACAAAACCTGATCCTTTTCTTTCTGCAATCTAACATTGCTCCATACATCTCAAGCCAATCCATACCCAAAATAATATCATAATCTGAC
This sequence comes from Colocasia esculenta, assembly GCA_014218235.1. NCBI lineage: Eukaryota > Viridiplantae > Streptophyta > Magnoliopsida > Alismatales > Araceae > Colocasia > Colocasia esculenta. The sequence continues at coordinate 121,345,074 of CM024755.1, read as the reverse complement.
AACTGCAAGGTATATAACCGACCCGGCATCTGGTTCCCTTCAATCATAACAGGAGCTTCATCTACATAGCTCGAAGTGAGCAGGAACTCACCCGAAGGAACCTCCACTACTAACTCACAAGACTTCTCCTCTAAAGGATGAGCTATACAATCCAGAAATTCTTTGGAAATGAAAGAATGAGAGGCACCCGAATCAAATAAGACTCTTGCTGAATAATTATAAAGAGGTAAAGTACCTTCTATCATATTCGATGCCTCCGCCTGGGCTCGGGTGATAGCCATAACCCGGCCTCTTCCCTGCTGTTGCGGTGCTCCTCTGCCACGACCTGCCTGTGGCTGCTGAAACTGCTGAGGCTGCTGCTGCTGCTGCACACCTCTTCCATACCCATACTCTCTCGGATAGGGACAATTGCGGATCAAATGCCCCGGCTGATTACAATTATAGCACCGATACCCTGGTGGAGTAATAGGCTGCCTGGCAGTACTCTGCTGCGACTCCTCCACCTCAGGCCTACCTCGGCCTTACTGAAACTGCTGACGACCTCCCCATCCTCTTCCTTTTCCTTTAAATGCTTGCTTTAATTTCTGACCCCATTTCCCAAAGCCTGATGAAGAAGGTCCTGCTGGTGCTTTACCCTTACTTGCACCTACTGATTGGTGCGGTAGCCGAAAACTACCTGAGCCTGACTCGCCCACCTGACGAGTCCGAATAGACCTCTCCAATGTAGCTGCTCTCTGGGCTGCTTCTTCCACTGTCTTGCACATGAGAGGTACTATTGCATCCTGCAACTCCACTCTCAAACCTCTAATAAAATATTCAACCATCATATTATTATTTGATACAACATAAGGTGCATAACGGCTAAGCGCCATAAACCTCATCTGGTACTCTAAAACTGAAGAGTTACCTTGCTGGAGCGTCCGAAACTGTTCTCTTTTCACTTGCTGTACTAGAATCGGAAAGAATGTATCGTTAAATACATCAAGAAATTCCGACCAAGTAATAGCCTCTTCTGTTCTGCCTGCAAAGGTGGTCTGCATCTTCAGTCGCCACCATTCTTGTCACGCCCCAATGCGGAATATCGGAGCGCGAAGGCAGTTGCAAGAAAAGGTATAGAGCGTATACTAGACATCAAACCATTGCACACTGAATAATACTAAAGCAAATCTTTCTCATTAATAATTTTCCAAATGTCTAGTTACAACCACTAATATCAGAGCCATTCTAAAGGGCCCAGTTACATTGCAACAGAAGGAAATAACTAACTACAACTCTAAGATAACATAATGACTCAAGGGTACTCCTGGCTTCACTCTTGGTCATTCCCTTCCTCGTGAGTGTATGTGTCATCCTCGGTCTCACCTGAGAACACAACATCAAATAACGTAGGGTGAGCGATAACGCCTAGTAGGACTTAAATCTCAGGCTCAAGCAGGCTTTAAATAATTAACGCATTTATGTCAGAGTGTCTAGAGATAGCAGGTACAAGAGAGTCAAAATATAGCACAACAGGTAACAAGATAGCACAATAGCACGAGATCGAGTATAGTTTCCAAAAATAGCACAAGTATCGAATATAGCACGAATAGCAGGATGGCCACAGCACAACTAGCACAAGTATAGTAATAGCACGACGAGTATAGCACTTGTTTGTCATTCTAGACATCGAGAGAGTATAGCACGTTTTGTGTTTTGATTGTCATCTAGATAGTCGAGATAGATAGCACTTGAGTGTAATGCCAAACACTCTGATCATTTAACTCCCATGGGCACTAGCACTTTCGGGCGCACATCCCAGGACCAGATCGGGCCCTTTATATATTGCGAGGCATTGGTTATATTGTTTATCTTTAGACAATCAGTCAATGGCTAGTATAGAGTACCAAGAAATAGATAAGAGCACAAGATGAATAGATGAGCTAGTAGAGTGAACATGAATAGGTGAGCGAGTAGAGTATAGATGAGAGCTAGTGGACATTGCACGTAATACGTCGAGTAATCAGGCGATAGTAACAGTTGCACAACACGCGCACTTGGTGTTGGCAGTCAGGTGGAACTCACGACCCTACCACTGGCCTTGTTATGCACAGGTCCAGAGGTCTGGCGTGATTTAAGACGAGAGTGAATCTCCAATAGCCGTTTGGATCATATAGATCCCTAAAGGGTATTATAGGTATTAGGGTACAACCGGCTCGTCGACCATGTGGGAATCCATGATCAGAGGAGACTTACGGAGGCCTTGTGCAAGAGTTCACTAGTCCGGCGAAAGGAATATCCGACGGAGAGTTCACCACAAGCCAAGAAAAGTGTGTATATAAAACAGGTGCTCGACGTTCTAGAGGAATTCTAGGACAGTGGAGCGTCGATATCGGTATTATAAACAATGCAAGAAACGAATACAAGTCCTTAAAATAGGGCAATTAATGTCCTTTATTTCAATAAATTACCAGGCACATTATGAGATATTTTCTGCAATATTTCAGCCATAAATGGATGGTTCAAGTGTGTGCAAGTGCAAGAGAAATCATAGATAGAAATAAGTCGTGAACATGTATTTTAAATCATTCGATATAGCATCATTTTTAAGTAGGATTTTTACTGGGGGTATAACAGTAAGAAGGCGTAAGGATTATTTAGAAAGCGACAAAAATATTTTTTCATGGGTTTTTCTCAAAATTCTTATGAAGGCGACATAGGGCTGTAAGGATGGCGACATGGGCCGGGCAGAACGCGACAGGGTCTTGCACAGGTCGCGACAGGGCATGCAAATCGGGTACTGAGAATGCGACGGCTCACCTGTCGCCTTCTTGGTCGTGACAGGGAGGCTGTCGCAATCAGGCCCCAGAAAGCGACTTGTCGAGGCGTCGCCTTCTGGTTGTCTGCACCTGACTCTGACAGGAGTCAGACCAGACATTGGATTGCGAACCAGAACATTTAAATTTCGATACAGGGTCATTTAGAAAATCATAACTAATTATATAGTCAACGAAAAATCATGAAACCAGTTGCAAATTAAACTAGACATTCAAGAGTACTTCCAGTAATTCGGAATTAGAGAGAGAGCATGGTTTGAACATGGTTTGAGAATGAACAAGGACGAGTAACATAGAACATGACATAGAGAGCAAGACTGATTTAATTCGAGCAACATGCTCAATGAAATTTAGGCTTTTTAGGGGCAAATGATCCCTAACAACATGAAGTATCTACAGTAAAACTTTCGTAGCATGGGATCAAGTATTCATAGAGATTTGAATTAAACATGACACCTCGGGGTTATCATGTTTACAGTTCTTAAAAAATTAAGAAAAAAGATAGCTTGGGGGTTTCGTTCAAGAGGGTAGGAAGAACCTACAGAAAAAGTTTCATGGTTTATGCTTGTGAGAATGCCTACCTTTGACTCGATTTGTCTTCTAGGGCTAGAACTTGAGGAACAAGGGAAGAAGCTTCAAGCTCTTCTTCTCTCCACGAAATCCTCTCCTCCTTAGCCTCTTTTCCACGTCTAGCAACTCTTGGCAACGAGCTAGGGTTGCCCAAGAGAGTTTAAGAGGTGTATTTATGCAAGTATGTATTTCTATTCCTACTATTACTCTAATTCCTCTTTAATTACGAAATTTCCTTACTCCCACATTCCTTCCTTGCTTCCAATCTCTATTTAGACTTGGAAAAGATCCAAATTCGTGCTAACCCATATGGGGTAGGTTTAGGAATCCAATTCCAACTCTAACTTCCTATTAATGCATTAAATACCCCTTTTCTATTTAGGTAATAATTTAGTTACGAATTTAGGGTATTTTCCTATTATTCTCCCTTTGTAAATTCATATTTTTGACCCAATAAATTCTAGAAGATCCATTAAGCAAAGCCCATTACTCTTTTCCATTTCATGGGTTTTATTTAATGCTCTATTTAAATATCCATTTAGCTCGGTTTTAAATTCTTTATTTAAATTTTTATTTTTCACAAAAATTCAGGTTGCTACAATTCTAATGCAAAACCTCTCAACTGATAAGCAGCTAACACAACTTTATCTGCTGCCGAACACCTCATAGTTGCAAAAACTCTTTCAATCTCATGAACCCAGTGCTCCGCTGTATCTGGATTCGGCCCTCCTGAGTAAGTAGGTGGCTGCAATCTCAGAAACTTTTCAACCTGCATCACTGGTTCCTCTGCTAATAACATTGGTGGTGGTGGCACAGGTGCTGCAAAAGGCACCTCTACTCTTGGCGGGACTGGAGCAACAGGTACAGTCTCTCCATCCCCAGGTGGCACTGCAACAGGTGGTACCGGCGCCTGCTGATCCATCCTTGCCTGAATATCCGTGAGGCTTTCCCAAATCCTCTCAATCATACGCTGAGTACTTTCCTCCGGATCATCTCCTCCACCACCCCAATCTCTTCTATCAGCCATTCCATAAATTTCTACATAAACAAAACACCAAGCAAAAATCAAAACAACAAATTATCAGAAACTAGGGTCCCTACCAGCAGTGTACAAAGACCGAAATAAGGCTATGTATCTTTCTAATTCCCTTATATTAACACGGACCTCGCTCTGATACCAACTGTGACGGAACGCCTCGGCCAAGCCCGTTAAACCAATAACGTACTTGATCCGAGTCCGCCTCCCGCGAACGGGCCGAAGCCTCGCAAGGGATACCAAACCATAGTCCGTGTAAACACAAAGGAACACACCACATTTTATATATATATCACAAGTTACATAGCCATATTTCCACAAAACTGAAAAGAAGTACAAGAGCGTGGGGCATACCCCGAGGTACACTGAAGAAAATAAACAACTAACTACACTACACTGCTGGAGCTGCTACTACACAGCTGGAGGTACCGACCCTGCACCGCTACGACGCGGCTCTGAACTGGACGATGGTCGTGAAACGTCCTCCTCTCTCTCACCTGTGGGGGTAGGGGTGAGCCTCGCTAGTCACTGGCTCAGTAGGGAACTCCCCCAAAACTGAGCAAACCAAAAACCACAGGTACAAAAGTAATAAACAGTACCAACAATTTATAGAACAGCTAAGCAGGATATAAAAGCTGTAAAAGTACTCACCGTCTGCCGACTACGAAAACAACTATAATAATTAAACGGCAAACCAGTACATGTGTACAAGCTAAAGTAGAGACAGCCAAACACGAGCCACGTGAACTGGTTCACGACACCAGAAACTGACTCGGACAAGCTAACACAGGTCTACCTCTCAGTATCGCAGCCACGGACGAAAGGTCCAGCTGCCGCTCCACGTGAAAAGTCAAACAACTGTGGAGACCAACCAAACACCACCACCTGCGGACCACAAGGTCACAGGCCCATGCCTGACACCTCTAGAGATCCTGGCCCGGAACTCTCTAGAGTGAGGCACTGGAAAAGGACTAGCTGGGGTCCAGTACGTCTACTGGTGTTTGTACCCCCAACTACGAGCGTGCTACAAGTGACTAAAGACAAACACAAGTGTCACTGTCCCACTGTCGTCTTTCCCTCAGCCGGACGTGCAACTCAAACACAAGAGTGAGGGTGTCCAGGTCAGACGACACAGACCTCGACGGTACAATACAAGTACTGGGACAAAGCCCCGAGCTAACAGCCTGGCTCACAAAGAACCTGGGGCACCCAACTGGAGAGGTAACCACGGTAGGCGTCGTACTACTTGCCACGTACACAAAACCACGTGCACATCACACACAAACCACGTGAAACCTCACGTAAACCTCAAGTAACAATGGTCCACTACACGTGAACCCAACTAAACTCGCATGAACAACACGCAGCCTTGATGTGAGTAACTAACTGCATACCCTATATGCTAAACACAGAAACCACGTGCACTCAGTGCACCTCAGGTGCCAACGCACCATTCATTATTGATAAATACCATAAACGGTCATTTCTACTTATACACAGGTTGGCGGCAACATCGACTGCCGCTTATGGGAAGTAGACGGCAAGGGATATGGCCGTCTGTATCCCAGCTGATGATCTTGGTGACCAACGATGTTGACGTCGATATCTTCAGCCTCTATTCCTGCAGAAACCCTAAACCGATCCTACAGGTTTTACAATCGTTAAAACAACGGAAAGACATGCAGAAATAGTTCCTCTAACATCCATACACTATAATTAAACTATAACAGCATGCTTTACTACTCGAATTCATCAAACCACCCATTATCCCCGCATGGATACCATGACCCGAAATTGCTATTTTCATGCAGATCCATGTTTTCTAATTACGTTATCACGACCTTTAGGAATTACAAGGGTCGTTCCCTACCTTAGCACACGCTTAAACCTCCCGAAATCTCCCAGTTCACACCGAACCCTCCGCGAGCTCCCACGGGAATTGCACCACGCCACGGCGTTTCCTCGCGCAATTCGGCAATGCCACACGTCCCACGATCCTCCAACCACTCTCTTGTACCTGTTGGAAGCTTTAGGGACACGGGGGCATGAGGCTGGGGCAAGGGGAAGAGAGAACCAGGTAGAAAACCTGCTCTCGGGTGACCCTATAACCTGCAGAATTCACAGATTGGCGTCAACCCCTCTGCCGCCTAGGGCAACCGCCACCATCAACGTCCACATCTTGTGCCGCCAAGTTCATGCAGTCAACGGCACCTTACCTGGACGCCAACAAGTCAACGACCACCCCTGGCCGCCAACTCCTTCTCAACTGCAGCAGGTCCTATTCCATTTCAGGACCAAACCTGCTCTTCACCTGAACAAACCACACATCCAAACCACACATTCCACACAACCAACTCACACTAGCCTCACAACGGCCATCACAACCATTACACACACGATCCGCATGGATCCGAAAAGCACGTGACGTTACAATATGCCATATCTTCAGAGCGAAGACTACAGCCCCCAACTCCAGATCATGTACAGAATAATTGTCTTCATGCTTCTTCAATTTCTAGAAGCATAACATATAACTTTCTCATCCTACATCAATACATAACTGAGGCCAATTCCAGATGCATCTATGTATACTTCAAAACCTCCACCAGCAATGAGTAAAGTCTATATAGGTGTTGTGGTTAAATGTTCTTTCAAGGACTGGAAGCTATCCTCGCATTCTATTGTCCAGGTGAATGGATTCTCCTTTCTAGTAAGTTTGGTCAATGGTACAACTATCTTTGATAAAAGCGATGATAGTAACCAACTAGACCTAGAAAGCTTTTGACTTCATATATAGTGGTCAGTCTCTCCCAATCCTTTATCGCTTTAACTTTAGAAGGGTCCACAATGATACCTTCCTTGGATATAATGTGGCCAAAGAAAGACACCTCCTCTAGCCAAAACTCACATTTGCTAAGTTTCGCATAGAGTTGATTATCCCCAAGCACTTGCAGAGCAATCTTCAAATGTTCTTCATGCTCTTCCTTACACTTGGAGTAAATAAGGAAGTCATCAATGAACACTACTACGAACTGGTCCAAATATGACCTATAAATGTTGTTCATCAATTACATGAAAGTCGCTCGAGCATTAGTCAAACTGAATGACATAACTACAAACTCATAGTGACCATATATACTCTGGAATGCAGACTTGTGTATGTCCTCTTCCTTTATTCTTAACTGATGGTAGTCTGATCTTAAATTGATCTTAGAGAAGTATTATGCACTAGCGATCTGATCAAACAACTCATTTATGCGCGGTAGTGGATACACGTGCTTAGTTCATAAAACTAGCTTATTCCAAGTCTCTACCCATTCTCACCAGGCACTATATGTAATTTTTATGACCTAAGTTTCACGAGTATCTCTAAGTCCTAAAATATATAAGTCCTATTTTGTTACCGAGGCTCTGATACCACTATCCCAAGAATTACGTAGTGAAAATATTATTTAGATCGATAATCCGAGACGTGAGCAGTCGACAAATAAGCCTCTAGCTAGCGAACATTAGATTTGCATCAATGCAAAAAATATAAGGGCCTATAGAGTAAACTTAGCTAAACTTTTATTCAATTATCATAAATGTCTAAGGCAACTTCATTTGACATCAAATTACAACGTTTCAAGAAAAGAGAAAATTACATGAGATTATACTCCTCACTACCTACTACATCCATCTAACTCTCAAAATAAACTACTAGAAGATACTATGGTTTGGAACACGCTCTTCACCTAGATGCATTCCCATCCATGGCCTAGCCTTCTTCCATGTCAACTTCACCTAAAATGTTAGGAAGTAGGTAATGAGCAAACTAGCCAAGTTTTAGGATTTACATCTCGATGTGCGGGCAATGGTATAAGTGATTAACACATTAAAGACTAAGTAGACACGAGTATCAAGATATGCATGTATGATAAATCCAATTAAACATGATACAGGAGCAAGATTGATTGATCAAGAGTGATTACACAAGAAAAAGATGATATAACGAGCAAGAACTACCAGTTGAGCAATTTTCAACAAGATAACAGGATGGCCATATCACGCAAGCAAGCAAGCACTTTAACAAGCAAGAACTTTTCACTTGTACAATAATCAGGCACGATGCTCCAGTGCACACTAAGGATCTATGCCACCTTAGAATGCACACTATGACACACGTATGTGGTTATGTATCTAGCATTCAACACACAAGTAATCCTGGTGCAGATGCAACGACAATAATCATTATACCCCATGGCTAACAATATAATTTTGACTCTCTGTCGAGGGCGCTAGACTGAAGACCTTGGACACTCTCTGTGCCTGATCTAGCATCTCACTTTTTTTAAATGTAGATACCCACAGTCAATCATAGCCAATTTACATGAGTTTCAATAAATAGTAGTCATGTATCAATGATCATGTCAATGATTTTAAGAGAAGCAAGGCAAGTGCACATGAAGGAGAGTAAATTTCGGCAGCATAATGACTCATTTTTCTTTGTTCAATCCTTACTTAAATGGCTTGGTTTCTAGTTTAAAGTATCACACACACAAGAAGTAGACGAGAAAGGAAGTGCACTCTATCTTCTGGGAACTTCAATGGTACAACCAACTTGTCTCCATGAGGGAATCCACAGAGTAAGGATATTTACGAAGGTCTTGTTGGAAAGGTCACTAGTCTACCAGAACGGAATGCCCAGTAGAGAGATTCCAATCCTTCAAGAAAGGGCTGCCTATGTGTGCAACGTGTCGAGTAGAACGTGTCTCAAGATCCTCAATCCACCAGTTTAAAACATAGTGAAAAACAGTTAACATGAACGCATGACATGGAACAACTTAGATTTCAATCATATGATTCCTGCACTTTTAATATGGTATACTTCCAGTTTAATAACAAGCTAGATCATGAAGATAGAATATAATAATCACATGATAGATGGAATCAAGCAATTCATTAGGAATAATTAGAATAGAATTTCATGTTATTATAACATTTACATGGATTGATAACTTTTAGGCCACTTGACAGACTGTATAATACTTCCTAATAATCATAACATGCAAGACATACAATCTAGAATGACTAAAAAAGTCTCGGATAGACATTAGAAATCGTGACGGGTTCAGTTGTCGCAGATCTCCATGGTTTATACAGTGAAAATATGGTTTTTTTGGGATGTAAAGTGGTTCTGACTGAAAATCGCGGTGGGTTGAGTCATCACGGTTCACAAATGATCGAAAATCAAAATAGCACACAAAACTAAGCATATGGGGGTTAGGGTCAACCTATAAGTCACATTGAGTCAATTGGACATCATAAAAAACATGTCCAAATTGTGACAGGTTCAGTAGTCGTCATTTGAAGCACTGAATCGCGACCTCTGGATTGGTCACGATTCAAACAGGCAGACAGATTGGGGACTAGGTTGCGCGATCTCGTATGTTGGCTAAAAACTCAAGGTTATAGGGGTTTTTAGACAAAATGATCAACATAAAACTTATTGAAAACTCAGAGAAGAAGAACCTGATGGCTTTGTTTTCATCCAATTTGACCTAGGGATGCATGAATCATGAGGTTAACAAGAAAAGCCCTAAAACCGCGCGATGATGGGAAAATGCTTAATACTATTAACATACACGATGAAATTGGGCAAAATAGGGGAAATTAAAGTAGACTCGAAGAGCTTTCAGATGATATATGTCATATTAAATTTGAGCCTAAAACTATATTTAATAGTTGATTCCACTTATTTAAAGTCTAACCATGATTTTTATTTTATTTATTGAACACTTTAACACATGCAATAATAGTATGTATGTGTTTGACTTGATTTACTATTTTTAAATAGCAGAAATTTAATTTATCTTTAATTTTTAATTGATTAAATTTTCGGGATGCTACATGAATGTTCTTCACAGCTTGACTTCTTGCCCCTTGAGTGCTTGGAATGCAGTGTAGCAGACCTTGAGGGAAGCTTTAGATGAGCACAATTGTGCAACCAATTGCATCTTGTCGCAACCCTTAGGTGGGCTTAATAACACAGCCAATTGCCCTTTGCTAGGCAGAGAGATTGTGCCATAGATAGTGGATGTGCTTGGAAGCGCGGTTGGCTGCCCCTCAAGTGGAAGCTCCAATAAGGATGCGGCGGCCATGGTGTTGAGAACTTCCATAAGGGGTGCCATGACTTTTTTTTAGCATGGAGTTCATGACGGCCTTGGCAGCAGTATGTGACAACATGATGTGTGGAGAACCCCCTCTCTTAACGAGTCATTTGCAGTATAACTGAGAGAGAGATGATGAGCGCATCTATAGTAGTATATCCTATAAGTAATGTGACAACTTCCACCCTCGCTTTAGATCTAACAAGTATGAATCCTTGAGAACTCTCTTTAACTGTCATCTCTTGAGGAGATGGATGTAGGCCTTCCAGAAAGTACCCAAAATAAGAATATGGAGTGACATGCAACATATGTAGTTGCGAGAGTCGAAATGCATGATCAGAACCTAGTTGTACCTCTAAGAGTGCATACTCGCTCCATTGGGTGGTGATAGTGGGCCATGTGGTAGTCGTGGAGGGGTTGTTAGAGGGTGTTGGTTCAATAGGTGGTGAATGAATGGTGGCAAGGGTAGGCTCCGGCGTAGAGAACTCTTGTTCTGACTCGGGGGCAGACAAAGCTTGCTCGCTTAGGTGAAGGTGGCATTTGCTCAGGCATGGGCCGAGTGGCAAGTGAAGGCATATGTAGGCTAGGCATAGTGAGAGCAGATGATATAGTGGTGGGAGGCTTAGGAGAGGGTGGTATTGGCATTTGGAGAGCAGCAGTAGCGATTGGTGATGGAGAGCTAGGTAACGATAGGGCATAGAGGGTAGTGAAGGAGTTCGGTAGTGCACCGATACAATATGCCTAGTTGGCAGCTTCTTATCATGGTGATAGGTAGTGTCAGGGGTTGGTGTGATGGTGATGACATTGGTAGGTCTATGCATAGTTTGGCCCAACCTAAAAAACTGAACTGAACTGACAAGTTTTTGGTGGTTCGGTCCGGTTTAGGGGACCTCAATTCAATTCAATTTTTCATTTTGAAACAGATTGAATTGAATATATAATAAATATAATAATAAGTGTATTATTTCAAACAATGTTGTAGTGTAGATGGTTGTCGATGTGCTTTCTAATGGGGAGGTTGTGAGTTTTGCGCCTTAAAATCAAGTACTTTTGCCAATTTTGGTCTAAACCGAAGTTCGGTTTAGGACGGTTTGATTTTTTGGTTAGTACTATTGGCCTACTTAGTTGGTAGAAAGGGTTACCTAGAGGAGGGGGGGGGTTGAATAGGATAAACAAAAATTTGAAAGATAAAATCACCACTTGAATGTTTGGTTAGTGAATGTAGTTGTGTGTGGTAAAGAATAGTAGTGCAGAAGCTATTAAAGAAACAATCATGCACAAGAATTAAAGGAATATATCCTAGTTTGGCCCTTCCAAATGGAAGTCCTACGTCCAATCCCTAATCACACTCTTGGGATTTCACTAAGTAGGGTACAATCCCCCTAAGGATACACAACACCTACCCCTTGCTAGTCTTCTTCTCCTTCTAGGCAAGAAGGTAGCCCATTCTATAGTCAAGAAGCAACCTCCTAGTACAAATCTCAGTGCGGTTCTGCTAAAACAAACCCCAACTAGGTTCTTCTCTTACACAAGGGGAACACAGAGTACTGACCCTTTGCTGGTCACCACCCCCAGCAAACCTGCTGGTCCTTTCTTCACACGGAAAGAGGAACAACCCTTATTTTTCTTTGGAAAGAAAAACAAGCTATAGAGATCAAGTTCAGGAAATAGAACTTGACTTGCTTGATCTCTAAATAGTGGCCCAAGAACAAAAGAATTAACAAAAGCTCTAGCTCTCAGGCTCACAAACTAAAAGCTAGCTCTCAGGCTCACAAACTCTCTCCCTTAGATTTACATAGATGTGCAGAGAGACGAGAAAGAGGGTATGTGACGGCCCTCGATACACCGGTACGGTCATACCGACCCACGTCGGTATAGCGAGTGCTGCCACAGTGGGACATTTACCCAAACGATACATACAGCTGAGATACACGCGAATATACAACAGAGTAGCGGAAGTAAAAGACCAATGTCTTCATTCATTCATCATCCACATTAAACATACATGCAGTTCGCATTAACATAAAAGAACTAAAATCCACATGATTTAAATTGCTGAAATTAAATACAAATGTCCACACTTATACATCATTCTCATGATACTTCTAGTACAATGTTCAAAATTACATACTGTGAAATACACAATCTCAAAGAACTCCAACACTAGCTAGTCTCCGCGCTCGGAGTCCGTCTCCACCGTCTCCTCAAGCGGTGTCGTGTCACCAACTATACCTGTACGCCGAAGCAAGGAGTGAGTCCAAGGACTCAGCAAGCAACACTACTCATGATATACACTTATAAGTCCTAGTGGTTTCTACATGCACATTACAATTAGCCACACATAGCATGTTAGTCATTCAAGTTTTCAACCTATCATGAAAGTTCTACAATTTTATACATAACTCATGCTTTCAGATTTCTAAAATAAATTCACCTATCACATGGTCTCTATTCAATTTACTCATGAAACTTTAATCTTTAAAGAATCAAAACATGAGAGCTATCAACATGAACTTTTACATACATGGAAGGAAACACAACTAGCATGGATTTTACACATTTTTAAACACATACATGACCTTTTCACATGCTTTAGGTTGCTGATTTCATATGGTTTCATGGCTGAAAACCTATGCATGAGAGCTACAATAATGCATAAACATATCATGATCAAACAATCATGCTATCTTTTGCCCGTTTTCACAATTATCCCTAACATGGATTCTAAACATCTTTGCACATAAACATGATGATGATAACATGAATTTACTGAATTCACATGGTTTCAGATTTGTCTCACATAGGTTTCAATAACACATTTCCACATCTTTAGTTTCACATTTTTATTTGCACAAGTTTTCTCTTTCACATGGTTCACTTTACACATACACATTCACATGTCACTTACACATTTACACATGGTCACATACACATTACACATTTCACATTACACATTTTAGGTGCCGTGACACATAGTCCAAACCACCAAAGAAGGACATATACACATCACATTACACATAGACGCCATCTAGGCATTCCAATGGCGACTCTTGGACTGCGCAGACCGGGAGAACAAGTCTCCACCCTAACCAGTGGTACTTGTCCACCTCCAGGATTTCCCCCTAATGCCCTTAGGGTCACTTAACACAATGAACTTTCTCAGGGGGACTTTTCCCTGATACAGCTCCACTGCCCTCTACGGAAGCAGTGTCACATTGGCACAGTTACACATTTACATATTTACACGTTTTACACATAACACTTCATCTCATTCACTTTCTCACTCACATGAATACCTCTGTTTTTCCTAACATGGTACTACAAATTTCAAGGTTTAACACACAGTAAACACACTAATCATGCTGGGTTTAAACAAAATCTAATCACATTACGATCATATGCACGAATTATCACATTTCACAAGAAAACACATAACTTTTTATTTACTGATCCAAATGACCTGAAATTTTAACCACATGCTGTTTTCGGGTTCAAGGTCATACCCTCAATTTTCAGATTTTTCTGAGCTAAATAGGATTTACAGAAAATAAAACGCCTAATTAGCATGCTATTAACAACTTAAGTTAACATGGGTCTAACACATTTTGCAAATTAGCCACTTGCTGTTTAAACATAAGCTATTCACATATGCATGAACTGAGAATACAAAATTTCCCTAATTCATACATCTATGGATTGACACTACAAATCATTCTTGCATGCTTTCATTTTATTCTACCGAATCGATTTTATTAGCACGTTACACAAGCATGGATAATTCACCAAAATTAACACACATACTGACACCTAACCTTCATGATCAGACCAAAACCAAGGCCTTCATACATTCTAATCATGAAAACTAAATTTGCAAAATCAACAATTCATGCTCACAAGTTTAAGGAATACCATTTCCACATTCACCATCACACCACATTCATCCACACACCACAATGCACAATATACATAGAGTATAAGGTTTACCATATATCCTTATCACGTAAAACATACCGAAATTAATGTATAAGAGGGACAGAACAGCTCACTGTTCTGTCCAGAAGAACTCGGCGGCGGTCTCTGGCCGCTGACTCAGGGTCAGCGGCATGGTCGATGGACGCCAAGCTCATCACAGGCGTCCAGGGACCTTGCCGTCGAACCAGGTCTGTGCAGAAACACAGACCCGAGCTCTGAATCTTGGGTGAATAGGAGGGTCTAGGACTCGAGGAAAAATCCATAAAAATCACAAAACCAACCTAGACTCATAAGGGAACATCAGGGATAGGTCACTTGCCTTTCTAAAATTCCTCCAAGGGATTTATGGCTCGGTGAAGACCTCCTTGGGCAGTCCCAAGAAGTTGCAGAACTCCCTCCAACGATCTCTCCTCCGGGCTCCTGGATGATCTCCACGCCGAGGGGATGTCGGGGAAGCCTTCCTCGTTGGTCCAGCAACCTCCTTGCAGCAGGGGGACGCCGGATCAAGGTCCAGGGATGTGGATTTTGGGTGGCAAAATGGGTTTTCTCTCAGACTGCTCCTAGGGTTTTCTTTCTCTTTCTCCTCTTGCAAGGGTGAAGGGAAGAGTGGGAGAGGCCACTTCGGGTTCAGGATTTAGGAGGGTCTCTCTCCCACTCACTGGGTGATGGGACACCCTCAGAGCCGTTGGGGGACATCCCCCAATGGTGGCCATGCCTTGCTTCAGAAGCTTGCAGCTCTGCTGCGCATGCAGGTCAGAGAAGTTGGCGTCCACATCGCTGGATGCCGGATGAGTGTTGGCGTCCATGTCTGGACGCTGACACCACCTAAACGGCCTGGGCTTGACGCCAAGGTGGCCTTCGGCCAGAACTTTAAATTATGCAGAAAACCATGCATACCATGCATATATACATGCAATATACATACGGTATTGTATCCATACTATCATCATGCAATACATACATTATTTATGTTTAATATAAACACATGTACACGTAATTATACTAATTAATGCGTACGTAAATATGTACATACATACACAAATACAAACATACACACATAAATGCAAATAATGCGATGGAAATTATAGGGCCTTACACCCTCTCCCCCTTAAAGAAACTTCGTCCTCGAAGTTAGAACGACACTACTCAAACAAAAGGGGATACTTCTTCTTCATCGCATCCTCAAGTTCCCACGTAGCCTCCTCACGTGAGAAGTTCCGCCATAGAACTTTCACCGACGCGATACTCTTGTTCCGGAGATGCTGAACCTTCCGGTCAAGAATGGCTACTGGTTGCTCGACATACGAAAGATCTGGCTGGATCTCCACTGGCTCATGACTAATCACATGAGACGGATCTCGGACATACTTCCTGAGCATAGATACGTGGAATACCGGGTGAACGCTAGCCAAAGCTGGGGGTAAAGCTAGCTCGTACGCCACGCTGCCCAAACGTCTGAGAATCTCATATGGGCCAATGAACCTAGGGCTTAGCTTGCTATGCCTGCCAAATCTGACAACTCCACGAGTAGGCGATATCTTCAAGAAGACATGATCGCCAACCTCGAACTCCAAATCCTTTCTCCTGTTGTCGGCATAACTCTTCTGCCTATCCTGTGCCGCAACAAGCCTTTTCCTGATAAGCTGAATCTTATCCGAAGTTTCCTGAACTAACTCCGGTCCGATCAACTGCCTATCACCAGTCTCCTCCCAACATAAAGGAGATCTGCAGGGCCTACCATACAACGCCTCGAATGGAGCCATACCAATACTAGCATGAAAGCTGTTGTTGTATGCGAACTCCACAAGAGGTAAATGACGCTCCCAATCATCCTTCCAATCCAAACACACGCTCTCAACATATCCTCGAGCGTCTGGATAGTCCTCTCGGACTGTCCATCGGTCTGGGGATGAAACGCCGAACTGAGCTTAAGCTCCGAACCTAACGCATCCTGAAGACCCTTCCACAATCTCGAAGTAAATCTCGGATCTCGATCCGAAATGATCGACTTCGGCACACCATGCAATCTAATGATACCGCTAACATACAATCTAGCTAAACTCTCTACTGACTGCTTCTTCTTCATAGGCAAGAAATGAGCAGTCTTCGAGAATCTATCTACAACTACCCAAATCGAGTCATTGCCCCTTCTAGATCGAGGCAAACCCGATACGAAATCCATAGTGACAGCTTCCCACTTCCATACGGGGATATCCATCCTCTGCATAAGGCCGGATGGTCGCTGCCGCTCGGCTTTCACCTGCTGACATACTAGCATCTAGACACATAATCCGCAACATCTTCTTCATGCCGGACCACCAAAATGATCTCTTCAGGTCTTGATACATCTTAGTGTTACCCGGATGAATAGAGAATCGCGATCTATGAGCCTCCGCTAACACATGCTCACGGACATCTACCACATCGGGACACAAACACGGTGCTGAAATCTAATCACACCGTCCTCATCACGAGCAATGCCCGCCTTACCCACTAACTCTAACAATCTAGGATCGGCTTTCTGCTGCTCAATCACCTCATCCAAGACTGAGGATCTAAGGGATAGCTGAGCTACAAAAGCCTGACACAACGATGGCTCTAACTCGGTCATAGAGCACGCTGCATCCTCCAACATCTTCCAATCCTGCTGGAGCGAAGACCTCTTTCTACTAAGAGCATCCGCTACGACGTTCGCCTTTCCAGGATGATACTGAAGGTCGAAGTCATAGTCCTTCAAGAACTCAATCCATCTTCTCTGCCTCAGGTTTAATTCCTTTTGGGAGAAAAGATACTTCAAGCTCTTGTGGTCGGTAAACACCTCAAATCTGACACCATAAAGATAGTGCCTCCAGATCTTAGTGCATGAACCACAGCTGCGAGCTCTAAATCATGAGTCGGATAGTTCCTCTCATGCTCCTTCAACTGACGAGAAGCATAAGCCACTACCCTCTCTTGCTGCATGAGCACACAGCCTAAACCAATCTGAGATGCATCCGTATAAATGGCAAAACCTTCTAGACCACTAGGCAATACCAATACCGGAGCAGAAGTAAGCTTAGCCTTCAATAGCTGAAAGCTGCGCTCACATGCCTCAGACCATACGAACTTCTCACCCTTTCTGGTCAGCTTTGTCAAAGGGGCGGCGATGGATGAGAAACCCTCAATGAATCGCCGATAATAACCAGCTAACCCAAGGAAACTACGAATCTCCGAAGGGGTCCTGGGAATCTCCCAATCCATAACTGCCTGGACTTTTGCTGGATCAACTGCAACACCAGCGCCGGAGATAACATGCCCGAGAAAATGAACCTCGCGCAACCAGAACTCGCACTTGCTGAACTTCGCATACAGCTTGTGCTCACGGAGAACCTCTAAGACTAACCTCAAATGCTGACGGTGCGTGGCCTCATCCGAGAATAGACCAACACGTCATCAATAAACACAACAACAAAGCTATCAGATACGGACTAAACACCCGGTTCATGAGATCCATGAACGCTGCAGGGGCGTTGATCAATCCGAAAGGAAGGACCAAAAACTCATAATGTCCATAACGGGTTCTAAATGCCGTCTTGGACACATCCTCACTCCTAATCCTCAACTGATGATAACCAGATCGCAAGTCAATCTTGGAAAAGACTGATGCCTCTCGCAACTGGTCAAACAGATCATCAATCCGAGGTAAGGGATACCTGTTCTTCACAGTCACCTGGTTTAGCTTCCTATAATCAATGCACAACCGAAGTGACCCGTCTTTCTTCTTGACGAATAATACAGGTGCGCCCCAAGGGGAAACACTAGGGCGAATAAATCCCTTATCGAGCAATTCTTGCAATTGCTTCCTCAACTCGGCTAATTCTGCAGGGGCCATCCGATATGGGGCCTTCGAGATAGGAGAGGTGCCTGGAAGCAACTCTATAGTGAACTCTATCTCCCTATCCGGTGGCAATCCAGACAAGTCGTCGGGAAAGACATCTGGAAAGTCCTGCACCACATCGATCTCTGCAAGAGTCAGTGACGAACCAGCATCGGGTACTAGCATAACGCTGGCAAGAAATGCGTCACAACCCTTGTTCACCATGCGCATCGCCTTCATGGCAGAGATAACTAACTTTCCCGCTAAGTTCTTTGGCAAGGGATGAGAGAACTCATCCTCACCAGGAATGCGGAAAACAATCTTCTTCCTACGACAATCCACTAACGCATAGTGCTCCTCTAGCCAATCCAGACCAAGGATACAATCATAATCCTTCATCTTTAGCAAGAAGAAACACCCATCTAGGAATCTATCCTCAATGCACACAGGTAACGACGGAATGCACTTCCTAGTCGATACCGTACCCGCAGGGGTGTGCACAGACAAAGGGACCTCTAACTCCTCAGACTCTATGCCTGACTCTAGGGCTAACTGCCTAGCGAACCGCTCGGAAATGAACGAGTGAGTAGCACCCGTATCAAACAAAACCCGAGCGTGCACACCGAAAAGTAAAATTGTACCTTCGGTGACATGCTCCGCCTGCTCGGCGTCCTCACGAGCTAACGCAAACACTCGAGCTGGGGCTCGAGGCCTTCCTGGTCGTCCTGTAGCTGGCGCGGCTGCCGCTACTGCTGGTACTGGCGCTCCACGCTGAGCTCCTTGCTGAAGTCTTGGGCAATCTTTGATCTTGTGGTCGCTGCTCCCACACTTTAAGCATCTACCCGCTACTAACCAGCACTCGGAACCTCCATGGGTCTTCCCACAATGGGGACACTCTTTCTTCGCACCGGGGGAACGTACAGAAGGTACCTGAGAGTTGCTGACTGCCACTGATTTCTGCGGTGTCTGGTACACCGTTTTCTTCTTATCCTGCCGCTGGAATGTCGCTGCCGGCCTCTTCTGCGAAGCCTTCTTCTCCTCCAGATACTGCTCCATTTCTCCCTCCTGTCTGCAGGCTGCGCTGAGGGCCTCGTCTAGCGTGCGGTGGTCGAACGCCACGAGTCTCGTCCTCAGTGATGGTTTGAGACCCATCACGAATTTCTTGGTCTTCCTGCGCTCATCCTCTACTATATGCGGTGCATATTTAGAAAGTTCAGAAAACCTTGCCTCGTATTCCAGGACGGTCATTGATCCTTGCGTCAGGGAAAGGAATTCTTGCTCCATCTTGTCCTGGATATGCTCTGGGACGAACTTGGCTCGGAAGAGCCTCACGAACGCGTCCCACGCCACATCAACTGCTCCGTCCTCGAAGCGCGTACGCAGTAGGGAGGACCACCATACATCAGCTCTCTCCTGCAATACACCTTCATAAGCACTAACCAACAATTTCTAACTTGACAAACAACATACAAGCATAAACCAAAACATACCTGTAGCATGTAGGTGGCTAAGGTCACCTTGTCCTCATCAGGACACCTGATAGCTCGGAAGATTTTCTCCGTCTCCCTCATCCAGCTTTCTGCCATTAGCGGATCACTCTCCCCCTTAAAAGAGGGTGGGGCCATCCTCTTGAATCACTCCATGATGGAAGGTCCACCATGGTCCTGAGCTGGGGCCTGAGCCTGCTGCATTAAACAATAACAATATACAGTAAACACAATATCATTCAATTTAAATAGCAAACTACTAGGTTGTTTTATTATTCTACCTGGGCCTCCAACTGGGCCTGGATTGCTGCCTGGGTGTGGGCCTGCGTCTGCATGGCTTGCACCAGACCATGCATAAATACTCCATAGTCCACTAGCGGTGGTGGGGGAAGCACAGGACCCTGTGGGGCCGGGGCCTGCTGCTCCGCCCGCTCCTCACGCCTCTGCTCATCGTCGCGAGCTGGCGCACCTCCACGTCGTCCACGGGAAGCCATGGCCATAATAAAATTTCAGCCACCATTAGAGCTAGGTTACTAAGTTCTCTAACCATTTTCTTATCTATCTTTCACTTCTTATTAGTGTTTTCTACACATGTGGACATACTTAGCATGCAATGGGGATGATGACTCAGGTATATTCATGTGCAATCTCAACCGGTCTCTCTGATACCAATCTCTATGACGGCCCTTGATACACCGGTACGGTCATACCGACCCACGTTGGTATAGCGAGTGCTGCCACAGTGGGACATTTACCCAAACGATACATACAGCTGAGATACACGCGAATATACAACAGAGTAGCGGAAGTAAAAGACCAATATCTTCATTCATTCATCATCCACATTAAACATACATGCAGTTCGCAGTTAACATAAAAGAACTAAAAATCCACATGATTTAAATTGCTGAAATTAAATACAAATGTCCACACTTAAACATCATTCTCATGATACTTCTAGTACAATGTTCAAAATTACATACTGTGAAATACACAATCTCAAAGAACTCCAACAACTAGCTAGTCTCCGCGCTCGGAGTCCGTCTCCACCGTCTCCTCAAGCGGTGTCGTGTCACCAACTATACCTGTACGCCGAAGCAAGGAGTGAGTCCAAGGACTCAGCAAGCAACACTACTCATGATATACACTTATAAGTCCTAGTGGTTTCTACATGCACATTACAATTAGCCACACATAGCATGTTAGTCAATTCAAGTTTTCAACCTATCATGAAAGTTCTACAATTTTATACATAACTCATGCTTTCAGATTTCTAAAATAAATTCACCTATCACATGGTCTCTATTCAATTTACTCATGAAACTTTAATCTTTAAAGAATCAAAACATGAGAGCTATCAACATGAACTTTTACATACATGGACGGGAAACACAACTAGCATGGATTTTACACATTTTTAAACATATACATGGACCTTTTTACATGCTTTAGGTTGCTGATTTCATATGGTTTCATGGCTGAAAACCTATGCATGAGAGCTACAATAATGCATAAAACATGTCATGTGATCAAACAATCATGCTATCTTTTGCCCGTTTTCACCAATTATCCCTAACATGGATTCTAAACATCTTTGCACATAATAACATGACGATGATAACATAAATTTACTGAATTCACATGGTTTCAGATTTGTATCACATAGGTTTCAATAACACATTTCCACATCTTTAGTTTCACATTTTTATTTGCACAAGTTTTCTCTTTCACATGGTTCACTTTACACATACACATTCACATGTCACTTACACATTTACACATGGTCACATACACATTACACATTTCACATTACACATTTTAGGTGCCGTGACACATAGTCCAAACCACCAAAGAAGGACATATACACATCACATTACACATAGACGCCATCTAGGCATTCCAATGGCGACTCTTGGACTGCGCAGACCGGGAGAACAAGTCTCCACCCTAACCAGTGGTACTTGTCCACCTCCAGGATTTCCCCCTAATGCCCTTAGGGTCACTTAACACAATGAACTTTCTCAGGGGGACTTTTCCCTGATACAGCTCCACTGCCCTCTACGGAAGCAGTGTCACATTGGCACAGTTACACATTTACATATTTACCGTTTTACACTTGGTTTTACACATAACACTTCATCTCATTCACTTTCTCACTCACATGAATACCTCTGTTTTTCCTAACATGGTACTACAAAATTTCAAGGTTTAACACACAGTAAACACACTAATCATGCTGGGTTTAAACAAAATCTAATCACATTACGATCATATGCACGAATTATCACATTTCACAAGAAAACACATAACTTTTATTTACTGATCCAAATGACCTGAAATTTTAACCACATGCTGTTTTCGGGTTCAAGGTCATACCCTCAATTTTCAGATTTTTCTGAGCTAAATAGGATTTACAGGAAATAAAACGCCTAATTAGCATGCTATTAACAACTTAAGTTAACATGGGTCTAACACATTTTGCAATTAGCCACTTGCTGTTTAAACATAAGCTATTCACATATGCATGAACTGAGAATACAAAATTTTCCCTAATTCATACATCTATGGATTGACACTACAAATCATTCTTGTATGCTTTCATTTTATTCTACCGAATCGGATTTTATTAGCACTTACGCAAGCATGGATAATTCACTAAAATTACAGTCACACATACTGACACTCTAACCTTCATGATCAGACCAAAACCAAGGCCTTCATACACATTCAAATCAGGAAAACTAAATTTGTAAAATCAACAATTCATGCTCACAAGTTTAAGGAATACCATTTCCACATTCACCATCACACCACATTCATCCACACACCACAATGCACCATATACATAGAGTATAAGGTTTACCATATATCCTCATCACGCAAAACATACCGAAATTAATGTATAAGAGGGACAGAACAGCTCACTGTTCTGTCCAGAAGAACTCGGCGGCGGTCTCTGGCCGCTGACTCAGGGTCAGCGGCATGGCCGATGGACGCCAAGCTCATCACAGGCGTCCAGGGACCTTGCCGTCGAACCAGGTCTGTGCAGAAACACAGACCCGAGCTCTGAATCTTGGGTGAATAGGAGGGTCTAGGACTCGAGGAAAAATCCATAAAAATCACAAAACCAACCTAGACTCATAAGGGAACATCAGGGATAGGTCACTTGCCTTTCTAAAATTCCTCCAAGGGATTTATGGCTCGGTGAAGACCTCCTTGGGCAGTCCCAAGAAGTTGCAAAACTCCCTCCAAACGATCTCTCCTCCGGGCTCCTGGATGATCTCCACGCCGAGGGGATGTCGGGGAAGCCTTCCTCGTTGGTCCAGCAACCTCCTTGCAGCAGGGGGATGCCGGATCAAGGTCCAGGGATGTGGATTTTTGGGTGGCAAAATGGGTTTTCTCTCAGACTTGCTCCTAGGGTTTTTCTTTCTCCTTTCTCCTCTTGCAAGGGTGAAGGGAAGAGTGGGAGAGGCCACTTTGGGTTCAGGATTTAGGAGGGTCTCTCTCCCACTCACTGGGGTGATGGGACACCCTCAGAGCCGTTGGGGGACATCCCCCCAATGGTGGCCATGCCTTGCTTCAGAAGCTTGCAGCTCTGCTGCGCATGCAGGTCAGAGAAGTTGGCGTCCACATCGCTGGACGCCGGGATGAGTGTTGGCATCCATGTCTGGACGCTGACACCACCTAAACGGCCTGGGCTTGACGCCAAGGTGGCCTTCGGCCAGAACTTTAAATTATGCAGAAAACCATGCATACCATGCATATATACATGCAATATACATACGGTATTGTATCCATACTATCATCATGCAATACATACATTATTTATGTTTAATATAAACACATGTACACGTAATTATACTAATTAATGCGTACGTAAATATGTACATACATACACAAATACAAACATACACACATAAATGCAAATAATGCGACGGAAATTATAGGGCCTTACAGTGTATGACATTTGGATGCTCACTCAATGTACCCTCCTTGAAAGGTTTTCAGGTTTGCTCTTAACTTGTTCTTCATAGCCTCCATCCTTTTATGGAGCAGCTGAACATATTCGTTGAAGAGATCTGTTGGAGCTCTTCTAGCCGTTGCTCATCTTCTTCTTCTTGTGCATCCACTGCTCTCTCTCTTTGAATCTAACAAATTCTTGGTGTAGAGATAAGTCTAGATATCTATAGGCACATAGGACAGTGTTAGTCTAAAAAGATCTTCTAACAGATGGTCCATACCTCTTTTGCCTTTTGTCCATGTTTCCTGCTGATAGCCAGAAGGCTTTTTGCTTTTTAGCAGGAAAGAGGATGTCCTTTTGGTTTTGCATTTCTGCTTACAACTATCTTTACCTACTATGAAAGAATAAACAACAAAAGGTAACTTCAGTTTGAGACATAATAAGTTAAGTATATGAAGTGCGTTTGAAATTTCATTTGGCGCCAAGACATTTTGAAAGTCAATTGGTATGAATCATAACAACAATCGATATATTATTGAATCTTCTATTCAACAATCGATATGAACCATTACTTATGACACCAATCGTTGTGAGAGGTTAAAGACAATCGATATGTTAAATGGACAATTGTTATGCTAAAAGATAATCGATATGTTGAAAGACAATCGATATGCTTAAAGGCAATCGATATGCGATAAAGACAATCGATATGGACATGCTTAGAAATGGTTAGACTTGAAACAATAATCGATGATAAGTACAATCGATATGATGAAAGGCAATCGATATGCTTAAAGATAATTGATATGAGATGTTCAACAATCATTAGATTTAAAATAGTAATCGATATGAGACTTTGACTGGTTACTTTGACTGATGAAGAAGAGAAACTACTGTCACTTAGACTGCCAACTTCAACTACTGAAAAATACGATCAGTTGAAGTGAAACTTCGACTGCCAACTTTGACTCTAGAAGAAACTTTGACTGGAACTTTGACTCTTGAAGAAATTTCATCTGGAAGTTCGAATCTTAAAGAAACTTCGACTGGAACTTTGACTGGCCACTAGAGTTGATGTGGACTTAGAAAATTTAGAGCATGCAGAAGATCATATGTGACATACAAACGTAGTGTTTATAAAGATATTCTTCAGTGACATTTTTATAGTGCAATTGATGATTAGATGGCCATGAACATGAATGCACTTATCATTAAATTATTTATATTAATGATATTCATGAGTTTTAATTATCACCAAAACAAGGGATAAATATAAGAGTGGTTCAACAAGTACGGCTAAAGGTGAAATTTAAAGACTATGAAAGTTTGGGAACACATCAAACAAGCTTGGATTGATTTGCCTTCTTAAGTTTCTAAGCTCTCGTTTGAAGGAAGCACACTTGACGAAGTGTCTTGGGTGGTAAAAGGAAGAGAGCCAACTTGAGCATGGGAGAATAGTCGAGAATAATCTGGGTCAGAATGAGGGTGGTGGACTAGATACGAGGACTTGGGCTAAGATGAGGGGAAAGCCTGACCCAAGAGTTGCTAATGAAGAGAATCAAAATTCGGCTGAAAGGGTGTGAGATGGGCCAGAAGTAGCTCTCAGATTAGTAGCATTAGAGGGAGGCAAGTATCGGCTCTTGGCTGCACAATAAACTCTTAGGTTTGGGGCTCATCTGCCAAAGGAGGTGGGCCAGCACAACGACCTAATCAGGAGAGGGTGAGGCAGAGCAAGAAGAGTTGTCCTCCTCAACTTGGTGGACCCTAGGCCAGGTCAAATTGTGAGGAATTCCACTAGGGAAAATTTTCCATTAGGAGGAGGAAGTAAGAGGATAGGAGAAATGGTAGGACTCCATTAGGGTATAAGAGGCCTAACCAGACAGAAACATGGATACAATAAACCCAAAACAAGTTAGAAACCAAGAAGGGAGATGAGAAGGGAATGTCTCACCCAAGCACACAGGTTGGCAAGGATGATGGTTTCTTTTAGGAGTTTGACTTTGTATTTTTTCTAATTAATTAATTACAAGTGAGCTCTCTTGGAAATACAACTCATAGTAGGATGACGATTCCCAAGCTTTTGTATGATCTAGAGCTGCTCTCACATGCATGAACTATCTAAGTGGCTTCGGGTATAATCCGCTTGTCATCTTCGAGGAATTCAAGCTAGATGAGACTTATGGAGGTCCCTAATGAGTTTCCTTGTTGGCAATGTGAAGTACACGGCCGAGAGGGAAACCTCGTTGAGGTGGGATCTAGAATCTTAGCATGAAGAGTATCCATCGCCCTATATGCATTGGAGAGCAAGCACTTTTTAGCCTAAAACTAACAAATCAATGGAAAAACAATGTATACAACCATATGCATAGAAAAAATAGTGATTAGACACTGAACATCAGTAACAACCACTGGATCATGGTAGATAGCAAATAGATGTTGGATCGAGATGGAGCTTTAGATGTCCTAGAGGGGGGGGGGGTGAATAGGACTTCTTGCACTTTAAAAATTTATCTGAAAATAGGTAACACTAGATAGTATCATTAGTACTTAGTGTAGTGTGTGTGAAACAAGTGAAAATCTTGGCGGAGTCAATCACACAAAATGCACAAAGATTTATCTTGTTTCAGACCTCATATCAATCAGGAGTCCTACGTCCAGCGCCCAAGCACCCCTTGGGATTTTCCACTAATTGCCAAGAACACTTGACTTTCCTCAACCTGAGAGGTATTACAACCCACTTCCTCCTACGCAAGTCTTACCTTCATAGAGGGGAATTACAACTACCTATAACTGTTGGTCTTCCCTTCACAAAAGGGCACTACAGGGAACAAACCCCCTGCTGGTTTCTACACAAAAATGAACATAGGTGTGTTTGCTCTAAAGGAAGAGCAAAGATATAAAAATCAGAAAGAGATACAAATATGAATGGAAGCTCTAACTCTTTTTGACTATGAGGGTGGACTGGAGAAAATCATGAACAGTAGAATGCCACACAAAAGAAAAACTTCTGAAAGCAAGAGAGCTAGAAGTCGAAGCTTGAACAGATGGCTCTCTTGAGATCTTGTGAGCTTTTCTCTTTTCTTTCTGAGTGTGGAATGTGGTCGTGTTTGTTTCACTCTATATTAGTTGTCTTGCTTCTTGCTATCCACTTTCAAACTTCAGCTTCATATATATTATTTAGAGTCTTCAACTTCCCGTTTGAAGTCGTTTGAATTTGAACGTTAAGTCTTGAGACTTGAGATAGCTGAGATGTCCATCATCGGATCTTCAGCCCTTTGATCTTTGAGACTCAACGGCTTCCAGGCTATGAGGTAGCTGCATGGTTCTATTTTAGATAGCTTTTTTCTAGATATCTGCAAACACCATACTATGCCTTTTCCTTTTTCTCGGGGTTAGTCTTATGAGACAAAAAATAATATGAGAAGGTAAGGAACAAGTAGTTTCTAACAGATATCTATCAGTTCTAGAAAGACAGTCTATCCTTTCAACAGTACAAAGGTAGGTGAGCATTCAAGAGGAATGGACACCTGCTTGGTATGCAGTACATCTGCAAAGGGACTTTTTCTTAAAATCTAGAAACTAGATATTCTGAAGGGTACTAACATATGTCTTTGTAAGACACGTAGTATTATGAAAAAGATAAACTATGAAACTGATCTTTTAGAAGTGACAGAGAATATGTTAAACAAAAAACTAGAGAAGTACAATGTACTTTGGATAAATTATCGTACAAATAACAAAAAGAATGTCATAGTGTAGTGCATGTGTTCATTAAATAAATCTATAAGAATTAAAACATTTATCACACTAATAATAAATTACTAGTTTTGCAAATATAAAAATTCATTCAGAAATTAAGTATAGTTGAATAACATAAGTCGAAACCTAACTTCGACTCTCCAAGAGTCGGAGTAGGTTAACAATCAAAATAACCAACAATCGATATGAATCATATAAGAAATCGATGTTCAGAATAAGACAATCGATATTCATAACAACAATCAATGTTCAAGATAAGACAATCAATATTCATAACAGTAATCGATGTTCAGGATAAGACAATCGATATTCATAACAGTAATGGATGTTCATACGAGCAATCGATGTTTAAGTAAACTAGCAATCAATGTTTTAGCAATCGATACAGATGGTAAACAATCGATACAGACAATCTATATGCAACAACAATCGATACAAACAATCGATACAGACAATTGATACCAAAATGGTCAACAATCTATAGGTTCAAAGACAATCGATATATAGACTTTGACTATAGGAAGTCGGAGTGAGACATCGATTGATGTTCTTTATATACATCGATTGATTTTCTTAATGAAAGTTGACAGTGTGTCGACACTTAGGCTTAGTATGTCGACACCAATTGACTGTAAAGGTTGTATAGTATAATACATGCATGTCTTTACTTTAACACATTAATTTTCATACAAAATAAAGTATGGTATAATTAAATAAATTTGTTTAACTAAAAGATTTTATCATAAGCAAAAACATTTATCAAGCATTTGTAAAAGATAGTTGCACAACAATTCTTTCCCTTTCTGTTTATGACAAAAACAATCTTTTATATAAACAATGTAAACAAATTTGTGTTCAATTTAAAAAAAAATGTTTGCTCCTATGTTTGCTTTGTTCTATAAATCTTTTCTCTTCTCCCCCTTTGTGGCATTAACAGAAAGGATATAAGACATCGAAAGAGGAAGAGATACACAGAGATGAGGAGGAACAAGTGTAAATTAATAACTAAAAAACATTGTTACAAACTTCAGAAGAGTGTGGGAGATAGAGAGAAGGTGGGATTTTATGAAGGAATGGTTGGAGAAGATCCCACAACTTCTTCTCATTATCAGAAAATACATGCATAAAGACAGAACTATCTAAATTATATGAAGGCCCTAATGCTGGAATTTTCCTAAAGGATTTAAGGTGCCTGCGATGATACCAAGGAAGTTTCCTATGAAGAGGATCACCACTCAGAGTTTGCCTTAAAGGAATGAATTTCTTACTAGCAGCTTTGTGCAAAAAGTCATGGATAGTGATATTCCACTGAAGTCCTTGTGACCGAGCTACTACTTTGGCCTTATAGTAAATCCTGTATATATCTTCCCATTTAAGAGATATAGATTTCCAAAGGGCATCATAACTATGCTTCAAATATGAAGAGGGAGACAATTTCTTCTTTCTGCACTCTTGAGCCTCTTCAGGATAACATACAGCCCATTGGTCTTCTATCAATCTCTCAAACTCTGCAAAGCTGTGGTGAAAATCCTTGAGATAATCTGAATTCTTTGTAGTATGCATGAGGACAAATCTATGATAGGATAGATTTTTGTTATACTTGATTTGAAACCTGACGGCTAGCCTGATGTGCCTATTGAATATTACTTGAGTAAAAACCTTCCTGGAGGATACTGCACCTATCAGGCTGGGAAATAGATTAGAGGGTAATCCGACGGTCATGTATGGAGTGATAGCTCTTTGCCCTCTAAGTAGCATGGCCCACTAACCTCTACTAACTTTAGCTAGATTTAATCTAAATCTATCTCCATTGAACTTCATCATTTTGCTGAAGCTGACTTGATGCTCTTTTATTAGATCCCCAAAAAGAGAAAAAATCTAAGATCCAGATGAAGGGAAACATTCAATACTCCACTGCTTTTGGCTCTAGCCTCTCTATACTTTGCTATTTCTCCAGGGTAAGCTGTCAGAAATTCCTCATCTGAAAGACAATGACTTTTTTGAGTTATGAGATTTAGAGACTCTAGGGGAAGTTCTTTAGTCTTGATCAAAATGGGAAGCTAGTCTTCAAATTTATAACTGAGCAACCCATGGACTTCAAGAAAAACTTTGATTTTAAAAAATTCTTGAAAATTAGCAAAATGGTGCTCAAAATGATAAAACAAAAGTATGCCAAAAAGGAGGATAGGATGAGTGAAGTTTAGGTTTCTTATTCTGCCCAACTGCAGATAGAAGTGCCACATTGGGCATTATCTGAGCTAGAGGGCAAGTATGAAGAGCAGAAAAAGGAGTAGATGAAGTAGGAAGAGGAGAGAAAAATTTAGTGGACAAGGTGTGAAGAGCAAAGGTGTTTACAGGTGTTGGAGTGAAGTTGTATTCTTGAGGAAAGGATGCATAGGAGATGAATGGTGGTTGTTCCTCTGGTTTGGAAGTAGATGGGGGGGGGGGAGAGAGAGAGAGAGAGAGAGAGAGGAGGATCAGAGGGGGGTGCAGGAGGAGAGGAAGGAAAGACAACTAACCCAAACTTGACTAGTTTCCTCCTAACTCTTCTCTTGAAAGTCTGAACATATGATTGAGGCACTACTCCTGGGGATGAGTGAGATGAGTGAGCTGGAGGCTGAACCTCAGACTAAGAGGGTGGCTCTATTAATTGTGCTGCTGGCTCAACTGATATCTAATCTATCTGCTCAACAAGTTGTTTAGATTGTTCTGTCTGCTGCTCTGGCTGCACTAGCTACTGCTCTGGCTGTAGCTTAGGTTACTGCTCGACTGATCTACATGCTGGGCTTCGGACTGAGGAGCTGGAGAACTGGCCTTATTTTGTTGGCAAACAAACTGAAATAGCAGATCCTTCATCTATTAAAATTCTTCTGACAAGAAATCAAATTTAACATCAAGCTGGTGTATCTGCATTTGAAGTACACCAAGCATATCTTGTTGCTTGAGGACCACATTGAGCACATCATCAATGGTCCTACTAGTCTCCCCTTGAGACCTTGGCCGGGTCTCAACTGGAGGTGGGGAGACATGGTGGAAATCTTCATGCATAGCAGGCTCAAAAGGTGTAGGACTTGGAATTTCTTCTTCATGAGCTACTACTTTACCCTTGAGATCTCTAAGTACTTGATTAATAGTTTCTTTAGGGAGATCTTGCTCAAGGGAAGGTCCTACTGGCTCAACTTGTTCTGGCTCTTGTGCTACTGCTTCTTCTCTGACCGGTTCTCTTCTATTTGCTGGAGGCTGAACTGGTTGAGCACTGGAGGAGCCCTGTACCTCATTAGAAAATGTGTCATGAGTACATTCTGGTACAGAGTCCTTAGTCCAAAAATTTTGGGCTTTACCCTCTAAAATGTAGTGACTTCTGCGAATAGTGGATAGCCCAATCTTCTCTTTCACTGAAACTGAAAGTTCTTCAGATAAGTCCACAGAAAATCTCCTAAAAAAGACTGTGAGCAAAGGTCCATAAGGAAGAGATTCTTGTAAAAACTCCTTACCATTCTCTATAGAATAATAGAGGCAAGATTGACTTGATGCCTCTGAATAGCCCAAAATAATAGGTTGCCATCTCTGGTTGTGATAGATGAATGAGTTCCAGCCCGAGGAGTGATAATGGTGGTGATGATGGCATGAAGGAGTCTCTTCTCTGTAGAGAGCTCGTTGATAACAAGCCCCCTTTTAGAGATAGCTCCTAGGCTTCCAATAATCTATAATTTTTGCTTTTCCATAGACACAACCTCACTGATCTTGTGCCCGAAGGTAGGGCAATCCAAAATTTTTGCCAATAAATCTTCAGAAATAGAAATCCTTGTATCTTTGACAAGCCCTTCCAGAGACCCATTTGCAAAGACTTGGAGGGTCACATAGAATGCCTTCACTGCGTCTTCATAGGTAGGTTCGTTGATTTGGCATAGTCTAGTCCAACCCATAGCTTCAAGAATGTCTGCTACTAAATTGAGGCAGCCTAACAACTGAGAGAAATCTGCAACTTTTCCAAGACAAATCGAAGCCTTGGTAGAGTTGAGTCTGTTGAACTGTTCTGGAATGAAAGAACCATTCAGAGCCCTAGAAGAGGTCATCTAGACCAAGACGAGGGAACAAAGTAAGAATGATTGTAAAGGAGATGTGAAATGAGTCCAAAGGTGTCAAAGATCCTACCTTTCTTTAGAAAGATTGAAGAAATCAACTGTAGTGCCCTAGAATTTTTACCGAAGTGTATGATGCATTTGTGTATGTGTTTCTGCTTCTATCAGTGTGCTGTAACTGTGTTGAACTTGGCGTCAACATCTACTGACGTTGACTACAGTCAGCGGCATGATCGATTGCCGTCTACTGTCTGTTAACGACATGTGATTGTGCCATTTATTATTTCTAGAATATTTGATTTGTTGGGCAAGTAAGTTGACGACATGATCGATGGACGTCGATTTCATGGTCGACGACAGCACTGGTTGACATTAACCTGACTTGCCTGCTTTTGCTGTTACCGTTCTGGGGGAGAGGAAATCGGCCGTTTCCAAAAGCGTTTAATGGAAGATTTGGGGTGTTTCTGATCCAAGGGTTAGGATTAAGGCTTAGGGGATCCGTAGGGATCTTTATAAGACACAGATTTAGCCTTTGGGAGAGGTTTTCGCACTGTTTCGGAAGAGAGAAAAGAGGGCCGAGAGAAAGGGGTTGCAGAACTTCGTTCGGGCGATCTTTACCTCATGCTTGTAAGGGGCCGATGACCATTGATAAATCTGGCCTCATGCATGTTAGGATGGTTTAATGGGGTATGGCCCATGTACGTTGTATTCTCAATTTTATCTAATATTTTTGGCCCAGGTCGCCCTCACTGGTGGAGTGAGAACATTCTCCCCATTGGGGGAGGGTGCACTCTCCTAGTTTGAGGCCCTGAGGACCCTTTTACAAAAAAAAAAGTTACTTTTGTGGGAAAAAAATAGATATGAGAATGTGTATGCATGTTAGAATTAATGTAATAAGTAAAAATGACATCATGATAGGTTGCTGTTGTATAGTAGAATTTTGATTTCAAAACTAAGAAAATATGTTGTGTAATTTTGCATAGTTATCTTACTAATTAGGCATGATTTTATGAAAAGAAGCATGATAGAATTGCATATAAATGTTAATTGCATCAATATATGTTATTGCATTCTGAAATGAATGGGCCAATGAGACATTGCTATTATAGAGATACCTATATGGAACTACACTATGGAATGCCCCTATGGTAATGGTTCACCTACATGAAATGACCTACATGAATCCGTGGGCAACGGATTGAAATCTTGGAGGTAGACATGTTCTACTGGTTAAGGTGGGAAGGACTTTCCCCGGTATTACGCAATAACCACGACTTCATCACTGTTTTGCCTAGGTGATAAGTGAATGACTACATGCTACATGATCTCTATTAATAATGGGGCTATGTCTTGGCAACTACATGACTACATGATAAATGATCTACATGTTACATGACAAATGAACTACATGCTACATGCTAAATGACTACATGCTATATGATGATTAACTACATATTACATGATATGGATTACATGTTACTTGAAATTGATTCCATGCTACATGACATTGAACACATGTTATAAGATTTTGTCTATATGCCATGCCACATGATATTGTTAAATACTTTGCTTCATAATGATATCTACATGCTACGAGAATTGTTTTACTCAACATGATAAGTAACCATCTTATATGATAAATGATCGATAAATGTTTTAGAATATGCTAATAGGAAGAGCTATATGGCATCAAGGATATGAAAAGAAATATGCTACCATGTTTTTTTAAACTTAGTATATGATATATCTTGAACTGTCTTTCATGTGACTTGCTGGGTCTTTTAGACTCACACTTGATTAACATTTCAGGAGAAACTGAGGATACCCAGGAGTTAGTGCACTTTGACTCGGAGTGTGAGGACGTGGAGGCTTAGTGTTTTTTTTCTGTGTGTGTGCTTGAGAGTTTATGTATGTGAGAATAAGATGTACTTTGAGTTTATGTATTTGGACTTTTGAATTGTAATAATTTGGACTATTGCAATCCTTCTTTTATGTTTTAGACTTGGTAATTGGATACATTGTTGATTGAAAATTTGGTTCCATATTCCGTTGCAGTTTGTTGGAATTTAAATTGTCATTTATATATATCTCAATTTGTACCGACTATTGTTGGATATTTCCACTGTAATACCTCTATTGGATCCAATGTGAGTTGGAATAACTGTACTGGGTCCAAGAGGGATGTTACATCAACAGATTCTTGGCAAGGGTTCTGTCGGGTTGAAAACGAACGCGGGAACCAGGAAGAAGACAAAGGAGTCAGAGCAGTTTCAAAAGAGGTGATTTGGAAAGAGAGGATGAAAGGTCTATATAAATAAAGGAGATTTATAACGAACCATAGGGAGGGAGATGAACGGCTGTGATTGAAAGAATAAACACATTATTTAATGCTCCCCCAAATAGAATATATTTATAAGGCCCTCAAATTTTGTTCTCATTATGTCTATTTAATTTTGTGCATATTATAAGTATTTATTTACTTATGTGCATATGTATATATATGTTTATTTCTGTGCATATAAGTATTTAGCTAATTATGTACATATTGTATTTATCAAATTCTGTGCATATAATGTCTATTTATCTTTGTGCATGTATGCCAGTTTAATGTATTTAGAGTTCTGCCCGAAATCCTAGTTAACGTCAACATCCCTTGATGTTAAGGGCAGGTTGACGGCGACCTGTGTGCCGTTGACTTCATGACCTGAGGATATAGATGTCCCGATCGATGGACACCTACTTCCTGTTAACGGCAACAAAGTGGCCGTTTACTTCTCCGGTTATGTTGCGATTCTAGATCTGAAAACGACTGCGTTTTCTCTGGGTCTTGATTAGGAAACCCACCCCAACGGTAGGAAACCTAATCCTAAGCATACCCCGACCCTTAAACCTATAAAACTTATAGTTTTCGGCCAGATTAGGTCCTTTGGCTCAAAGGAAAACCTAGGGTTTCATTGTGAGAAAACCAGACTTTTACAAGGTTTGATCCGGTGATTTCGAGCTTCTTCCGGCAATCTACTTCGACTGGGAGGTGTTCCTGACATTGATGAATCTTCCCCGACTCCGGAGGACCATCTGCACAAGCTGGAAGACTGGATTTGGGAGGAGATTCTGCACCTTCTTGGCTTGGCCGAGGAGGGCTTCTTCGACCAATCAAACTCTTTAGAGATTTTATTTTAGGCAAGTAATCGCGGGGTATCATCCCTAGACATGTCCCCTAGGTCCTAGAAAAATTTCCAAATTTTATTTGTGTCAAGGAATCCCCAATTCTCCTTTTTTATTTGAGTTCAGTCTGCACTTTCTGTAGACAGGAGGTTGACGACAACCTTGTTGCCGCCAAGTTCTTGAGTTGACGGCAACATCCTGTGCCGTTAACCCATGTTGACGGCAAGGTCCTTGCCGCCAAGTTCATCAAGTTTTCACAGAATTATGTTTGGCATGACTGTGTTATGATTTCGGATTTTTGGATGTCTGTGCATGCTGTAAAAATTAGGGTTTGTCAGGTATGGTCTTTAGGTCATATCATGAGGTTCTATCAAATTTCCGAGCATGATATTATTTAGTATAATTTCTATATTCAGAAAATAAGCATGTTATGATTGTGTTTAATTCTGAATAAATAGTTTTGTTGCATGTTAGGGTTACAAAAAATTATCATGATCTTAGAGTGACTGTTCTCATGTTTGTGACCTGTTAAAACCGACTGCCTTACTGTCTACCATGTTAAGTGAATATTTCATTGAAATTACATGAAATCTGTTTAAATTGTTAAAAATAGTTTTACAGATGCAAAAAATTTAAAACATTAGACGTGATATATTACCTGTATGAAGTTTGTGGTTAAAAATTGATACTATTTTGATGTCAATAGGTACTGTTTGTATTTTAACAAGGGTAATTGACCATGTTAAACATGTTTGACTTAAATCATGTGAATTTCAATGTTTAGCAGCATGTTTAGGTTCTGTTATGATTAAATTGACACTGTGAACCAGTCATATTGAATTCTGTAAACTGAAGCATGTATATTTGTTTAAAATGCATGTGAATGAGTTAAATTATGCATATAAGTGAATGAAACCATGTGATTAAGTGTTAATGTGTAATGTGTGCCGAAATTGACACTGCTACCATAGAAGGCTGTGGAGCCGTACTATAGAAAAGTCCCTATGGGAAGGCTCATTGTGTATGTGATATCCTGTGGGCATCAGGATGAAATCCTGGAGGTGGACAAGTACCACTGGTTAGGGTGGAGTGGGCTTCTCCCAGTTCTGCATAGTTACCAAGATTCGTCACTATATTGCCTAGGTGACGGGTAAGTGTTATGTGAATGTGTTTCCTTCTTTATGGTGGTTCAGACTATGTGTCACGGTAATTAAGTGTAAAAGTGTGAAAAATGTGAAAATGTGCAATGTGAACATGTGATAGTGTTATGTGAATGTGATAGCATGTGGAAAGATGTGAAACCATGTGAATGAGAGTTATTTATGTTAAAACAGCAAGCTAAATATGTGTATGTGTTATAAATGCATGTGAAAATGTTATATATCATGCTAGGATTGTTAATTACCTTGTGCAAATTTCCATGCTTAATTTGTTTAAGAATATGATTGGTATGAGTTGTGATTAGCAACATGAATCAAGTTAATTATCATGTGTAGAAAGCATGTGTAGGTTGTTCATGTGTATTTATTTAATTGTCATAAAGCATGTGCCATGTATTTCTTTTATTGTTTAAAAGAATAGCATATGTATGATATGTGTAAGGATGTACCTTTAGGTTGCTTGCTGGGTCTTGTTGAAAGACTCATACTTGCTTTAACATATAGGTGAGACAGGTATTCCCGTACTTGAGGAGGACTTAGTGAGGAGCGACTCCAAGTGTGAGGAGTAGTTGCACTTGTGGAGATTGCTGCGTAGTTTACATTTCCTTTTCATTAGTATGTGAACAATGTCATTATGTTATTCATATGGACTTGTATAAATGTGGACAATTGTTATTTACTTTGGCTATATAGACTGTGGAATTATGTGAATGATGATGGAATAAGACTTCTCTTTTATTTCCTCTATACTCTTTTGTTATTTATGTACATTTCAACCTATTGTATTGTGTTGGGTAAATGTCCCACTGTAATGACGCCCTTTATATCGACGTGGATTGGTATAATCGTACCGATATAAGGAAAGTCGTTACAATATTTGAATTTTTAATAGCAATAAACAATGCCATTGAGTTGAGTTAATGATAGTAAAGCATGTTGTTAACACCAGATCAATGACAGCCTTTGTTGTCATTTACTTATCAAATTTTAAATGATTTCTAGATCGGTTTAAGTAAGTGGCATAATTGATCACAGCTTACTTGGATTTCAGTAGCGATTTATGTCATTGTCAACTTTTCTGCATTTCAATTTCTTAGTTTGATTTTGAGACTGATCTACATAGTGATAAGTTAGGCAAGTCCGATCATTTGGGGGTTTGTTTCCTACCTTGGACACGACCCAAACCCTTATAAATACGGGTTGTATTGTGAAGGGAGGAACCTTTGTCTGGGCTAGGATTTGAGAGAGAGCTCTTATGGGAAGAGAGAGAGAGGAACTCGAGGCTTGATCTGAGCTTGGGGAGACTTCTTCAACAAGCTACTAAGGGAGACAATAGTCCTAGACATGAAAAAGACTTGGCTTTGTGAAGATTGCATCTAAGAAGGGTGATTTTGATGGATTGGATCAAGAAGACCAACCTCTTGGGCTTGGCTAAGGAGGATTTCATCGACCAAATTCAAATTTTATGCTGTTTAATCGAGGCAAGTAACTTTGGGGTTTCATCCATATGCCTATTAGTTAGGGTTTTGTTATTTTTTAAGATTTTTACATCATGATTTAGACCTTTGTTTTCCCCTTTCTTTCAATTTCTGTGTTTCATGTTTTACATACAGGAACTTAACAGTGAGATCTGGTTGTTCTATTGTTGATGGCTGTCGCCAACTCCCCTTAATGATAGTCATGTTGTCATTAAGTTCTCTATTTTTCCAAAAAGTCTGTTAATTATGTGTTTAGTTATACTTTTTAAGAGGTTATGTACTACTGTCTTGAAATCTACTTAAATTAAGGAATATATATATAATTCTCCAAAAATTCTAAGAAACTATAGAAATGTTATGTTGTATGTAAGTAATCTATGATAAAAATTTACACATGGGTTGACTTATGTTTTGATTGTTATGAATTAAGAAGCTATTATGATCATGATTAAATATGTTAAATTAAATTTGATTTAATCATGTGAATTAATATGATGTTTAGGTTCTATTAGTCATGTTTAGCTACTGTTAGACAGTATTATGAACTTCTGATGGTTATAACATGTGTTCATGTCATAAGCATGTATACATAGGCAAGAACTAAAGGAGCTTGTGGTATCTATGTAGTTTAAATAGAACAATTAGTTTAAATGGAACAATGTGTTAATGTGGAATTTGTGTCAATGAAACCCTACTACCATAGAAAGTTGTGGAGCCATATTGTAGAAGTCCCTATGGAAATGCTCAATGTGTTATGTGACTCTAATTTATAAAAATTGGTTAGGGTGGAGAGTACTTCTCCTGATTATGCAAAGTTACTAAGATTTGTCACTATATTGCCTAGGTGACAAGCATGTGAATGGTGTGATGTATCCTTCTTATGGTGGTTTAGGCTGTGTCTCCGTTTATGTGAATTAAATGTGAATGTGACAAGGTAATGTGGTAATGTGTAAGTGAATGTGAATATGTGTAAGTCATGTGAATGTGAAAGTAATGTGAAAGATGTGTAAGTATGAGAATATTATGTGCAAGTGCATGAGAAATCAAGGTAAAGGTAACTGTGGATATGTTATGAATAAGTAAATGCATGTTTAAAAATAGTCATCTTGTTAGCATCTTGTGTAGTGATGTGTTAATTGTGACCATGATAGCAAGTAATGTTTATAATGCATGCATGTTAAATGATGGCATATGTTTAATGTTAATCATATGTAGATAGTTAAGTTAAAGCATGATCATGTGCTACTTATTGAATTGCTAGTCTAACCATGTGTAAGTTAGATTGTTACTCATGTTATGGCATGTTAGAATGCATGTGATAAGTATGTGGATGTGTCCATGAGTTGATTGTTGAGTCTATTTCCTAGACTCATATTTGTAAATGACATAGATGAGACTTAGCAGTTAGGATAGAGGAGCTAGCGAGGACTGACTACGAGTGTGAGGAGTAATTGCGGCATAGAGATTTTGTTTGCTTGGACTTAGAGTGGTTCTTTTACTTAGTTCATAAGATGTTATGTAGTGGGCTATGGACATTGTATTATGGAGTTGGTTATAGTTGGACATTGTTATTATTATTTCTTTTGCTGCTATACTGACTGTGAGATTGTTTATTAGTTGATGGAATACACTTACTTCTTTCTGATGATCAGTCAACCTCCTTGTAATTTAAATAAATTACACATCTATTTTGGTGATTAACAAAACTATGATAAAGGTTACTAACACATTTTCTATGAAGTCTAAGCACAGGAAATATACCAAGGGAAAACAAGCCAATCAAGTAAGTATTCATCTCCTACAACAATGTGAACCCACAACATCAATATTTGTCTAAGTACACATCGATTTCCACTAAGTGATCGCATCGATTTGCCCTCACAACGATTCGTTAAGTGATCACAACGATTTGCCCTCACAACGATTCGTTAAGTGATCGCAACGATTTGCCCTCACAACGATTTGATAAGTGATCATAACGATTTGCTCTCGTAACTATTTTCTCTCGTAACGATTTCTTTAGTAATCATAACGATTTGCTCTCGTAACGATTTGCTCTCATAACGATTCCTTTAGTCATCGTAATGACTTGCTCTCGTAACGATTCCTGTAGTCATCGTAACGATTCGCTCTCGTAACGTTTCCTTTAGTCATCGTAACGATTCCTGTAGTCATCGTAACGATTCGCTCTCGTAACGATTCCTTTAGTCATCGTATCGATTTGCTTATAACGTCATAACGATTTGTACATCGATTTGCTTATAATGTCGTAACGATTTGTACATCGATTTGCTTATAACGTCATAACGATTTGTACATCGATTTGCTTATAACGTCATAACGATTTGTACATCGATTTGCTTATAACATCATAACGATTTGTACATCGATTTGCTTATAACATCATAACGATTTGTACATCGATTTGCTTATAACGTCATAACGATTTGTACATCGATTTGCTTATAACGTCATAACGATTTGTACATCGATTTGTTTATGACTCTATAACGATTTGATTATAACGACTTGTTGATAACGATTTGCTTATAGAATCATAACGATTCACTTAAGCCAAATATAACGACTTGATATTTGACTCACTTTTGTATGCGTTGAAAAGTCAAAGCTTTCTCGCACATCTTTCTAACGTCTGTGCATTTATTACTCTGAACGTATCTCTGTATTCATGCAGACGATATCTTCTATTATTGTGCTTATTCTGAAAACATCTTTTTGGAAGAACATAATGAAATTTCTACTTCTGTATAAAATCAATCTAACGTTGACTGACAACAAGAGACAACTTAGTTGTCTATTATTTAGCATTTAATGTATGCAGGTTTCTGACAACATTCGTCATACAACGTTGAACAAAATAGAAGCCAAAGGATACTGCAGAAGATCCTATCTCTTTTCATGCACAAATGGATAAAAGACTGCTGACTGGAAGCTTCTACAATACCATGCAGTCTAACGTACACTTATGCATAGAGACAACGGATACTCCAACGTTCGAATTTCAAACGTTGATATATATAGAAGAATGAAGTTCGAAAATTGCATATAGTCAGTGAATAATAACCTACAACGCCTTCAACCTTCGGCAAGCCATTCTTAGAGCCAAGCACAAACTCTCATTAGTTTTAGCTCTTGCTCTCGATGCTAAGTTCACATCTGTGTGAGAGCCTTTCGGTCTGAGAAGAGTCCTTGATTGTTGATCTCTTCTTCTTCTCAGTCCTTGCTTCAGATCAAGCAGTGTTCTATAAGCTTGATCTAGGGGCATCATCTCTTTGATCACTATTTCTTGAGTTGTTCCCTTCTGTTGTGAAGGAAGACCTGGTGGGATCCAGTGTGTGTCTTTCCCTTCGTGCTGAAGGAGGACCTGGTGTGGTATCCAGGGGGTTGTAATTCCCTTCGGGTTGAAGGAAGACTAGCTGTGCCTGGGTGTAAGGGTCCTTAAGGGGGACTGTACCCTTGTTAGTGAAATCCTGAGATTTTTCTCAGGGACTGGACGTAGGACTCCTAAGGAGAGGAGATCCGAACCAGGATAATTCTCTGTGTCGTGAGATTGCTTTTGTGTGTTTGATCTTTAAATTCACTAACACTAACTATCTGCAAAGTGTGTTTTGTGTAACTGTTTTGTGAACAGGTTTTGAGTCTTAAATAATTTTTAAGAATCCCATTCACCCCCTCCTCTGGGCTTTCTAGCTGGGCAACAAGTGGTATCAGAGCTAGTCTCTTCGACAAAGAAGAAGATCTAACGATCTGAAGAGAAAAGATCAAATGACAGCCCAAAGTCACTTCGAAGGCCAGTCAGTCAACCAGCCACCTCTTTTTGACGGAGAAGACTATGCCTACTGGAAAACAAGAATGGAATATTTTCTTCAAGGTCATGACTACCAGATATGGTCTATAGTTGAAGAAGGTGATCTCCTAGTCACCAACGAGAAAAACCAGTGGACAGATGATGATAGGAAGAAGGTA
The DNA here is from genome assembly GCA_014218235.1 of Colocasia esculenta. Lineage (NCBI taxonomy): Eukaryota > Viridiplantae > Streptophyta > Magnoliopsida > Alismatales > Araceae > Colocasia > Colocasia esculenta. The sequence goes on along the minus strand of CM024755.1, from coordinate 121,303,599 downwards.
TCTCTCAACTGCAAGGGAAAAAGCATTTTGTGCTGTGCCCTCAGCAAAAAGGAGTTCAACCGTGTTTCTACCTGCAAATCCGCAATGAAGATGTGGGAGAAATTAAGAATCACCTATGAAGGCACGAACAAGGTTAAAGAGACCAGAATAGACATTCTGGTGACTCAATATGAGAGGTTCCAGATGCAGCTTGGCGAATCAATAACCCAGATGTTCAACAGGTTTATAGACATAACAAATGGGTTAATTGGACTTGGGAAGACATACGAGATTGGAGACATGGTTAGAAAGATCCTCAGATCTCTTCCATCCTCTTGGACTCCCAAGGTAACAGCTATTGAGGAAGCAAACGATTTGAAGAGGATGTCCTTGGAAAATCTCATTGGGTCCCTAATGGCCCATGAGATCAACATGGAAAGGTTGGGAGAGTCCTCAAGTAGAAAGAAGCACACCAATGCTCTCAAAGAAGCAGAAGGCAGCTCGAAGGAACAATCTGAAGATGAAGCCAGCGGTAAAGACAGTGAAGACGAAGAAGCTATGTTGTCTATAAGACTTCAACGAATTTTGGCAAAAAAGAAAAAGTTTCAATCCAGTAGAAGATACTACAAGAACAACAAGGAGCTTAAGAAGCCAGAAGGAAAGGACTTTAAGAAAGCTGAGACCATTTGCTACGAGTGTAAGAAACCAGGACACCTCAAGGCAGAATGTCCCAAGTTAAAGAAATCTGGGTTCAGGAAGAAGGACAGTTCAAGAAAATTCAGAAAATATAAGAAGAAAGCCATGGCAGCTGCTTGGGACAACAACAGTGACTCAAACAGTGAGTCAAACTCAAGCATCGAAGAAGAAGAAGAAGCCAACCTGGCTTTTATGGAAAATACTGAAGAAAAGGTAACTTCTGATTCATCTTTTGATTCCTGTAATGATTCTGATTCAGATAATTTAGAAGAAGCTTTCAACGAACTATACAGTAAATATAGAGAAATATCTAAATTGTTAAAAGCTAGTAAGAAAAATATAACATGCTTAGAAAACACCAATTCAGATTTAAAGTCAGAAAATGAAGAACTAGAGAAGCAAGTAACTGAAGTTAAAAGAAGAAATGAATTATTATGTGAAGATCTAAAAGATAAGAATGAGCAAATAATCAAGCTAGAAAAACAAGAGAGTTCAGATGAGTTGAAAATTGAAATCAAAAGATTAATAGAAGAAAATGAGAAACTGTCTAATACATTAGAAAAATTCACTAATGGTAAAAACTCCTTAATACTAAAAGGGGCTAGATGTTCAGGTAAGAAGAAACATGGTTTAGGCTATACACCACCAGAAAACGAAGAAACAATAACTTATCCTAAAACATATCCAACTCCTAAATTTATACCTGAACAAGACATAACATACAAAACAAACTTTAAATATATTGAAAGAGTAACAAAAATGTCTTGCTGTAGCCATTGCAACAAGTTAGGACACATAAAAGTAACATGTCCAACTAAGAACAAAAATTGGGTAATTAAAAGGAAGAATGATGATACTAACCAACCAGGACCCAAAAGAACTTGGGTACCTAAAGTTTGATGTTTTTATTTCAGGGAAACTTTCGAGCATCCAAATGGTATTTGGACAGTGGATGCTCAAGGCATATGTCAGGAAACAAAAGGTTGTTCTCTCATCTAGAAGCTGAAGAAGGAACTGTCACCTATGGAGACAACGGGAAAGGGACTGTTATTGGCAGCGGTTTAGTAGGTAGTAGAGGCAAAACCATCATTGAAGATGTTCTGTGCGTCAAGGGTCTGAAGCACAACCTCATCAGCATCAGCCAATTGTGTGATAAAGGTCATCAGATAAAATTTCAAGAATCCAAGTGCAGTATCATGAAGGATGGAACAGTTATTTTTGAAGCCAACAGAGAAAAGAACTTGTACGTGCTGTATCTTGAAGAATTAAAGGAGCAAGATATCTGTTTAGCAGCAAGCAAAGAACAGTCAACTGAGCTGTGGCACAGAAGATTGGGCCATTGCAGTTTGGATGGTATGAAGAAGCTAATAAAGAGAAGCCTGGTTGAAGGTCTACCAAAGGTCAGCACAAAAATGGATGGTATTTGCAGACCTTGTGCTAAAGGAAAGCATGCTAAGAGCTCCTTCAAGTCAAAAACTGTGGTAACTACCTCTAAACCCTTAGAGCTTCTTCATATGGACTTATTTGGACCAATGAGGACCACGAGTCTTGGAGGAAAGAATTTTGGATTTGTTATAGTAGATGACTATTCCAGATTCACATGGGTCTCATTCCTGGAACACAAAGATGACACATTTGACAATTTTGTAAGCTTCAGCAAGAAGGTTCAGAAAGACAAGAAGTTCAGCATCATTGGAATCCGTTCAGATCATGGAGGAGAATTACAAAATGAGAGGTTTGCAAGGTTCTGTGAAGTGAGGGAATTGAGCACAATTTCTCAGCACCAAGGACACCGCAGCAAAATGGAGTTGCTGAGAGGAAAAACAGAACTTTATTGGACATGGCAAGGACAATGTTGTCAGAATATGGTTTACCAAGATATTTCTGGGCTGAAGCAGTAAACACATCAAGTTATATTATCAACAGGGTGATGATCAGGCCAATATTAAAGAAGACAGCTTATGAGTTATACAAGGAAAGGAAGCCAAAGATCAGTCACTTCAGGACATTTGGATGTCCATGTTTCATCCACAATAATGGCAAAAGAAATATTGGTAAGTTAGATGCCAAATCAGATGAAGGCATCTTCATGGGGTATGCTTGTAAACCTAAAGGTTATAGGGTATTTAATAAGCATACACTATTAATTGAGCAAACTATGCACATTATTTTTGATGAGACTAACCCTTCCTTGAGAAAGGAAGAAGATAGTGACAATGATGATACATATGATTTGTCCAAGAAATTAAAGAACACAACAATTGAGGACAAGGAAGATCCACCTCTGGAAGACCTGCAGCAAAAGGACATTGATCATGAAAATCTTCCAAAGGAATGGAGATACAGGAAAGATCACCCACTTGAAAACATCATTGGTGATCCAACTGTAGGGGTAAGAACAAGAGGTAATGTAATCCCTTGTGATTACCTAGCATTTGTTTCACAAATAGAGCCTAGGACAGTCAATGAAGCTCTTACTGATGAATCTTGGATTTTAGCCATGCAAGATGAACTAAATCAGTTCAAGAGAATCTAGATTTGGTCACTTGTTCCTAGACCATCAGATCATCCAGTGATTGGCACCAAATGGGTGTTCAGAAATAAATTGGTTGAAGCTGGTGTGATCATGAGAAACAAGGCCAGATTGGTAGCTCAAGGCTATTCCCAAGAGGAAGGCATAGATTTCGATGAAACCTATGCACCTGTAGCTAGACTTGAGGCTATTAGAATTTTACTTGCATATGCATCTGCACTAGATTTGAAATTATTTCAAATGGATGTAAAGTCTGCATTTCTAAATGGTTTTATTAAAGAGGAAGTCTATGTAGAACAACCTCTAGGTTTTGATGACACATAATTATTTAATCATGTTTTTAAATTACAAAAAGCTTTATATGGTTTAAAATAAGCACCTAGAGCCTGGTATGAAAGGCTTAGCTCATTTCTATTAGACCATGGTTTCATTAGAGGTCAAGTAGATAGTACACTATTTATCAAGTCTAAGGTCAAACATATATTACTTGTTCAAATTTATGTTGATGACATAATATTTGGCTCCACTGATGAATCTCTTTGCAAGTACTTTGAGAAGCTTATGCAGGGAGAGTTCGAGATGAGCATGATGGGAGAGCTCAACTACTTCCTTGGATTGCAAATCAAACAAGGAAAGGAAGGGACTCACATCTGCCAAGCTAAGTACACCAAGGAACTCTTAAAGAAGTTCGGATTTGATAATGCCAAGCCACTGTCAACACCTATGAGCACATCAATAAGAATGGACAGTGACAAAGATGGTAAGAATGTAGATCAAAAAATCTATAGAGGTATGATAGGATCCTTACTATACTTAACTTCTAGTAGACTTGATATTTTATTTAGTGTATGCATGTGTGCTAGGTATCAGGCAGATCCTAGAGAATCTTATCTAATTTCAATAAAAAGAATTTTTAGATATTTAGTTAAAACTCATGACTTAGGTCTTTGGTATCCAAAATCATGTGAAATTAACTTAGTAGGATACTCTGATGCTGACTACACTGGATGCAAAATAGATAGAAAAAGCACCAGTGGTTGTTGTCAATTCCTTGCAGGATGTCTGATATCATGGTCCTCCAAGAAACAAAATTCAGTAGCACTGTCAACAGCTGAAGCTGAGTACGTAGCTGCTAGAAGTTGTTGTACACAACTCCTATGGATCAAGCAACAACTTGAGGATTATGGGCTACACATCAAGAAAATTCCACTATTATGTGACACACCAGTGCTATAAATTTAACCAAGAATCTAATACAACACTCAAGGACTAAACACATTGAGGTTAGATATCATTTTATTCGTGATCATGTAGCAAATGGGAACATAGATATTTCATTTATTGATATAAATAATCAGTTAGCAGACATCTTCATAAAGGCCTTACCTGAAGAGAGATTTACTTCTCTTAGAAGGGAATTAGGTATGTCTAAATTGTGAGAGATGTATCTGTTTAAAACTGAAATATTAATTTTCAGAATTTGAAATATTTTTCCCTCCCAAAGATTTGAGCAAAATTCCAATTATTGCTAATCCCTTTAGTTTGTCATGACGGTTCGTTATTTTATAAGCGTTTATTTCTATCGAACTAGTCAATTTTGTCGCTTTCTGCCATTATGGCGCCCCTAAATTCTAAAAGTCATTCTTTTAACTTTCCCTATATCCCGAAATCTGTGTGGGAACGATTCATCTCTTATCTTTCCCTCTCTCTCTCTCGTTCACCTGCCTGAGGCGATACCCTAACGACTCCGGCATCGACTCTCTGGGATTTCAAGCTTCCAACCACTTCCCGCCAGAAATTTCTTGAGGGCTTCTGTTCTATTCCTCTTTCCAGTCCTTCAGAAACTCTTTCCGTTCAAATCCATGGCCTCTTCTGGTAGTTCCAGTAGCGTCGGGGGCTACAGAGCCGAATTTCTCACCGCCGAGCAGCAAGTAAGATTTGCGATCGTGAAAATCAAGCTATGCGGTCACAAAGTAGTGGATATGGTAGATTTGTAGAAGAATGGAATGGGGAGCATCGTCGAAGCTTTGGACAGATTGAAGTGGTCAAAGATGGATACTATCTCTGAAGTAAGTTTTCCGGACCTGGTAAAAGCATTCTATGTATGTCTGAAGACAGAGGAAGATGGGACCCTGACTTCCATGGTCAAGGGAACCCCGATTAGGGTCACTCATGACCTATTAGCATCTCTCTTTGGTGTGGGTACCTCCGGACATAGTGGAGTTCACACTGTAAATGTTCAAGAAAAGGGTTTGGGGATAGTTGGTCCCGAGTTCAGACTGAAAATGACAAGGTTGATGTAAATCAATTGAATGCATTCAATCGCATCCTGCACTTTGTACTTTGTCAGATTGTAGTTCCAAGAAGTGCCACCTTTTCAACCTGCACTAGGGCTGATTCAGATTTAATGCTCTGGGCCATCAAGAACCAGGAAATCAACACGGCAGAACTCATGATTGAGAGGATGAAGTTTGCAAGCGCTCAGGTATGGGACACAAAGAGCAAGCTGAATGTGTCTTTACCTTATGCCCATCTCATGACGAAGATTTTTCAGCACTATGGTATAAGTACAGTAGGAGATGTGTCTGAGAAGATGGGCCAGGCAATCCAGTCCAGAAATTTAAGGAAAAGTGGTTTTTCAGTTGTCAATGGGGTTTGGACTAAGACTTTTGTGGCTGAGGGTGAAGCCATGAAGCAGCTGGCGCAGTTCCTGCAATTCCAGATGTAGAAGAAATTCAAGCAGCAGTAGAACCAGAAGTAGCAGCAGCACCTTCTGTGGAAGCAGAACTAGCAGCAGCAGCAGCTTTATCCAGCAATAGAATTGAGGATATCCCTCCTGAGGATATCGAGCCTGTTGGCCATAGTTTGGAGGATACTCCTCCCTCTTCCCGAGTAGCCTCTATACTCAGGGATGTGCTAGACTCAATCCAAAGTACTCAGGAGGAGTCAGAAATTGGTGGTGATTCAGCAGCAGAAACTGTCGCTCCAGGCCACACTGAGGAAATAATCGAAGAGGAAGCTCCCATTCAGGGGGAGCAAGAAATCATTATTAAAGGAGATCAAATGGAAGATGCTCCTGCTCAGGGGGAGCAATCATCCGAGAAAGATAGAGCACCTCAAGGGGAGCACAATGAAAATATTTATATCAATGATCAATTCTCTGAGGAACATGTTGATTTTGTGGAGCCCATTGCAAAGGCAAGTACAAAGGGGAAGCGAGTAGCTCATCGAAGGTCAAAGAAGAAGCAGCAGAAAGTCAGTTTGAAGCCTGTCATCAAAAGGTTGGTTGAGCAAGGCAAAGCCATCTCATCTATGAAATCAGATATTCAGTCCATCTCTATCAGCCAAACATCTGTATCAAATGAATTTGGAACTTTGTCCACTGAAGTTCATAACTTGAGAGATGATTTCAAAATGTTCAAGCAATTATGCAGATGGATGAAAGGTGAGTTTGATAGTGTCAAGAAGCTCATCTCTTCAAGGGAACAATCCACCTCTGCCCCTCCAGATCTCTCTCATGCTGAACCTGTTAGTAATGCAGGGCCATCAGGGCCAAGGTCAGCAGAAGAAAATGCAGAGGCATCATCAGAACCATCCGGGCCACGAAATGATGAGAATATAATACCTGCAGCGGAATCTTGTGGTGTTGAGAAGTTGGGGCCATCAGGGCCATCTGAAGATGTGGTTAGGCCACCAGGGTCATTGATCTCTGAAGGTGTGGATCCAAGAATAGTTGAGTCTGCTGTTGCTCCCGAAGCCCATGAGTCTTCATCTCTTGCAACGCCAGACCCTCCCTCACCACCTTCTTCTTCCACAGCCCCTCCAGCTCCACCTATCTTCAAACAACCTGCACCAAGAACCATCTCCTCTCCAGCACCTTTTCCTTCTGAACCTTATTTATCTCCTATCATTCCCTCTACCATTTCTACATCCATTTCTCTCGTTCCTCTTGTTGTTATTGATCCTCCAGTGTCTTCATCAGCTGGAGCCTCTTCTTCATCTGATCCCTCATCAGTCGGGCCGTCCACTAATCTTTCTCCCAAATCATTCCTTTATCCTCCTATTCCACCTACATCTGTTACAATTACTCCAACTGATCCACGACTTGCTAGTGTTTTTCAAAATAAATTTGAGGATGATTTGGAACGAACCACCCTCATCTCAATCCTGGCAGTTGCTTCACATGTTCACAGGACTGATTCTTCTTGTCCTGTTTCTAAAAAGAGGAAAATTTCAAAGACTCTTGCTCTTTCCTCTGAACCCTTGTTTCCTCCTCTTTGGTACTCCCTCACTGTTGAAAATCGAAGGAGACCAATTTACTGTGAATATCTCCAAAAATGTGTTCTCGCCAGCCTGTTTGGCATTCCTTTTCTTAATCTTACTGATCACCTTAACATTATACTTCCCTACTGCCACCTCTCCAAAGCCGACCAACACAAAATCTTCCAATTGGCAGAATGCAAGACTGAAGATCAATGGGTCAAAGGGCATAAGACTCTCTACAGCAAGTATCTTCTTGCCAGATCAGACAGCACATCTCGACAGGATCATCCTCTCACACTCTCTGAATGGTTTACAATTCATCATCAAGCACTTTGGGGCCCTTTCATTCTCAAAGAAATCAGAATCACCAGGTGCTTCCAGCTTTACAATGATTTCCAGTATTTACATAAGCTACCTGAAGTTCAGTTTGGCCAATTCCATGGGGCTCTTGCTATTCTTCGAACTGAAAGTCCAATTAATTGCCCCTTCCTAGTGGACTTCACCACTCTGCAGATCCCTGAAGTAGTATTTCTTCCGAAGTTACACTCCTTGGTCTTGGATTCCTCCATTGGCTCTCATGCCTTTGAAAGATTTGCCAGAGTCATGGGGAGAATCTTAGCTAAGCAGGGTCGCCTTCCCTCCTTTCAAAGGTTTATCTTTCGCGAATATCATCTGGGCCACATATCTTCTGCAGTGCTTGCTCCCTTGATGTCTGAATGTGAAAGGCTCTCTCCCACTGATTGGGAGAGGTACTACAATCAATCTGCTCTCCAGTTGGAATCCTTGAACAGCTCATTGGTCAGAGCAGGCAAGCCTCCTCTCTCTGCTGAAGCTTTTCTGGACTTGAATTCCATCAATCCAGTTCAGGAACTGTTTGTGCAATGGGCTGCGCAGTACTCCGCTTTTATTTCCTTAAAGAAGGACCTGAAGGATCATCAGTTCTTCTATCATGTTACCATTGCTCACTTTCTTCAGCGTTCCAGCTTTGGGAAGTCAAGCCATTTTCGGTTCACCCTTGATAAGAATCAGCATGCCCATTTCTTAGAAGATCAGCGACAACTTTACATTGAGCACATGCGTCCTGAGATGGGTGCATCCTTCTCTATAGAGTCTGGCATCTTCCAACAACTTTTTGAAGAACAGGAGATCAAGGCTTGTGAACTTATTTCCCGGCATGCCTCTCTTCTTTCTCCAAATTTCTATCTCCCTGTACCCCCTCAAGTTTAATCCAATATAGTTTTTGTGCTCTCTCATTTATCTCTTCTCTTCTTCTGTGTCTCAAGAGTTTAAATCTTTTTGCTTAAATGATAAAAAGGGGGAGAAATATTGCATTTCTGAAATACATTTTCCAAACATTCCTTACGTTATTTCCACAATTATACTTAGAATTATTTCAGATAATGTGTGCTTATTGTTAAGTTTTGTCATCACCAAAAAGGGGGAGATTGATGATCAGTCTACCTCCTTGTAATTTAAATAAATTACACATCTATTTTGGTGATTAACAAAACTATGATAAAGGTTACTAACACATTTTCTATGAAGTCTAAGCACAGGAAATAAACCAAGGGAAAACAAGACAATCAAGTAAGTATTCATCTCCTACAACAATGTGAACTCACAACATCAATATTTGTCTAAGTACACATCGATTTCCACTAAGTGATCGCATCGATTTGCCCTCACAATGATTGGTTAAGTGATCGCAACGATTTGCCCTCACAACGATTCGTTAAGTGATCGCAACGATTTGCCCTCACAACGATTCGTTAAGTGATCGCAACGATTTGCCCTCACAACGATTCGATAAGTGATCATAACGATTTGCTCTCGTAACGATTTCTTTAGTAATCATAACGATTTGCTCTCGTAACGATTTGATCTTGTAACGATTCCTTTAGTCATCGTAACGACTTGCTCTCATAACGATTCCTGTAGTCATCATAACGATTCGCTCTCGTAACGATTCCTTTAGTCATCGTAACGACTTGCTCTCGTAACGATTCCTGTAGTCATCGTAACGATTCGCTCTCGTAACGATTCCTTTAGTCATCGTATTGATTTGCGTATAACGTCATAACGATTTGTACATCGATTTGCTTATAACGTCATAACGATTTGTACATCGATTTGCTTATAACGTCATAACGATTTGTACATCGATTTGCTTATAACGTCATAACGATTTGTACATCGATTTGCTTATAACATCATAACGATTTGTACATCGATTTGCTTATAACATCATAATGATTTGTACATCGATTTGCTTATAACGTCATAACGATTTGTTCATCGATTTGCTTATAACATCATAACGATTTGTACATCGATTTGCTTATAACGTCATAACAATTTGTACATCGATTTGTTTATGACTCTATAACGATTTGATTATAACGACTTGTTGATAACGATTTGCTTATAGAATCATAACGATTCGCTTAAGCCAAATATAACGACTTGATATTTGACTCACTTTTGTCTGCGTTGAAAAGTCAAAGCTTTCTCGCACATCTTTCTAACATCTGTGCATTTATTACTCTAAACGTATCTCTGTATTCATGCAGACGATATCTTCTATTCTTGTGCTTATTCTGCAAACATCTTTTTGGAAGAACAGAATGAAATTTCTACTTCTGTATAAAATCAATCTAACGTTAACTGACAACAAGAGACAACTTAGTTGTCTATTGTTTAACATTTAATGTATGCAGGTTTCTGACTACATTCGTCATACAACGTTGGACAAAATAGAAGCCAAAGAATACTACAGAAGATCCTATCTCTTTGCGTGCACAAATGGATAAAAGACTGCTGATTGGAAGCTTCTACAGTACCATGCAGTCTAACGTACACTTATGCATAGAGACAATGGATACTCCAACGTTCGAATTTCAAACGTTGATATATATAGAAGAATGAAGTTCGACAATTGCATATAGTCAGTGAATAATAACCTACAACGCCTTCAACCTTCGGCAAGCCATTCTTAGAGCCAAGCACAAACTCTCATTAGTTTTAGCTCTTACTCTTGGTGCTAAGTTCACATCTGTGTGAGAGCCTTTCGGTCTGAGAAGAGTCCTTGATTGTAGATCTCTTCTTCTTCTCAGTCCTTGCTTCAGATCAAGCAGTGTTCTATAAGCTTGATCTAGGGGCATCATCTCTTTGATCACTATTTCTTGAGTTGTTCCCTTCTGTTGTGAAGGAAGACCTGGTGGGATCTAGGGTGTCTTTCCCTTCGTGCTGAAGGAGGATCTGGTGTGGTATCCAGGGGGTTTAATTCCCTTCGGGTTGAAGGAAGACCAACTGTGCCTGGGTGTAAGGGTCCTTAAGGGGGACTGTACCCTAGTTAGTGAAATCCTGAGATTTTGCTCAGGGACTGGACGTAGGACTCCTAAGGAGAGGAGATCCGAACCAGGATAATTCTCTATGTCGTGAGATTGCTTTTGTGTGTTTGATCTTTCAATTCACTAACACTATCTATCTGGAAAGTGTGTTTTGTGTGACTATTTTGTGAACAAGTTTTGAGTCTTAAATAATTTTTAAGAATCCCATTCACCCCCCCTCTGGGCTTGCTAGCTGGGCAACACTTTCTGATGCAGTTATACTTGTTATTTGTGTATAACTCAACATGTTTTGCTTGTGTTGGGACTTTCCCACTGTGGCATCTCTCTTTGTTCCGATGTGGGTTGGTGTAACCATACCGGGATAGAGAGGGGCGTTATAGAGATTGGTATCAAAGCAACCAGGTTAAGACTGTACATAAATATGTCATCAACTCATGCCATATTTTAGTTTTTATAGAAACCAGTCCATGTACATGATGGTTAGGAAATGATTAATAATGGGCTAATATAGATAAGAAAAAGGATAGGATTAATGAACTTAGATACCAATGAGTTATTTCTTTTTCCAGGCTATGGCAAGTCGTGGCTGTCGTGTAGCACTTACTCGTGAGGATGAGCAAAGGCATGAGGAGAGATGTGGGCAGCAGGCCCCAATGCAATAGGGTCCCTTTGTGCTACCATCACCACCTCTTGTGGAGTATGACATATTCGTCCAAGACCTAGTTCAAGCAATGCAGACTCAGGCTCAAAACCCAGGCAGCAACTATGCAAGCTCAATTGTAGGCGCATGGTAGGCATTGTTTGGTTGGAGTTATTAGTTATTTTATTGGTGTGAGCTTGCTTTTGTGGTGCGTGTTGTTTCAAGCTCCGGCTCAGGCTGCAGTTCCCCAAAAGTATGAACATAAAGGTGTGTCTATCATGGAGCAGTTCAAGAGGATGTCTCCAGTTTCTTTTAAGGGGGAGAGCCAACTGCATCTGGTAAGGAATTGGTTGAATGAGGTTGAGAAGATCTTTCGAGCAATCAGGTGCACAGAGGAAGACAAAGTGAGCTTGGCAACCCACATGCTACAGATATTTGATGTTGGCCTGAGAAATATGTGGAATGGCAAATCTAGAAGAGGGGTTGAATAGATTTGCAACGAAAATTAACCAATAAATTTTTTTCTTTGATTTAAACTCAATTTACTCAATTGACATTAGCAAACAAAGCAACCTCTTAAAAATATGTGAAACCAGAGGATGTCGACCTACACAATGATGTGTCGACAGATGATCAAACACTTACACAGAAATGTGTAGACACCCGATTCTGGCTTATGATTGAACCATATTTCTTGCTCTCTTAGTTTGCCCCAAGTTGGTCACTCATCTTAAGCCCATTTGTTAGCCTCATTTTTAGCCCATTAAGCTCAATTCTCCAACTTATCTCATCCTAACATCACTTCAGAGTCCTTATTCTAGGGTTTAAGCCATCAATTCTTAATGCGACAGCCTTGGGGTCGCGTTCATGTCAATTGATCAATTATAATCCCTAAATAATTGATTATCCTTAATGCGATAGGTCGTGGCGTCGCATTAGCATAAATGTCACGTCCACCCAGGCCGTCACGACAGCCCATGCATATCCATTCACGTACCTTCAGAGTCGTGTCCCCCATGGCCATCGCGACAAGTTATGTCGTGTCCCCATGATACGTCATGATAGCATTCTACATGGCTTGCTCCGCCACCACCTTCTCTCTATCTCTCTTGAGGTCTATCATCATCTCTAATGGCCTTGGAATGACCCCAGCCACAGTTTGAGGTTCCATCTCACCCTAGAACCTCACTAGGACTCTTCCCATGTGAATTTACTTGGATTTTTACCATTTTCATGGGCCATTATCACTTAAGGACGAGATACTCTCTCTCCTCTCTATATAAGTGACCATCTCCTTTTGAACGAGGTAAGCCCCCAGAACTATCACGAAGTGCTGCCAAAACCCCACCAGTACTTCTCCTTAGCTCGTAGCCACCCCATTTCTTCTCATTTTCCCCTTATTCACTTCATGAAGTCACACCATTTCCTTCATCCATGAAGCTTGGCGGCTAGGAGGTGGACTCCCACGACCTTTAGGAGCTGCTGCACGACCCAAGGAACCCCCTTTCAGCTAGGGGTCGCCCCTTTTGGGGCATTTTCTTCCTTCTTCCCTCTCACTCTCTTTCTCATGCATGTTGTTACTTTCTTTTAAGTAGTTGCATATTCTCATTCCCACATTTTCCACAACCCTAGGGGTTTCCAAAACACCCCCAGGTTCGTTCCCTCCATGCTTTCCTTCTTTCTTTTCATTTTGGATAAAAACTTCACTTAAATATGGTCTAACATGGTTTCTTTTCTTTGTTTCATTATTTTGGTAGGTCTATCTACAAGAGTAGATGAGGAGCTCTCACCCTCTGGCCTGCCGGAGGGCGGGAAGGAGGTTCCCCCATTCAACTCCAGCACTGCTGAGAAGGCGACAGGGCTCCCGATCATGACATCAAGAACACGACATTATTGGATGTCGCGACAAGCTTCGTATCGCAACGGGTCTCCCCGTCGCGACAACAATAAGTAGCCTTCTCACCCCCCTTTCCTAGTCAGTTAGCCTTGATGCTTTCTTCATATCTTAGGGCAACATGCTAGGTGGCGATCACATGCTTTCCATCACGCTGTGATATCTTGTTGTGTGTTTCGAGGGGTGCACAGCCCTGTGATCACACCTTTTGGCAATCACGGTGGGACCTCCACTGCCAACCTCGTTTGTCTCTTCTTTTTACCTACCATGTTTGTGTGTTTGTTTACCCAGTAGGATCATGTTAGGGTTGTTTCTTCGTTATCTGTCATTTCTATCTTCTGTATTATCGGGATGGGCCGTAAGGCCGAGATCATATAGCGTCCATCTTGGAGGCCGTGACATCAAGTGCACGTTGTTCTTCATGCTCTACATTCTGAATACCCATTTGGAGTGTTTCTGATGTTATATCCATGCTATTTCATCATGTATACCTGCGATTCTCTGTGTTAGAACCTTGCTAGGGTTGGGTTTTCCATTTACTTTCATTGTTTGTTTTTTGGTCTCATCACGACCTATCTGGTGGGCGTGACGTTGCCTTAGTGAACAAGGAGGATGCAATAATAGATACACATTAGTTGTTGTTATTTTCCATTCCATGCCTCAGTTTCAGCTTGTTTAGGGAGTCTTCCTCTTCTGTTTAGTTGTTTCCATGTTGTCTTGCGCCTAGGATAGTTTGTTTGCTCCTTGTTTGTGCGTGGTTTAGGGTTTCTGCAACCCGAGATTATCACAGTCGACTTATCGATCTTGATAAGGTCGCGAAGGACCTAGTCTTTGCGACTTCGACAGAGACCTCTAGGCTACTGTTTGTTAGTTTAGGCTAGAATTTGCATGCACTTCGGTGTGATTAGGTTCATGCATACACTATTTCGTGTAGATAAGACTCCTCCTTAGTAGTGGAGACCCTCTCACCTGTGAGCACTCGTGGGCTGACCAGGGCTTGCTACCGAGGGCCTCTGTAAGTCCCTGTGGCTGTACGCACGTTGCGGTCGCCGAGCTGGTTGTACCCATTGTGTAACAACCCGAGAACCCGACCCTCAGCCCACGCCGAGGACCCGATTTTCGCAGTCGCCACCCACGGATCCGGGGACCCGGAAGGGCTATAATCTATGTCTAACAGGATATGTAACGGAAGTAAATGTCAACTTCTAATCTAGAAGTGTACGTGCAGAAATAGAAAAGAGAGTGAGACCACCACGTACCACTCTAAGTATAGTCCCAACACACGCACGCTAGTACAAGTAAAAGGCAGGGGAAGAACAGGTCCCTTAGGGGCATACCCCGAGGGTGACGTACACTGAAAAAGGGAACCACTGCTAGCTACGGGGACCTCGCCTACCGCCCCGTCTCCTCTGCCCGACGCGCGCCCTGCCGCTGCTGAGAAGTCTCACCTGGGAAAAGGAGGGATGAGCTTCACAACAGAAGCTCAGTAGGGACTACCAATCTCCTACTAGCTCTAAAGAGGCAGAAGAATATAAATATAAAATGAATGACAACAATTTATATCTTCTACTTACAAACAGAAGTGCAGAAGCGAAACTACATCTAGCACGGCACGAAAAGTACACACGGTCGGAAACTCCACACGACTACTCGTATTGACCACCACACGGCTAGCAAACACAGATGGAGGGGACTCTGCCTGGACAAGGAACACTAGCTACAGGAAACACTACCACTAGTCAAGGTCAGGTGCGTCCACCGACGTCTTATCCTCGACCCGGGTCCTGACCCTCACGTCTCGTCAGAGCGAGGTAGGACACAAAGTAACACAACAGTAACCATTGTAGTCTGGCCGGACTACGGTCCCACGCCTGGCCTCTCTAAGCGGTTTTGGGGCCGCAAAGAGCGAGGCAGTGAGAAAAGGACTAGTTGAACTGCGCCGGGAAGAACTCCGAAAACTGACCTCGGCGTCCCAGTCCAACCACGAGAGCTCTGCAAGTGACTCAACGCCACTGTCCTAACCACCGTTTTCCCCTAAGCTCCAGAGTCCGCCTGGTGGCTGCCAACTCGAGCACACTCGTAGCCCGGAGTACTCCCTCGACAGGCTCCCGAGGATGGGGGTCCCAGGCAACGGTAACAACCTTTCACATGGGACAGTCCCTCAAGTGCCGAGTACCGGGCGAAAGACTAGTGTAGACCACACTAGGGAACTAGCACAGGTGCCATGGGTACAGTAAAAGAAGCGGAAACGGCGAAGATCGGAATCTATCTCATAGCTGAGGTCGCGACGCATCGGGCCGTCGCGACCTGGTCGTGACGCATCAGCTGTCGCGACCTCGTCGTGGTCGCGACACCCAGAGCGTCGCGATCTCACACCAGATCGCGACCTCTGAGAAGTCGCGTTCTCAGACAGAGGGGGGTTCCAGAGTAACCCCTATGGGAACCACCCCAAAAATGGGGAAACAACCACACAAGGGGGAGGGGATCAAGCTCAACATGCTAGAAAGCTAGTAAAGCATCCAAACCACCTTTAAAACCCCACAAACATGGATCTACACTCGAAGGGAAACCTCACTCAACCTCGAGCATGGAGTTCTCACACTCCCAAGCCCCAAACCACCGAGAAACCATGATTTAGAGGGGGAAGGGAGCATGCTTAGGGCGAGAGGATCAAGAGTTCCTAGCTCCACACGAAGTACGAACCCGTTGGGGCCTTCTCGTAGGAATGGACACCTCCTCCTCGCTCCAAACGACATGGCCATGTCCCCTGCACGAGCGGGACGACACCACCTCAGCATGAACGCCTCAAGCACCAAGAACCTCCAGGAATCCGCAAGGGAAACTCGAGAGGGAAAGGGGAGGGGAGAAAGAGAGCTGAGAGGGCGAGAGGGGGAAAGAGGGTGTGACCTTTGGTTTTAACCCGGCGGCCCCCAGAACTTGACAGAACGACATGTCGCGATAAGACTCTTGTCGCGATGCCCTAGGAGTCGCGACCTTATCGCGACAGTCGCGACCCCAAAAAGCGAGTCAAACCTTGAAGATCGGAAAAGCGATCGCGACGGTGACCACGTCGCGTTCACGCGTGTGCGCCTGACACCCGACAGAGCCATTTTGACAGAAAGGACACCGGTCACGTCTGTCAGAAAAGCCATCGCGATGCCATCAGACGTCGTGACCAGAACACGACGGCCACACCATCGCGACAAGGACGCGACAGCCCTGGTCGTCGCGACCCGAAACCGTCGCGACAGGCCTCCTATCGCGACCAGAATCCGTCACGACAGGCCTCCTGTCGCGACCACATCACGACCAGGAGCATGTCGCGACCCTGAGGATGGGGCCAAAGGGCCCAAGGGGGCCGAGTCTTACATCCCACCCACCTTAAGACATTTCGTCCTTGAAATGAAAACAACTCGGTCTCAACCCAGAAAGTAGTAAAAGGGGAGATAGCATACCAATCAATCAAAAAATAGGGGAACTGCTCGCGCATCTCATCCTCGCGCTCCCAGGTGGCCTCTCCACCAACGCTGTTCTCCCAAACGACCTTTACCAGCGGAATCTACTTCCGGCGCAACTGCTAAACTCTGCGGTCGATAATGCTGACTGGGTTTTCTGGTACTGACAAGTCTGGCGCCACCTCAAGCTGCGAGTAGTCCAACACGTGCGAAGGATCTGCAACGTACCTTCTGAGCTGCGAAACGTGAAACACACTGTGCACACCTGCTAGCTCTGCCGGAAGACTCAACCTGTAAGCCACCTCGCCGACCCTCTCGGTGATAGGGAAAGGCCCAACACACCTCGGACTGAGATTTCCCTTTTTGCCAAACCTCATGACACCCTTGGTCGGAGAGACCCGCAAGAAAACAAGGTCACCAACACTGAACTGTAACGGTCTCCTGCGGACGTCTGCGTAGCTCTTCTATCTGCTCTGCGCTGCTCGAAGTCTCTGCCTAATCAGACTGACTGTGTCTGCACACTGCTGCACTAACTCTGGCCCCAAAAGCCGTCTCTCACCAACCTCGAACCAGTGAAGTGGAGTCCTGCACGGGCAACCATACAAAGCCTCGTATGGTGCCATTCCAATGCTCGAGTGATAACTGTTGTTATACGTGAACTCTACCATCGGAAGGTGCGACTCTCAAGTGCCGCTCCAGTCTAAACAACACGCTCTCAGCATGTCCTCCAATGTCTGAATGGTTCGCTCTGACTGCCCATCTGTCTGAGGGTGGTATGCTGTGCTGAACCTCAACTCTGTGCCCAGTGCTCTCTGAAGACTGCGCCAAAACCCTGACGTGAATCTTGGATCTCTGTCGGAGACGACCGAAATGGGGATCCCGTGCAATGAAACGACTCTGTCCATGTATAGTCTGGCTAACCTGTCCACTGACCATGACATCCTGATCGGAAGAAAATGTGCTGCCTTGGTCAAACAATCCACAATCACCCAGATACCATCGTGCCTCTGCGGGGTGCAGGGCAAACCAACCACAAAGTTCATGGTGATGTCGTCCCACTTCCACTCGGGAATGGGTAACGACTGCAGCTCACCACTAGGACACTGATGCTCGGCCTTCACCTGCTGACAGGTAAGGCACCGAGCAACAAACTCTGCCACTCCCCTCTTCATCCCTAGCCACCAAAAGAACCTCCTCAAGCAATGGTACATCTTGGTGGAGCCAGGATGAATAGCATACCTCGATCTGTGAGCCTCTGACAAAACTGCCTGGCGTGCCTCCTCAGGAACGTACAAGTGGCCTCTGAATCTGACCTCGCTGTCCTCGTCAAGCTCAACATCTGACATCTGTAAAATGTCTGCCAACTGAGGGTCTTCCTGCTGTGCTTGTAACACCTGCCTGAACACTGACAGCCGAACTGACAAACTACTCGCCACTGCACGGTCTCTGGTCCTCGATGGAACGAACACTCCCTGGGACAGCTCCTCGAACAACCTCCACTCTCTGACCATCAGTGAACTCAAGCGCACGTGCTTGCTCAAAACATCGGCTGTGACGTTAGCCCTTCCTGGGTGATAGGAAAGGGTTAGGTCGTAGTCCTTCAAATACTCCATCCATCAGCGCTGCCTCGAGTTTAGATCCCTCTGGGTGAAGATATACTGCAGACTCTGGTGATTGGTGAAGATCTGAAAAGCCTCTCCATACAGGTAGTGCCTCCACAACTTGAGAGCGAACACCACTGCTGCCAGCTCCAAGTCGTGGGTAGGGTAGTTCTCCTCATGCTTCTTGAGCTACCGAGAAGCATAGGCAACGACCCCACCGTGCTGCATCAGCACGACACCCAAACCTGACCTCGACGCATCGGTGTAGACCACGAAACCACCGCTGCCCGACGGCAAGACCAACATTGGCGCTGAAGTCAACCTCGTCTTCAGCTCTCGGAAGCTCTGCTCACAGTCCTCTGACCAAACAAACCTGACGTCCTGCCTAGTCAACCTGGTCAACGGCGCTGCTATCTTGGCAAAATCCTGAATAAACCTCTGGTAGTAACCTGCCAAGCCCAGAAAACTGCGGACCTCTGACACCGATGTGGGCTGCTCCCATGACAACACGGCCTCGACCTTGGTAGGGTCCACTGCCACACCAGAACCCGAGATCATGTGCTTGAGAAAGTGCACCTCCCTCAGCCAAAATTCGCACTTATCGAACTTGGCATAAAGGCGGTGACTCCGCAGGGTCTCCAGCACGATCCTCAGGTGCTCCTCGTGCTCCTCCTCAGAAGCTGAGTAGACCAAAATATCATCAACAAAACAACCACAAAACGATCTAGGTACTCACTGAACACCCTATGCATCAGATCCATGAATGCTGCGGGTGCGTTCGTCAGCCCAAACGGCATCACGACGAACTCGAAGTGACCGTACCTGGAATGGAAAGCCATCAAACCAACATCTGACTCTCTGATCCGCATCTGATAGTAACCGGATCTCAAGTCAATCTTCGAGAAAACTTTGGCCGACTGCAATTGATCAAACAAATCAACGATCCTCGACAACGGGTACCTGTTCTTCACAGTAACCTGGTTCAACTGCCGATAATCGATGCACAAATGTAGACTGCCATCCTTCTTCCTCACAAACAAAATAGGCTCACCCCACGGCGAATGACTCGGGTGAATGAAGCCCAGCTCAAGCAGCTTCTGCAACTGGCGCTTCAACTCACGCAGCTCCGCCGGGGCCATTCGGTAAGGTGCCTTGGACAAAGGCATCGTACCGGGCAAAAGCTCAATGGAGAACTCTACCTCCTGCTCAGGCGGCAAACCAGGTAGATCCTCCAGGAAGACGTCGGAGAACTTAGAAACAATCGGTACGTCAAAAACTGAAGATCCGCTAGGCTCCAAAGAACAAACCGAAGCAAGGTACGCCACACAGCCATCGCGGATCAAATGGAGAGCTCTACACAAGGAAATAAATGGCCGATGGGTAGACCGGATACCTCGGAAGCAGAGGACGGGCTCTCCAAGTATCCTAAATCGAACGGTCTTCCGCTGGCAATCAACAACGACTGAGTGAGCCTCCAACACGTCCATGCCCAAGATGACGTCAAAGTCGCAAAGCTGCAGTGCGTACAACCTGGCCTGCAACTGGTGCCCCTCAACCTCGACTGCCACACCCTCCAGGTAACCAAAAGAACGCATGTAGTCACCAGACGAGAGATCGACCATCACGTCACACTGCCTCTCAGGAGTGTGACCAGCTAGGGACTCATAGAATTCCTCGGAAGCAAAACACAAAGAAGCACCAGGGTAGACCAAAACACGAGCAGCTCTGCCAAGGATAGGTAGAGTACCTATAACAAGGTTTGATGCCTCTGCCTGCTCCCGGGTGAGTGCCATCACACGACCACGACCACGCCCACGCTGCTGCGCCTGCTGGGGCTGCTGCTGCTACGGAGACTGAGGCTGAGGGTACTGCGGTACTGCTGCTGCTGCTGGTACGACTGGTACTGTTGTGGCTGCGGAAACTACTGAGCCTGCTGCTGGTACTACCCCCACTGCTGCTGACGCGGTGCCTGCTGCTGAGGAGGGTACTGGTATTGAGGCGGCTGCTGAGCGTACTGAACTGGCTGCTGCTGCTGCGGGGCTTGCCCCATGGGGAAATCCCTCCTGAAGTGGCCCGGTAAGCCACAGGTGTAGCAAACTGCCTCCTGACTGCCCTGCTCAGCTCCCTAGACAACTGACTACTCTACAAACCTGGACTGGCACTTCTGCTGCTGGCTCTGACCGCCCCCGTGAGTAGACAACTTCCTAAATTGCGAGCGAATCCCGGCACTGCCGGAACTGCCCGAGCCGGAGGAAGAGGAAGTCGCACTACCGCGGCTACCCGCTGGACGCTGGTAAGGCGAGGACCTAGAAGAGGCTCCTCCCTGTTGCTGCTACTGTTGCTGAGGCTGCCAGGTCTCTCTGTCCAAGGCGGTGGCCTTCGCCACGGCCTCTCCTAAGGTGGTACACATGTGTGCCGTCACACCCCACCTCAGGTCTGGTCTCAGTCCTGCTATGAACCTCTCTACACACGCCTGATCACTGCCTGCGACATGAGGCACATGCCTTAACAACCAAACAAACCTCTGGTGGTACTGAGAAACTGTGAGGTCGCCCTGAACCAACACGTGGAACTGGTCCCGTCTCTCACATCGAGCGTAGTCGGGGAAGTACTCTCCGTGAAAGACCTCCGAGAACTGCTGCCAAGTGATGTGATCCAACCTCTGCCCCTGGAAGTGAGTCTGTCTCTGAACTCTCCACCACTCATGGGCAGCTCCCTTGAGCTGGTACACCGCCAGTCGAACCTGGTCCTCCTCAGCGCAGTCTATGGTCTCGAAGATGCGCTCTAACTTATGGGTCCAGCTCTCTGCCTTGTCTTGATCATACTCACCGTGGAACATCGGTGGTCGGAGATGCAAGAACCTCTCAAGGAGAGCGGTCCTATCCTCCGTAACCACCGTCCTCCTCCAGCCAGCTCGGGTACTCCCAGTACCTGATGGCTGCTGACCAACTGGCTGCTCTACCTCTGGCTCTGCTCACTGCTCCGGTACCGCTGGGGGAGGTACTGGAAACTGACCACTTGCTGCTGCCTACCCGGGCTGCCATGCTCCCTAGTACATGGCCCTGAAGAACTGCTCGGCCATGGGAAATCAGTCTGTGTACTGCTGCGGCTACAGCTGGTACTCCTACTATTGCTGCCTGCCTACTGCCGTTGCTGCCGCTGCACCTGAGGCTGCGCCACTGACTCTGCTGCGGACACCTCCTCGTGGACCTGCCCCTGCGCGGGCATCTCAGACTCATCCTCCTGCTCCATCAGCTCTCTGGCCTGTCTGCGCCTCCGCGGAGCCATGTCTTGCACGACAACACAACCAACCAAAGTTAACAAAACCCACTCGGGCGGCTACGAGTGTACTTGTACTACCGTATGGACTTCCGGTTGCAGTTTAAATTCACTACAAGTCTTGTCAGACTCTCGCTCTGATACCAACTGTAACAACCCGAGAACCCGACCCTCGGCCCACGCCGAGGACCCAATTTTCGCAGTCGCCGCCCACGGATCTAGGGACCCGGAAGGGCTATAATCTATGTCTAACAAGATATGTAACAGAAGTAAACGTCAACTGCTAATCTAGAAGTGTACGTGCAGAAATAGAAAAGAGAGTGAGACCACCACGTACCACTCTAAGTACAGTCCCAACACACGCACGCTAGTACAAGTAAAAGGCAGGGGAAGAATAAGTCCCTTAGGGGAATACCCCGAGGGTGACGTACACTGAAAAAGGGGAACCACTGCTAGCTATGGGGACCTCGCCTATCGCCCCGTCTCCTCCGCCTTGCCGCTGCTGAGAAGTCTCACCTAGGAAAAGGAAGGATGAGCTTCACAACAGAAGCTCAGTAGGGACTACCAATCTCCTACTGGCTCTAAACAGGTAGAAGAATATAAATATAAAATGAATGACAACAGTTTATATCTTCTACCTATAAACGGAAGTGCGGAAGTGAAACTACATCTAGCACGGCACGGAAAGTACACATGGTCAGAAACTCCGTACGACTGCTCGTCGTGACCACCACATGGCTAGCAAACACAGACGGAGGGGACTCCGCCTGGACAAGGAACACTAGCTACGGGAAACACTACCACTAGTCAAGGTCAGGTGCATCCACTGACGTCTTATCCTTGACCTGGGTCCTGATCCTCACGTCTCGTCAGAGCGAGGTAGGACACAAAGTAACACAACAGTAATCGCCATAGTCTGGCCGGACTATGGTCCCACGCCTAGCCTCTCTAAGCGGTTCCGGGGTCGCAAAGAGCGAGGCAGTGAGAATAGGACTAACTGAAGTACGCCGGGAAGAACTCCGAAAACTAACGTCGGCGTCCCAGTCCAACCACGAGAGCTCTGCAAGCGACTCAACGCCACTATCCTAACCACCGTTTTCCCCTAAGCTCCAGAGTCCGCCTGGTGGCTGCCAACTCGAGCACACTCGTAGCCCAGAGTACTCCCTCGATAGGCTCCCGAGGATGGGGTCCCAGGCAAGGATAACAACCTCTCACACGGGACAAGCCCTCAAGTGCCGAGTACCGGGTGAAAGACTAGTGTAGACCGCAATAGGGAACAGCACAGGTGCCACGGGTGCAGTAAAAGAAGCGGAAACGGCGAAGATCGAAATCTGTCTCACAGCTGAGGTCACGACGCATCGGGCCGTCGTGACCTGGTCGTGACGCATCAGCTGTCGCGACCTCGTCGCGATGTCCACCCTGTCGCGACCCCCGTTGCGATGGTCCGACTGTCGCGATCAAGTCGCGACACCCAGAGCGTCACGATCTCACACCAGATCGCGACCTCCGAGATGTCGCGTTCTCAGACAGAGGGGGGTTTCGGAGTAACCCCTCCGGGAACCACCCCAAAAACGGGGAAACAACCACACAAGGGGGAGGGGATCATGCTCAACATGCTAGAAATCTAGTAAAGCTTCCAAACCACCCTTAAAACCCCACAAACATGGATCTACACTTGAAGGGAAACCTCACTCAACCTCGAGCATGGAGTTCTCACACTCCCAAGCCCCAAACCACCGAGAAACCACGATTTAGAGGGGGAAGGGAGCATGCTTAGGGCGAGAGGATCAAGAGTCCCTACCTCCACGTGAAGAACGAACCCGATGGGGCCTTCTCGTAGGAATGGACACCTCCTCCTCGCTCCAAACGACACGACCACGTCCCTTGCACAAGCGGGACGACACCACCTCAGCACGAATGCCTCAAGCACCAAGAACTGCCAGGAATCTGCAAGGGAAACTCGAGAGGGAAAGGGGAGGGGAGAAAGAGAGCTGACAGGGAGAGAGGGGTAAAGGGGGTGCGGCCTTGGGTTTTAACCCGGCGGCCCCCAGAACATGCCAGAATGACATGTCGCGATAAGACTCTTGTCGCGATGCCCTAGGAGTCGCGACCTTATCGTGACGGTCGCCTCAGTCGCGACCCCAAAAAGTGGGTCAAACTTTGAAGATCGGAAAAGCGATCGCGACGGTGACCACATCGCGTTCACGCACGTGCGCCTGACACCCGACAGAGCTGTTCTGACAGAAAGGACACCGGTCATGTCTATCAGAAAAGCCATCGCGACGCCATCCGACATCGTGACCAAACGCGATGGCCACACCGTCGCGACAAGGACGCGACAGCCCTGGTCGTCGCGACCCGAAACCATCGCGACAGGCCTCCTGTCACGACCAGAACCCGTCGTGACCACGTTGCGACTAGGAGCATGTCGCGACCCTGATGACGGAGCCAAAGGGCCCAAGGGGGCCGGGTCTTACACATTGCCCCCTAATTTAGGTCATTTGCACGTAAGTTGTGTGTTACCCCTTAGTCATATCAGAGTACTCGAGTACACACCCACTAGGTTTCCTATTTGGCCGAGTGCATTTTCATTAATTAATCCACTAAAAGGCTAAGTGCAAAACCTAAAATGGTAACGATAATCATGACAACTTGGGTGTTTGCTTGAGATTCTCCCTCTCACCTCACTGTTCATTCTTGTGTGTTAGAGTCTAGGGTTTTTTTGTGTGGTCTTGTCGCCCCTCTAATTGTTTGGGGGTAGTGTATGCGTCAGTGTCTAGGTCTATCAAGTTAGTCTCCCCAAACCATTATATTATATCATAATCCTCTCTTCGGTATGGACCACTTCCGTGTCCTCATCGGTGATTCTTTGTCCATTGGACTTCTCAAGGCCGTGGCCCAGCCACCTTCTGCCACCCTCATGGGGCAAATCCATCCCCCCACAATTGTTGACGATCGGTCTCGCCCCCCTTCTCCTTCTGGGGAGGATGACCTGCAAGCCCAATTTAGCAACTCCTCCCGCATCTGAGCCCGACCCAAGTTTGGGAATTCTTGGCAGCTGCCAAAGGCAAGCGCCCTCTCTCTCCACCCTCTCATGTCTTCGCCCAACATGCGACTTCCTCCACACCCATTGCTTCTGCACCACACGCACCCTCTGCCGTGGTCGATCCCACTCCTCTTCGTCTGTGGGCTATTCATTTCTTTGAGCCTAGCTACCTTCTAGCACAGAAGGTTTGACCTAAATCTCCTCCACATTCTTCATATTATCAGGCCGAACACAAGGCTCTTCCCTGTGAGAGGTCTATTCTTTGGAGCAATCGCGCTCCCTTGTCCCTGCTCACCACATTTTGTCCTCTTCCGACTTCCTTGCAGAATGGACGTCCATGAAAAGAGAGCTACACGATCTCCAAAGGCAACTAGA
Organism: Colocasia esculenta; assembly: GCA_014218235.1. Lineage (NCBI taxonomy): Eukaryota > Viridiplantae > Streptophyta > Magnoliopsida > Alismatales > Araceae > Colocasia > Colocasia esculenta. Next base: position 121,278,488 of record CM024755.1, on the reverse strand, counting down.
CCCTCGGAAGGTAGTCGACATCCCTCTTCCTTCTTTTTAGCACCTTCGAGTTTCGCCTCAGTCAGAGCTGCCCATTTACAGACGATACTCTGGGGTAGGCAACCCCTATGTACACATTAAAGATTTTGTACATGAATTAACTCCACACAAGTATGACTGCCACCTCATGGCGTACTTGTTCAAGAAATCATTGGATGGTCCGACCCTCGAGCGGTTCTACTCTTTGCCACCAGAGGAAGCTGAAGACTTCCAGATTGTACAAGAAAGGTTCTTGCAGCAATTCCAAGATCGGGTCAGACCCGAATACTCTTTTGTGGACTTGGTAGCCGAGAAGATGAAGGCCGATAAATAATTCTCTATTTATGCTGACTGGTGGTGTGCTCTGGCTGCACGAGTCCATTGTTCCATTCCAGAGGAGGAGAAGGTCAAGCTTTTGATTGCCAATGCCATGCCTACCTACCGATCCGTCTTGGCCATGAACGACATCTCCACCATGCACCAATTGTATAGCTGAGCCCGTTTCATTCAGACACAACTCAAGGACTCGCCTATCCACTCCATATTTGAAAATCCAAAGTCTTGCTACCCCAAGAAACCAAGGGTCCTGTCACCAAGGGGTACAAACCAATGAATAGATAGGTGCTGTCAACCACCCCAAGGCCAAGTAAGTAGGCCGACTTTCAATCAAACTCCTCAACAACCATGGAACAACAGGCCACCACCACCTCTTCAGACACAGAATCCTCCACAGGAGCAACGCTAATACAACCAAGTCCCTCCACCACAAAACGGCTATGCTCCTAGAAAACCCAATGTCCCCAAAAGAGCTCAATACCCTCCTCTCCTCGAGAGTCTATCTGACATCTTTGCAGCCCTCATGTCTCTCAATGCCCTTAGACTTCCTCCAAAAAAGGCCAACTAGAACATGGCAGTGGATCAAACCAAGTATTGTGTATATCACTGCCATTCGGGGCATAATGTATCAGACTGCTTCCAATTCAGGGACATGATATATGATCTTCATGAGCAGCAGAAAATTGATTGGGCAGAGATGAAGAGGCTAATTTAGACCGTAAGAGATCAGCAAGAGCAGAGACAGTAGTAGCAGCAGCAAAGGCGACAACCACCACCACCACAGTAGCCACAATTTCAATAGCAACAATTCCAGCAACAACCACAGCAACCACAACAACTACAACAACCAGCTCATGATCTCGGCATAGTTCTAAACCCTATGCCACAACACCAACCTGCTCCAAACCCACAACCTGCTCCACCACCTCCACCACCCGCTCAAGTTAACCCCATCATCCACCATCCACCACCAGCCGCCGCTTGGGCCTACGATGATGAGCATGAAGTAGGTCAATTATTGGCTATTTCCCATACTACCACCACCTCCACCACACCTACCATTGCCACAATCACCTCACCACTATGCAACACTCCCATCATACCACCCATTAGTCCAACACCCATCAACATCCCACTCTCCCCCGCGCCAGTGCCAATAATAGCCAACCTATCCATCATCAGCACCACCCCACCTCCACTTCAACACAATTCACCCTCCGGAGCGGGCGAATGTTTCACCGGATGTATCCCAATGCATCCGTGTCTATTTCGAGTCAGACGACCCACAACTCCAACTCCAACAGCCAACAACAAGAACAACAGGACATCAAAGAGGTAGACCGGGTCCCAGGCACTCAATATGATATTTTGAAGCATCTAGACTAGACTCCTGTCAAGATATCTATTCTTGAATTGATTAAGAGGTCTCAGACCCATCAGGATGCTTTGAGAACTTTCTTGTAGAGGGTCATGGTCAGTGAGGACATGACCCCGGAGACATTGCCATCAGTCCTATCTATTGTCACTAGAGGACCAACAATTATATTTTCTGACAATGAGCTTGCTCCCCCCGAGGCAAGGAGAATGCCTCTGTGTGTAACTTTGACAATAAACAAAGTGGCCATTGACGCCGCTTTAGTTGACACCAGAGCATTAATAAATGTGTGTCCTCTCAGCACTCTCCGATCATGCAACGTATCCGAGCGCCGCTTGTAGCCAACTCCCACCACTATTGCGGCTTATGATAATTCCCGACGACCTTGCCACGATGTAGTTTCTCTGCAGGCAGAATTGGGGCCGCTTGTGATGACCGTAGAGTTTTATGTGCTTGATATTGATCCAACTTTCAAAGCTTTCTTGGCCATCCATGGATTGAGGCACTAGGGGCAGTCCCCTCTACAGCCCATCAATGTTTGAAATTCCCATTCCAAGGATGGATCGTCAAAGTGAAGAGTGCAGCAACCACACACACAGTAGAGGCAATTGAACAGATCATGCCAGCAGTCTGGCCCTCCAATAAGCCCATCATCTCAGTACTTGATGTAAATTATCTATGGGCTTATACTTTCGCCTTCAGCCACCACATAGTGTCACCATCTGTAGTGGTTGCTAAGAGGGCGACACCATTTGATACAAAGGGGTGGAACATCATGTTCAAAATCGGTTATCAACCAGGAAAAGGGCTTGGAGCTTAGCTTCAAGGAAGAACTCAAATCATCTATAACTCCAAGCAAGTCACCAGGCGAGGTCTTGGTTACAAAGAGGAAGTTCAGACATGGATCACCTTCTCCTCCATACTGAAGCCAGACCGACAACCACTCACTTGGTCATTATACTGCCATTTTGTCAAGGGACCTGTGCAGCCAGAGTACAACACCATCATCGTAAGGGCAGACTTCACAGACTATGATGTCCATAGACGTCATTTTGCCCGACATATGACACCAATGCTCACATATCAAGCCTTGGAGGCACTACGGCCTGATACAAGGAGGAAGACTGGAGATCCAGAGGCAGAATGGTGTAGATGGTTTGATATGGAAGACCACACAATAACATTCAATCACTTGTTTTGGGATGGCAATCTTACCTGGCCCTCAGCAGTGGCAAAATTTGTGGAACCCCCCTCTGCTATCACCTCCAAGCGACAGTTACTTGGTGACGATGAAGATATTGGAGAATCCGATATGCTCTATGAAGACAACACTGTAGATAAACTCTGGCCAAAATAATCCTGGCCTCCCAAACATTCCGTATTTTGATTCTTATTCTCCTTCATCCCTCGTTCACCTCCCCTCATCCTCCAACTCTCATCCGACGCTCTTGAAGCGTTGACCATTCCTTCTCCCCACTTCACCCTTTCTTTTAACGGCACGACTTTCTCCTTCTCCCGATGCCTTCAAATGTAGGGTAGTTTGTTTTTATTTGTAGGTTAGTTTGTTTTCCTTATTTTCCAAAAAAAAACCTCCACTTTTTCCTTCACTTCCTTACTCATTCCGACGGCGATCTCCGTCTTCCCTCACTTCCTCCTTCATCAGATGGCGATCCCCGTCTTTCTTCATCCTTCATCAGATGGCGATACCTGTCTTTCCTCCTTCTTCATTAGGCAGTGTTTCCATCTTCCCTCCTCCTTCGTCGGATGGCGATCCCTGTCTCCCTTCTTCCTCTTACTCATTCCGACGGCAATCCCCATCTCTTTCCTCACCTTCTTCGACGGCATCCCCGTCTCTTTCCTCACCTTCTCTGACGGTGATCCCCGTCTCCTCTCTGCATCTGCCATTCTCTAACGGTGATCCTGGTCCCTTTCTCCACCCTTTCAAGCTTCTATGATAGCGATTCCTATCTCCATTCTCTCCACTTTCAAGCCTCCTGACGGTGATCCCCATATCCCTTTCTCTCACCTCCCCTCTTCGACGGTGATCCCCGCTTTTTCCCTTCTCCTTCACTTCTTTCCAGAGAGTGTTGTGTCGAGTGTGTATTGGAATTTCTTAATGATGAAGTTTTTAATGATGACCAATTAACATCACTCACATCTTGATTTTGATGATGACATAGTGAACATATTGTACATATTAAATATATTACAATAATGCTCCAAAAATCTGTTCTTGATACTCAATATCTCATATCCTACTGTTTATGACATGCTTTGATGGTCTACTCTTTATTTGTACTGGTTTACAGAGTTTTTGTAAAAGTAGGTCAACTCTAGTTGATAGACAGGTCGACTCAACAAGACTGCCTAGCAAACTCCTGAAGAAAAAGTCACAGTAGTGTCGACTCTATTTGTAGATCAGGTCGACACTAGCATCCATCCAGTTAACCAGCTTTGGAGGAATTCACAGGAGGTCGACTCTGCCTGTTGATCAGGTCGACTCTACCTGTTGATCAGGTCGACACTAGTGTTATGTCAGGTCGACACGAGTGTTCTGCTAGTGAGATGCTTTTGGGGATTGGTTAGTAGTGTCGATTCTCTTGAAGACTAGAGTCGACTCACTTTTGTATACAACCCAGAATCGCATAGAGCATCATATCCAACGGCTGTGATCTCTTTCTGAGAACTTTATGGGAGATTCCATAATTACCAAAATGCCATCTCATCCAAGTGGCAATATGGTAAAGTACTTTTTGGACACGTGGCAGCCCAAGGTGCAGTCTAGGTTCTGTGCACATCCTCTTCACGTATATGGACTGCGTAGTGGCTATATAAGCCTTGATCTCATCTGTAACAAAGAAAGAAGAAAAGGAGGGAAAAGAGCAGAGCGGAAAAAAGGGGATCTGCGTCCAGAAAGGGAGCAGAGCACCGCCTCCAGGAAGAAGAGGAATGAGAAGAAGAAGGAGAAGAAGAGGAGGAGTTCGTGATTGGAGGAGTTCGTGATGAAGGCATATATGAAAAGCTTGGAAACATCTCAGAGTCTGAAATTCATCTAGTTAACACTTTAATTGGGTGATCTGTGTATGCGTTCTACACAAATCATCAAATTCTATTTGTTCTATTTTCATCATTGTACTGAGATAGATCGCGCTAGAGGATCTACTCTCTAATAGAGCTTGTTCTAGCAGGACTTGGATCCATCATGGTCCAAAGGTTTTGAGCACAGTATGCTCAGGGTTTAGAGTCATGGTGCTCTTGTTTGGAGCCGTAGTGCTCTGGTATTTGAGCCATTGTGCTCAATTGCATGTGAGTTGTTGAACTCACAAGTGGTCTGTGGAGTAGGTCGTTGTGCCTATCTCTTGGGTTTTTTTTTTGAGTCATTGCACTCAAAGGTGTTGGAGTCGTCGTGCTCCAGGTTGTTCAAACTAGTGCTAGTGTTTCCTCCGTCGTGGGGAGGTGGACGTAGGAGACACAAGTTGTGTTCTCTGAACCACCTCAAAATTCTCTGTGCCCTGTGGTTTGCTTGTGGTTTGTTGTCTCATTTCACTCTATAGTCACACACCACAACTTGATCTAATTGAATTGCGTGAGTCACTCGTTTTAGTTCCGCTGCCATACATACACATTCGTAATTAACATTGATTCAGTCACCTATCCGATCCCAACAACTGGTATCAGAGCAGGTCAGAGTCTATACTCTGAGGTGTTTTGTTGAATCATCTGTGTTTCTGATTTTGATTTACTCAATTACTTGCTTAATTTGTGCTACTAGTTTCATCTGATCGTCTTGATCATGGATTCCAAAGGTTTTGGTTGCAGAAGGTCATTCAATTAATAAACCTCCATTTTTTGATGGTACTGATTACCCTTACTGGAAGAACAGAATGATGATATTTCTTCGAGCGCAGAACTATGAAGTCTGGAGGATTGTGGAGAAAGGACCAACAGAAATTACTGGAGATGAAGATACATGGACAAGGGAGTAGATCAGAAAAGCTACCATGAACTACAGTGCCATGAACATGCTGCAATATGCCATCCATCCAAAGACGTACTCCAGAATTTCTATGTGTAAGTCTGCTAAGGTGATGTGTGATAAATTAGAATTGTTATATGAGGGCACATCTCACGTTTGGAAAACTAAAGCAAACATGCTAGTTTTTTATTATGAATTGTTTGTCATGAAATCTGATGAAACCATATCTGAGATGTTTGCTAGGTTTATGGTTAGCATCAATGGACTTCAAGCTTTGGGTAAGGAATACTCAAATGAAGATTTGGTAAGGATGATCTTGCGTTCTTTATCTCCTATGTGGCACACTAAAGTTACAGTCATTGAGGACTCAAAAAATTTATCCAAAATAACATTGGATGAACTCATTGGATCCTTAATGACTTATGAGCTAAATCTTAAGAGATCTGAAGAACACATGTTGAAAACAAAACCCATTGCTCTTAAAGCTTCCTCAAGTAGTAAAGGAAAATCTAAAGAGATTTCTGAATCTGAAAAATCAGACTCTGAGGATGATAATCTTGCTTTGATAACTAGACAATTTAGGGCAATTTTGAAATCCAACAAGAAGAACTTTGGTAATAAGCAAAATGTCATGTCTGGTAAAAAGAAACACTCATTCTCACATGTTGATCACAAGAAAAATGATGAACTTTCTGTGTGTTACAGGTGCAATAAATCTGGACACATGAAGGCTAAATGTCCAGAGAATAAAAAGGATAAGCTCAACCGACACAAGAAGGAGTTTCACAGAAAGAAGAACAAGGCCATGGTAGCTACATGGTCAGATGAGGAAGCTCGAATAGCAATGAAGAATCATCTAGTTCATAAGAAAATGAAGTTTGCCTCATGGCTGGAAGCAGTGAAGAACAAGTAGATATATCTTTTGAACTATTTATCATTGAAGATTGGCAAGCATATGGTAATTTAGTTGAAAATCTTTCTGAAGTAAGAAAAGAAAATAAATATTTGAAAAGAAAAATTGACAGTATTCTTCATGACACATCATCATCTGGAAAAATTTCTGAATTGGAAGTTCAAATTTCAAACCAAATCAAAGAAAATGATGAGTTGTTACTTTTTATTGATGATCTGAAACTGAGGATTCAAAAATTGGACAAAGAGATTATGAATTCTGTCAAGAAATTTGAAGACAAAGAGAAGGAAAATCAAGAAAATTTGACTCAAATTGAAAAACTCAATCATTGCCTTAAAGAAAAAGAAGAGATCATCAATAACTTCACACAAGGCAAAGAAAATCTGAATGCTCTACTAGGAATGAAGATGAATTCAAATAAACATGGTTTAGGTTTTGAACCACAAAATTCAAAGAAAACTGAATCATCTGAAAAGAAAACAAAATCAACAAAAATTCCACTAATAAAATTTGTCAAGGCTGGTTTATCTGAAAATAGAGGTAAAATGCAAAAACAAAAAGAACCTGTGAGGTCGACACACACACTACCCAGGTCAACCTACCCCATTCATAGGTCGACACAAACACTGCATAGGTCGACCTACCCCTCTTATAAAAATCAAAAAAACTTCAAAGTAATAAAGAATCATTTTTCTCATGAAAATTGGAATGTTTACACATCTTACAATTCAAGATGGAATAATCCTTGGAACCAAAGGTACAATGGTAACCAATGGTTCAATCCTTCTTTTTATCACTCACATTTTCCTGCTCATCAACAACATTACATGCCATGATTTTCAAAGTGGAATAAATCAGCTAAGAGGTATAATTTTCAGAATTTTGAAAAACAAAAATTTGAATCTTTTGTTCCGAAGAACACTGTGAAGAAAAATGCTCAAATATGGGTTAGAAAGGATTTGATTTCTCTTTTGACTCAAGATGTTGGTACCAATCACATCTGGGTACCAAAAACTTTTCTTGTCTAATTTGTTGTGTGCAGGAAAGCCGTGCATCCAATTCAAACATCTGGATTCTTGATAGTGGATGCTCATGTCACATGACGGGAGACAGAAATAAAATTTTCTGCTTGTTTGAAAAGGAAGGTGGATCAGTCACCTTCGGAGGTAAGAATAAGGGCAAAATAATTGGCAAAGGAAAGATTGGTAAGTCTTGCATAACCTTGAGGGATGATGTTTGGTTAGTTGAAGGGTTAAATTACAACTTGCTTAACATTAGTCAATTGTGTGACAATGGTCACAAAATTCTTTTTGAATCTGATTCATGCAAAATAATTGACTCCTCTTCTGAGAAAATCAAATTGATTGGAAAAAGAGAAAATAATGTTTACATGATAGATTTGAGTGACAATTCTTCTACAAATGTTTGTTTGATTGCAAATGTAAATGACATTGCTTGGTTGTGGCACAAAAGGTTGGGTCATGCAAGTTTCTCAACCATAAGCAAACTCATAAGAATGAATCTTATAAAAGGTCTTCCTGAATCTTTCCCTATTATTGACAATCCAGTTTGTGGGATATGTGCTCAAGGAAAACAAACAAGAAAATCTTTTAAAGTGTTCAATAATGTACTTACATCTAAACCACTTGAGTTACTTCATATGGATCTTTTTGGTCCAACCAAAACTCAAAGTCTCAATGGTAATAGATATGGATTTGTAATCATTGATGACTTTAAAAGATACACTTGTGTTTTATTCTTATCCCATAAAAGTGATGCTTGTTCAGAATTCAGGAAACTTTACAATTCTGTCTTAGTGGGTTTGTCTTTCAAATTAAAGTTCATTTTAACAGATCATGGGGGTGAGTTTGAAAATAAATCTTTTTCTGATCTATGTACTAAACTGAACATACTCCATAAGTTTTCTTCCCCTAGAACTCCAAAACAAAATGGGGTTGTAGAAAGGAAAAATAGAACACTTATGGAAATGACCAGAACTATGCTCTTAGAAAGTAAGCTTTCTAAATCTTTTTGGGCTGAAGCTATAAATACAATTAATTTCATTTTGAATAGATCATTGTTAAGACCAAAGATTGGAAAAACCCCCTATGAATTGTTAAAGGATAAAAAGCCCAGTGTGTCATACTTCAAAATCTTTGGTTGCAAATGTTTTGTTCATAATAACAATAAAGAAAATCTAGATAAATTTGATGCAAAGAGTTTTGAATCAATCTTCTTAAGATACTTTGAAATTTCAAGAGCTTATAGAGCTTATATTTTAAAAAATAAGACTGTGGAAGAATCTCCACATGTCATTTTTTATGAAAATTCCATAAAGATTGACATTCCTAATTTTTTCAGAGCTTCAATGTGTGATGATGAAGATGATTTTCTTGAACATCCATCAACAAATCTTGAAGAGTAGGAAGTTCCAAATGCGCATGAGGTTACTGAAATACCAACTTCAAGAGATTCAGGTAATCATGCAAATACTGAGGTAATTTCTGAACCCAGATTCTTAAGAGACCATCCTCTTGAAAGCATTGTTGGTAATTTGGAAGATAGAATTAGAACCAGATCATCTTTTTATTCTGTAATAGATGAGGATTCTTTGGCACTACTTTCCCAAATTGAGCCCAAAAATATTGATGAAGTTTTATCTTGTCAAAACTAGATAAATGCTATGCATGAAGAGCTTCATCAATTTGATAGAAATCAAGTTTGGGATTTAGTACCAAAATCCTCAGATCTAACTACAGTCATTGGAACAAGATGGATTTTCAAAAATAAATTGAATGAATCTGGTCAAATTGTTCGAAATAAAGCAAGACTTGTTGCTCAGAGGTACAACCAAGAACTTGGTATTGATTTTGAAGAGTCATATGCCCCTGTAGCAAGACTTGAAGCAGTTCGAATATTTCTTGCTTTTGCTGCCTCTTTGAAATTCAAAGTTTTTCAAATGGATGTAAAGAGTGCATTTTTGAATAGTTATATAAAAGAAAATATTTTTGTCAAACAACCCCCTGGGTTTGAAAATGAAAAATTTCTTGATCATATTTTTAAGCTTAATAAGGCTCTTTATGGTCTTAAACAATCTCCAAGAGCTTGGTATGACCAATTGAGCTCATTTCTTGTAAATAAAGGTTACATTAGAGGAAAAATTGATCAAACTTTGTTTACAAAAACTGTAATAACCATTTCATTGTTGTTCAAATTTATGTTGATGATATCATTTTTGGTTCAACAAATAATGATATGTGCAATGAGTTTGCCCATCTTATGCAATCTGAATTTGAGATGAGTTTAATGGGTGAACTTACATTCTTTTTAGGTCTGCAAGTGCATCAAACTTCTGAAGGAATCTTTCTGAGTCAAACAAAATATGTCAAGGAGTTACTCAAAAGATTTGATTTTCAACACATCAAGCCATCCAGCACACCAATGGCTACAAATGTAAGGCTTGAAAGTGATGCTTCTGGTAAGTCTGTTAATGCCAAAACCTACAGAGGTATGATTGGTTCTCTTCTCTATTTGACTACTTCTAGACCAGACATTCAATTCAGTGTATGCATGTGCGCCATATTTCAAGCTAATCCTAAAGATAGTCACATGACTACTGTCGAAAGAATTTTTAAATATCTTCTTTCTTCATGTGATCTGGGACTTTGGTATCCTACTGAATGCAAATTGGGTTTGATTGCATATAGTGATGCTGATTATGCTAGGAGCAAACTTGACAGGAAAAGCATTAGTGGGTTGTATTTATATCTAGGTGGTTGTCTTATTTCTTGGGCTTCCAAAAAGCAACATTCTGTAGCTCTTTCTACTGCAGAAGCTGAGTATGTTGCCGCTGGTAGTTGTGGAACCCAAGTTCTTTGGGTCAAACATCAACTCCTAGATTATAATCACTCATTAGGATGCATTCCCATTCTTTGTAATAACACCAGTGCTATAAATTTGTCCAAAAATCCTATTCTACACTCCCGCACAAAGCACATTGATATTCGACATCATTTCCTTCGAGATGAAGTTTCAAAGAACTCTTTTGAACTCCACTTCATTGAAATTGAAAATAGATTTTCATCTTTAAGGAGAGAGCTTGGTTTGTGCAAATTTTCACATCTTTGATATCTTCCATCTATTCACTTTGCAAATAAAATCCTTGTCTTCTTGCAAATAAATTCCTATTTCTCACATTGCATTGATATTCTTGGTATATCAAATAGTGACTTGAAGAAAGACAAGTTAGGCTTGTCTGGACACTTTTACTATGCGTGAGTATATGTCTCCGCCAAGTATCAAGAATCTCTTTACGCAATTGTTGAGGGGGAGCCTTGTCTTTTACTTCACTGATGTTTTCCTTCTTCAATAATCTTCATATTCACCTTGTGAGAGGGAACTACATGATAGGAGAGTCTTTTAGTGTCAGCATTTGTGCTCATTGTCAATTCCTCATTCATTTCTCTTGACACTGGTTGACTATTTTGAGCCTGAACTTTCAGAATTTTTGAAGTCTTGGTGCTATTTTAATATGAGAGACTTAAGACATTAATAATAAACTGACTGTGCATTTAGTTTACTCTCAATGATTCATTTTCATATCAAAGTTGTGCTTTCTTAATACTGAATGTCTTTAAAATGATTTGCAAAACACTTATAGGCACATGAGTGGCATTAATATTTAACATATGCAAGTTTAAGCTTTACTTTTACCACATGTTTAGAATAATTTCTCTACAATCATATTCATGACTTTTCTGGTCAAAGCAAATAAAATCCTACAGAACATTAAAAGAAAATGAACAACAATATGGAAAGATACAAACAGAGCAATGTAAATTCTTGAACCACTGAGTAACCGGGTCAGTTCACCTAAAAAGTGATTTGTTTCACATCAAAAAGTGGAACACAAAATTTTCAACTATGTATAAGATAATGAAAGTTAAACCATTGAGTAATCAGGAAGTCTTGCATCTGGTAAATGTGATCTCTTGCACTGAAAAGTGAGATTTAACGAATTTATTATTGTATTCTTTCACAGTTAAAAATGAAAGAAAATTCAAATAGACAAGATAGAAAAGCTTAAAAACCTGAATAAAGTTCATGTTTACTGAGTTTAGACCTACTATTCTACATTATGTTACATTTAAAGCTTCCAACTTCCTTGTTGAATACTTCTGCTCACTTATATAGATCACTTTCACTCACATTTGCACCATTATTTTAACTACATTCTGATAATTATATTTTGCTATACTTTGTGTTGAGTGTGTCCTTATGATTAAACTTTCATGCATAATAACAAACATAATAATCTCTCTCATATATTAATATCACTCCGCCTCACTTATTTTGATCATTCTTCAACATTTTTTCACAAATTCAGTTCATGAACTCCTACCTTCTTAGTTTTCATGTCTATCTTTTTGATGCTATCAAAAAGGGGGAGAAATACCTGTATGAATTGCAATGGGGGAGAAATATGGAGAAATTGGTACATTGGTATGAGTAATTGGAGAAAGTGCAGGATGAGGGAGTAACTGCAGTCAGGGGAGCATGAAGAGACCAAGTTTGAGTATTTGTTTTGTCATCATCAAAAAGGGGGAGAATATTGTGTTAAGTGTGTATTAGAATTTATTAATGATGATGTTTTTTAATGATGACCAATTAACATCACTCACATTTTGATTTTGATGATGACACAGTAAACATATTGTACATATTGAATATATTACAATAATGCTCCAACAACATGTTCTTGATACTCAATATCTCATATCCTACTGTTTATGACATGCTTTGATGGTCTACTCTTTATTTGTACAGGTTTACAAAGTTTTTGTAAAAGTAGGTCGACTCTAGTTGATAGACAGGTCGACTCAACAAGACTGCCTAGCAAACTCCTGAAGAAAAAGTCACAGTAGTGTCGACTCTATTTGGAGATCAGGTCGACACTAGCATCCATCCAGTGAACCAGCTTTGGAGGAATTCACAGGAGGTCGACTCTGCCTGTTGATCAAGTCGACTCTACATGTTGATCAGGTCGACACTAGTGATATGTTAGGTCAACACTAGTGTTCTGCTAGTGAGATGCTTTTGGGGATTGGTTAGTAGTGTCGACTCTCTTGAAGACTAGAGTCGACTCACTTTTGTATACAACAACATCATATCCAATGGCTGTGATGTCTTTCTGAGAACTTTATGGGAGATTCCATAATTACCAAAATGCCATCTCATCCAAGTGGTAATATGGTAAAGTACTTTTTGGACACGTGGCAGCCTAGGGTGCAGTCTAGGTTCTGTGCACATCTTCTTCACGTATATGGACTACGCAGTGGCTATATAAGCCTTGATCTCATCTGTAACAAAGAGAGAAGAAAAGGAGGGAAAAGAGCAGAGCGTGAAAAAGGGGATCTGTGTCTAGAAAGGGAGCAGAGCACCGCAACCAGTAAGAAGAGGAACGAGAAGAGGAAGGAGAAGAAGAGGAGGAGTTCGTGATTGGAGAAGTTCATGATGAAGACAGATCTGAAAAGCTTGGAAACATCTCAGAGTCTGTAATTCATATAGTTAACACTTTAATTGGGTGATCTGTGTATGCGTTCTACACAGATCATCAAATTCTGTTTGTTCTATTTTCATCATTGTACTAAGAAAGATCACGCTAGAGGATCTACTCTCTAATAGAGCTTGTTCTAGCAGGACTTGGATCCATCATGGTTCAAAGGTTTTGAGCATAGTGTGCTCAAGGTTTGGAGTCGTAGTGCTCTGGTGTTTGAGAGGTTATGCTCAATTGCTTGTGAGTTGTTGAACTCACAAGTGGTCTGTGGAGTAGGTCGTTGTGCCTATCTTTCTTTTAGTCGTTGCACTCAAAGGTGTTGGAGTCGTCGTGCTCCAGGTTGTTCAAACTAGTGCTAGTGTTTCCTCCGTCGTAGGGAGGTGGACGTAGGAGACACAAGTTGTATTCTTCGAACCACCTTAAAATTCTCTGTGCATTGTGGTTTGTTGTCTCGTTTCACTCTATACTCACACACCACAACTTGATCTAATTGAATTGCGTGTGTCACTCGTTTTAAATCCACTGCCATACACACACATTCGTAATTAACATTGATTCAGTCACCTATCTGATCCCAACAGAGAGGCGATCCTCGCTCTCTCACGTGCACACTAGTCTCCATGGACTCTCTGGTTAAGGGGCCTTCTGTTCCCCTACACTGCAGGTTTGCTTCGGGCACCCTGAGCTCAGGTGGCCCACTCCGACATCGAGACCCACCGGAGGTCCCCTGTGGCTGCGCCGCGTCCTTTCCTTTCCCTTCCAATAAACCTCTGGATCCTTCCCCAGAGTCCCTTTTAGATTCTAATCCTAGCGTAGGTTCAAGGGTAGGATCAAGTAAGTCCCCGTCCCCATCTAAGAAGAGCAAGGGTAGTACCGTGCCTCTTAGGTATCTTGAAGATCTGGCACAAAGGTGTGGCACTTTTCTAGCTGTCGAAGAGTTCATCCAGGAAGCAGTCGTTTTGAATATGGAAGCTCAGCATGAAGACAAGTGGCTAGACGATAGATTCAGAGTCAAAGCGATCATGAATGATGAGGACCCAGTAGATGAAGAAGATAGTGAGGTAGAGGACGCTGCTGAAATGTATTGTAAGGCCCTCGAATTTTGTCCTTATTATTTTATTGTGTGCAATTTTATGCTTATGTATGTATATGCATTATCGTGTAAGTATTATGTATACATTATCTTGGTGTACTTATGAATGTATGTATAAACTTAGTTGTATGTATATATCGGTTGATTTCGTGACATAGTGAGTGTGTGCATTACACCCTATGTATTGCATGCATGAACTTAGGAGAAATTAGGGTTTTGCATGGTTTTGGGTTCTGGCCGAAGGTTAGTCGACGTCAACATGAATGGACGTTCACTTATTGTTAACGTCCATATAGGTGGACGTCGATTATTCAGTCGACGGCCATATCGGTGGACGTCTATATCCTGACAGACCAGTCTGCAGCAGCATGGTGTGCCATGCCTTGATGGGAGATACCAACCACTCCCCAACGGCTCCTTGGCCTTCCAACCGACCTCTTGCGTGGGGTGAGAGGGTCCTCTCTTAAGAGAGCCCTTGTTGCAACCTCTAGAGCTCTCTTGGCTCTTTGCAAAGAGATAAGAGAAAACCCTAGTGAGCTGTGAGAAAACTTGGAGTTTGGAGGCTTTGATCCGGCGATCCAAGGCCTCTTCTGGAGATCTACTTCGACAAGGAGGGAGACAACACATCCGGCTACACATCCCCGACCCTGGATTGCAGAGGGGAGCATCACAGAGGCCGGAGTGGAGACATCTTGGAGGCTTCTTGGGACTGCCCAAGGAGAGCTTCTCCAACCATTTTGATCCCTTTAGGAGTTTTTCCAAAGGCAAGTAACCCTTTCACCTTGTCCATGTATGTGTCTAGGAGGTTTCTATCATTTTTATGGATTTTCCTCGTGTCCTGGATCCCCTACATTCACCATTCTTTAGAGCTCGGACTGTGTTTTTACACAGGTCCGAACTTGACGGCAAGATCTATTGCCGTTGAGATCTTGAGTCAGCGGCCAACGATGTTGCCGCCAACTATTGTAAACGTCCATAGTATGCCGTTGAGTTCTTCTTGACAGAACAGTGAACTGTTCTGCCCTATATCTTTAAATTCGGATTTCTGCGCATGAGGATATAATGTAAATTTTATATGTTATGTAAAATAGATAATGTGATGTGTGTGAAATTTCCTGTATTTTTGTGTGGATGGAATTAATTATTAGAATTATTAAAAGGCATGTGTAGGAAAGAGGTTACGCATGTTTAATTTTGTTCCCATGAATTCTGAGGAATTAAAGGCTGTGAAATTTTATGGACCATGTTTATATGTATCAGTCCATGCCCTGCAAACTTGGAAATTTTCCCATACTCATGCGAATTTTTATAATTTCTACAATGAGAAATAGAAAACATGTGTAGACCTTGCGAAAATTCTAGTAAATCGTGTGTTGGGAATTAAATTGGGAAAAATTTCTTGTGCCAATATGTATGTGTGGTTCATGACTGTGCATGATTAAATCTGAAATCCATGCTATGTTCTATGTTAACTTAATTTATGAATGGCATGAAACCAAATGTTTTAATTTCTATAAATACATGTGAATTCAGAAAAATCTGAAAATTTGTATGTGTGTTCTTATAACCGAAAACAGCATGTGGTTAAATTTTCAGGAAAATTTGATAACATTAGCCTACTCTATGAGATTTCCATGTGAAAATGAGCTACAAATACATGTACCATGATTTAGGTTAAATGATGTGCATTCCAATTAATCCATGAGAGCTAATAAATGTTTGATTTCTGTTATTAGTAGCACCATGCTAGGGAAGAACAGAACCATGTGCATAAACAAGAAAGTGTGAATATCATATGTAAAACGTGTGTTAATCGGAATGTGTAATGTGTAAAATGTGCCGTGTGTGACACTGCTTCCATAGAGGGCTGTGGAACTGTATCATGGAAAGGTCCCCATGAGAAGGTTCAATGTGTTAAGATATCCTAAGGGCATTAGGATGAAATCCTGGAGGTGGACAAGTACCACTGGTTAGGGTGGAGACGTGTTCTCCCGGTCTGCGCAGTGCCAAGAGTCATCACTGTATTGCCTAGGTGATGTGCTATGTGTTATGTGTATGTGATGTGTCCTTCTAGCGGTGGTTTGGACCATGTGTCACGGCAAATAAATTGTGAAATGTGAATGTGAGCATGTGTAAAATGTGTATATGTGAACATGTGAATGTGAAATGTGAAATCATGTGAACTATTTATGTTAGAATGTGAACATTGTGTACATGTGAAATGTTTGAAAAATGAACCATGTGAAATATGGGAATGTGTAACCATGTGAAGTGAATGTGTTAGAGTATGAGACGATAATTCATGCTATGATATTTCTAATTCCATGTAAATTGCCATCATGTTATAGTCAAATTGGAAGTGTAGTTTTCATGTGATTAAATGAGTAGAAAGCATGTGATAGGGAGTGTTATGTGAAACATCTTAAACCATGTACCATGTGTTTTGACTTTGTAGAAATACCATGATAGGTTGTCTCTTATTGATGTTCAAGCATGCTGTATGATTGCCGTGCAAATTGAAATAGTAGAACCTACTATGATGTATGCATGAATGATGTGTATGGAGTTACTTGCTGAGTCTTTTAGACTCACTCCTTGCTTCGGCGTACAGGTTTAGTTGGTGACACACTTTTGGAGGAGACCGTGGAGAGCGACTCCGAGCGTGGAGAGTAGCTTGTGGAGTTGACGTTGTGTCCCTTTTTGTTTCATAGTATGTAAATTGTAGCTTGTATTAGAGTTATCATTTATGTAATTGTGGACAAATTATGTATTAAATGTAGAACTTTAATCTTGTGGACAATGTAGTTTGGTTTAATTTCAATTATGAAAGTTTAGTCCTTTAATTTGCTATATGGATCATGTATGAGAAATGTGGATGATGAAATGTGATGACAGTTAGTCCTTTACTTCCGCGACTCTGTGTCTATATTTGTGTATATCTCAATCATGTGATAGTGTTTGGGTAAATGTCCCACTGTGATAACCTTTACTATACCGACGTGGGTTGGTATAACCGTACCGGTATAATGAGGGTCGTCACAGAGATTGGTATCAGAAACCGATTGAGATCTTACATGAATATACATGAATCATCATCCTCATTGCATGCTAAATCTTTATAGATTGTCCACATGGGTAGAAACGACTAATAATGAATGGAAAAAAAAAATAGATAAGAAAATGGTTAGGAAGCTTAGTAACCTAGCTCTAATTGGTGGCTAAAATTTTATTACAGCCATGGCTTCCCGTGGACGACGTGGAGGTGTGCCAGCTCGCGACGACGAGCAGAGGCGTGAGGAGCGGGCAGAGCAGCAGGCCCCGGCCCCACAGGGTCCTGTGCTTCCCCCACCACCGCCAGTGGATTATGGAGTCTTCATGCAAGGATTAGTGCAAGCCATGCAAACTCAGGCTCACACCCAGGCAGCACTCCAGGCCCAGTTGGAGGCCCAGGTAGAATAAGAAAACAACCTAGTAGTTTGCTATTTAAATTGCATGATATTGTGTTTATTGTATATCGTTATTGTTTGGTGTAGCAGGCTCAGGCCCCAGCTCAGGACCATGGTGGACCTTCCATCATGGAAAGATTCAAGAGGATGCTGCCACCCTCTTTCAAGGGGGAGAGCGATCCGTTGCTAGCAGAAAGCTGGATGAGGGAGATCGAGAAGATCTTCCGGGCCATCAGGTGTGTGGATGAGGACAAGGTTACTTTAGCCACCTACATGCTACAGGTATGTGTTAGTTTTGTGTTTCCTATTCCCTGTTAAGTTGAAGTTGTTTAGCGGTGCTTATGAAGGTTATGTTGCAGGAGAGAGCTGATGTGTGGTGGGCTTCATTACTACGTACACGGTTTGAGGACGGTGCGATTGATGTTGCTTGGGACGAGTTCGTGAGGCTCTTTCGGGCCAAGTTCGTCCCCGAGCACATCCAGGACAGGATGGAGCAGGAGTTCCTCACTTTGACTCAGGGCTCCATGACCGTACTCGAGTATGAGGCCAGGTTTGCAGAACTATCTAAGTATGCACCTCACATTGTGGCAGATGAGCGCAGGAAGGCAAAGAAGTTTGTGATGGGCCTTAAGCCATCACTGCGGACGAGGCTCGTAGCGTTTGATCATCGTACCCTGGACGAAGCCCTTAGCGCTGCTTGTAGGCAGGAAGGCGAGATGGAGCGGTACCTTGAGGAGAAGAAGGCTTCGCAGAAGAGACCAGCAGCCACTTTCCAGCGACAGGACAAGAGGAGAACAACATACCAGTCACCACAGCGCCCTGTGGTAGTCAGCAACACTCAGGTACCTTCTGTACGTTCCTCTGGTGACAAGAAGGAGTGCCCTCACTGTGGAAGGGCACATGGTGGTACGGAATGTTGGAAGATAGCGGGCAAATGCCTAAAGTGCGGGAGTAGCAACCACAAGATCAAGGATTGCCCCAGACTTCAGCAGGAAGCTCAGCGAGGAGCGCCAGTACCAGCAGTAGCGGCAGCCGCGCCAGCGACAGGACGACCAGGAAGGCCTCGAGCCCCAGCTCGAGTGTTTGCGTTAGCTCGTGAGGACGCCGAGCAGGCGGAGCATGTCACCGAAGGTACAGTTTTACTTTTCGGTGTGCACGCTCGGGTTTTGTTTGATACGGGTGCCACTCACTCGTTCATTTCCGAGCGGTTCGCTAGGCAGTTAGCCCTAGAGTCAGGCATAGAGTCTGAGGAGTTAGAGGTCCCTTTGTCTGTGCACACCCCTGCGGGTACGGTATCGACTAGGAAGTGCATTCCGTCGTTACCTGTGTGCATTGAGGATAGATTCCTAGATGGGTGTTTCTTCTTGCTAAAGATGAAAGACTACGATTGTATTCTTGGTCTGGATTGGCTAGAGGAGCATTATGCGTTAGTGGATTGTCGTAGGAAGAAGATTGTTTTCCGCATTCCTGGTGAGGATGAGTTCTCTCATCCCTTGCCAAAGAACTTAGCGGGAAAGTTAGTTATCTCTGCCATGAAGGCGATGCGCATGGTGAACAAGGGTTGTGACGCATTTCTTGCCAGCGTTATGCTAGTACCCGATGCTGGTTCGTCACTGACTCTTGCAGAGATCGATGTGGTGCAGGACTTTCCAGATGTCTTTCCCGACGACTTGTCTGGATTGCCACCGGATAGGGAGATAGAGTTCACTATAGAGTTGCTTCCAGGCACCTCTCCTATCTCGAAGGCCCCATATCGGATGGCCCCTGCAGAGTTAGCCGAGTTGAGGAAGCAATTGCAAGAATTGCTCGATAAGGGATTTATTCGCCCTAGTGTTTCCCCTTGGGGCGCACCTGTATTGTTCGTCAAGAAGAAAGACGGGTCACTTCGGTTGTGCATTGATTATAGAAAGCTAAACCAGGTGACTGTGAAGAACAGGTATCCCTTACCTCGGATTGATGATCTGTTTGACCAGTTGCGAGAGGCATCAGTCTTTTCCAAGATTGACTTGCGATCTGGTTATCATCAGTTGAGAATTAGGAGTGAGGATGTGTCCAAGACGGCATTTAGAACCCGTTATGGACATTATGAGTTTTTGGTTCTTCCTTTCGGATTGACCAACGCCCCTGCAGCGTTCATGGATCTCATGAACCGGGTGTTTAGTCCGTATTTAGATAGCTTTGTTGTTGTGTTTATTGATGACGTGTTGGTCTATTCTCCGGATGAGGCCACACATCGTCAGCATTTGAGGTTAGTCTTAGAGGTTCTCCGTGAGCACAAGCTGTATGCGAAGTTCAGCAAGTGCGAGTTCTGGTTGCACGAGGTTCATTTTCTCGGGCATGTTATCTCCGGTGCTGGTGTTGCAGTTGATCCAGCAAAAGTCCAGGCAGTTATGGATTGGGAGATTCCCAGGACCCCTTCGGAGATTCGTAGTTTTATTGGGTTAGCTGGTTATTATCGGCGATTCATTGAGGGTTTCTCATCCATCGCCGCCCCTTTG
Source organism: Colocasia esculenta (assembly GCA_014218235.1). Lineage (NCBI taxonomy): Eukaryota > Viridiplantae > Streptophyta > Magnoliopsida > Alismatales > Araceae > Colocasia > Colocasia esculenta. The sequence continues at coordinate 121,258,277 of CM024755.1, read as the reverse complement.
ACAAAGTTGACCCGGAAAGGTGAGAAGTTCGTATGGTCTGAGGCATGTGAGCGTAGCTTTCAGCTATTGAAGGCTAAGCTTACTTCTGCTCCGGTATTGGTATTGCCTAGCGGTCTAGAAGGCTTTGCCATTTATACGGATGCATCTCAGATTGGTTTAGGCTGTGTGCTCATGCAGCAAGAGAGGGTAGTGGCTTATGCTTCTCGTCAGTTGAAGGAGCATGAGAGGAACTATCCGACTCATGATTTAGAGCTCGCAGCTGTGGTTCATGCACTAAAGATCTGGAGGCACTATCTTTATGGTGTCAGATTTGAGGTGTTTACCGACCACAAGAGCTTGAAGTATCTTTTCTCCCAAAAGGAATTAAACCTGAGGCAGAGGAGATGGATCGAGTTCTTGAAGGACTATGACTTCGACCTTCAGTATCATCCTGGAAAGGCGAACGTCGTAGCGGATGCTCTTAGTAGAAAGAGGTCTTCGCTCCAGCAGGATTGGAAGATGTTGGAGGATGCAGCGTGCTCTATGACCGAGTTAGAGCCATCGTTGTGTCAGGCTTTTGTAGCTCAGCTATCCCTTAGATCCTCAGTCTTGGATGAGGTGATTGAGCAGCAGAAAGCCGATCCTAGATTGTTAGAGTTAGTGGGTAAGGCGGGCATTGCTCGTGATGAGGACGGTGTGATTAGATTTCAGCACCGTGTTTGTGTCCCCGATGTGGTAGATGTCCGTGAGCATGTGTTAGCGGAGGCTCATAGATCGCGATTCTCTATTCATCCGGGTAACACTAAGATGTATCAAGACCTGAAGAGATCATTTTGGTGGTCCGGCATGAAGAAGGATGTTGCGGATTATGTGTCCAGATGTCTAGTATGTCAGCAGGTGAAAGCCGAGCGGCAGCGACCATCCGGCCTTATGCAGAGGATGGATATCCCCGTATGGAAGTGGGAAGCTGTCACTATGGATTTCGTATCGGGTTTGCCTCGATCTAGAAGGGGCAATGACTCGATTTGGGTAGTTGTAGATAGATTCTCGAAGACTGCTCATTTCTTGCCTATGAAGAAGAAGCAGTCAGTAGAGAGTTTAGCTAGATTGTATGTTAGCGGTATCGTTAGATTGCATGGTGTGCCGAAGTCGATCATTTCGGATCGAGATCCGAGATTTACTTCGAGATTGTGGAAGGGTCTTCAGGATGCGTTAGGTTCGGAGCTGAAGCTCAGTTCGGCGTTTCATCCCCAGACCGATGGACAGTCCGAGAGGACTATCCAGACGCTCGAGGATATGTTGAGAGCGTGTGTTCTGGATTGGAAGGATGATTGGGAGCGTCATTTACCTCTTGTGGAGTTCGCATACAACAACAGCTTTCATGCTAGTATCGGTATGGCTCCATTCGAGGCGTTGTATGGTAGGCCCTGCAGATCTCCTTTGTGTTGGGAGGAGACTGGTGATAGACAGCTGATTGGTCCGGAGTTAGTTCAGGAGACTTCGGATAAGATCCAGTTGATTAGGAGGAGGCTTGTTGCGGCACAGGATAGACAGAAGAGCTATGCCGACAACAGGAGGAAGGATCTAGAGTTCGAGGTAGGTGATCATGTCTTCTTGAAGATATCGCCTACGCGTGGTGTCGTCAGGTTTGGCAGGCATAGTAAGTTGAGCCCTAGATTCATTGGCCCGTATGAGATTCTCAGACGATTGGGCAACGTGGCTTATGAGCTAGCTTTACCCCCAGCTTTGGCTAGTGTTCACCCCGTTTTCCACGTATCTATGCTCAGGAAATATGTCCGAGATCCATCTCATGTTATTAGTCACGAGCCAGTGGAGATCCAGCCAGATCTGTCGTATGTGGAGCAACCAGTAGCTATTCTTGACCGGAAGGTTCAGCACCTCCGGAACAAGAGTATTGCGTCGGTAAAAGTTCTATGGCGTAACTTCTCGCGGGAGGAGGCTACTTGGGAGCTTGAGGATGCGATGAAGAAGAAGTATCCCCTTTTGTTTGAGTAGTGTTGTCCTAACTTCGAGGACGAAGTTTCTTTAAGGGGGAGAGGGTGTAAGGCCCTCGAATTTTGTCCTTATTATTTTATTGTGTGCAATTTTATGCTTGTGTATGTATATGCATTATCGTGTAAGTATTATGTATACATTATCTTGGTGTACTTATGAATGTATGTATAAACTTAGTTGTATGTATATATCGGTTGATTTCGTGACATAGTGAGTGTGTGCATTACACCCTATGTATTGCATGCATGAACTTAGGAGAAATTAGGGTTTTGCATGGTTTTGGGTTCTGGCCGAAGGGTTAGTCGACGTCAACATGAATGGACGTTCACTTATTGTTAACGTCCATATAGGTGGACGTCGATTATTCAGTCGACGGCCATATCGGTGGACGTCTATATCCTGACAGACCAGTCTGCAGCAGCATGGTGTGCCATGCCTTGATGGGAGATACCAACCACTCCCCAACGGCTCCTTGGCCTTCCAACCGACCTCTTGCGTGGGGTGAGAGGGTCCTCTCTTAAGAGAGCCCTTGTTGCAACCTCTAGAGCTCTCTTGGCTCTTTGCAAAGAGATAAGAGAAAACCCTAGTGAGCTGTGAGAAAACTTGGAGTTTGGAGGCTTTGATCCGGCGATCCAAGGCCTCATCTGGAGATCTACTTCGACAAGGAGGGAGACAACACATCCGGCTACACATCCCCGACCCTGGATTGCAGAGGGGAGCATCACAGAGGCCGGAGTGGAGACATCTTGGAGGCTTCTTGGGACTGCCCAAGGAGAGCTTCTCCAACCATTTTGATCCCTTTAGGAGTTTTTCCAAAGGCAAGTAACCCTTTCACCTTGTCCATGTATGTGTCTAGGAGGTTTCTATCATTTTTATGGATTTTCCTCGTGTCCTGGATCCCCTACATTCACCATTCTTTAGAGCTCGGACTGTGTTTTTACACAGGTCCGAACTTGACGGCAAGATCTATTGCCGTTGAGATCTTGAGTCAGCGGCCAACGATGTTGCCGCCAACTATTGTAAACGTCCATAGTATGCCGTTGAGTTCTTCTTGACAGAACAGTGAACTGTTCTGCCCTATATCTTTAAATTCGGATTTCTGCGCATGAGGATATAATGTAAATTTTATATGTTATGTAAAATAGATAATGTGATGTGTGTGAAATTTCCTGTATTTTTGTGTGGATGGAATTAATTATTAGAATTATTAAAAGGCATGTGTAGGAAAGAGGTTACGCATGTTTAATTTTGTTCCCATGAATTCTGAGGAATTAAAGGCTGTGAAATTTTATGACCATGTTTATATGTATCAGTCCATGCCCTGCAAACTTGGAAATTTTCCCATACTCATGCGAATTTTTATAATTTCTACAATGAGAAATAGAAAACATGTGTAGACCTTGCGAAAATTCTAGTAAATCGTGTGTTGGGAATTAAATTGGGAAAAATTTCTTGTGCCAATATGTATGTGTGGTTCATGACTGTGCATGATTAAATCTGAAATCCATGCTATGTTCTATGTTAACTTAATTTATGAATGGCATGAAACCAAATGTTTTAATTTCTATAAATACATGTGAATTCAGAAAAATCTGAAAATTTGTATGTGTGTTCTTATAACCGAAAACAGCATGTGGTTAAATTTTCAGGAAAATTTGATAACATTAGCCTACTCTATGAGATTTCCATGTGAAAATGAGCTACAAATACATGTACCATGATTTAGGTTAAATGATGTGCATTCCAATTAATCCATGAGAGCTAATAAATGTTTGATTTCTGTTATTAGTAGCACCATGCTAGGGAAGAACAGAACCATGTGCATAAACAAGAAAGTGTGAATATCATATGTAAAACGTGTGTTAATCGGAATGTGTAATGTGTAAAATGTGCCGTGTGTGACACTGCTTCCATAGAGGGCTGTGGAACTGTATCATGGAAAGGTCCCCATGAGAAGGTTCAATGTGTTAAGATATCCTAAGGGCATTAGGATGAAATCCTGGAGGTGGACAAGTACCACTGGTTAGGGTGGAGACGTGTTCTCCCGGTCTGCGCAGTGCCAAGAGTCATCACTGTATTGCCTAGGTGATGTGCTATGTGTTATGTGTATGTGATGTGTCCTTCTAGCGGTGGTTTGGACCATGTGTCACGGCAAATAAATTGTGAAATGTGAATGTGAGCATGTGTAAAATGTGTATATGTGAACATGTGAATGTGAAATGTGAAATCATGTGAACTATTTATGTTAGAATGTGAACATTGTGTACATGTGAAATGTTTGAAAAATGAACCATGTGAAATATGGGAATGTGTAACCATGTGAAGTGAATGTGTTAGAGTATGAGACGATAATTCATGCTATGATATTTCTAATTCCATGTAAATTGCCATCATGTTATAGTCAAATTGGAAGTGTAGTTTTCATGTGATTAAATGAGTAGAAAGCATGTGATAGGGAGTGTTATGTGAAACATCTTAAACCATGTACCATGTGTTTTGACTTTGTAGAAATACCATGATAGGTTGTCTCTTATTGATGTTCAAGCATGCTGTATGATTGCCGTGCAAATTGAAATAGTAGAACCTACTATGATGTATGCATGAATGATGTGTATGGAGTTACTTGCTGAGTCTTTTAGACTCACTCCTTGCTTCGGCGTACAGGTTTAGTTGGTGACACACTTTTGGAGGAGACCGTGGAGAGCGACTCCGAGCGTGGAGAGTAGCTTGTGGAGTTGACGTTGTGTCCCTTTTTGTTTCATAGTATGTAAATTGTAGCTTGTATTAGAGTTATCATTTATGTAATTGTGGACAAATTATGTATTAAATGTAGAACTTTAATCTTGTGGACAATGTAGTTTGGTTTAATTTCAATTATGAAAGTTTAGTCCTTTAATTTGCTATATGGATCATGTATGAGAAATGTGGATGATGAAATGTGATGACAGTTAGTCCTTTACTTCCGCGACTCTGTGTCTATATTTGTGTATATCTCAATCATGTGATAGTGTTTGGGTAAATGTCCCACTGTGATAACCTTTACTATACCGACGTGGGTTGGTATAACCGTACCGGTATAATGAGGGTCGTCACAGAGATTGGTATCAGAGAACCGATTGAGATCTTACATGAATATACATGAATCATCATCCTCATTGCATGCTAAATCTTTATAGATTGTCCACATGGGTAGAAACGACTAATAATGAATGGAAAAAAAAATAGATAAGAAAATGGTTAGGAAGCTTAGTAACCTAGCTCTAATTGGTGGCTAAAATTTTATTACAGCCATGGCTTCCCGTGGACGACGTGGAGGTGTGCCAGCTCGCGACGACGAGCAGAGGCGTGAGGAGCGGGCAGAGCAGCAGGCCCCGGCCCCACAGGGTCCTGTGCTTCCCCCACCACCGCCAGTGGATTATGGAGTCTTCATGCAAGGATTAGTGCAAGCCATGCAAACTCAGGCTCACACCCAGGCAGCACTCCAGGCCCAGTTGGAGGCCCAGGTAGAATAAGAAAACAACCTAGTAGTTTGCTATTAAATTGCATGATATTGTGTTTATTGTATATCGTTATTGTTTGGTGTAGCAGGCTCAGGCCCCAGCTCAGGACCATGGTGGACCTTCCATCATGGAAAGATTCAAGAGGATGCTGCCACCCTCTTTCAAGGGGGAGAGCGATCCGTTGCTAGCAGAAAGCTGGATGAGGGAGATCGAGAAGATCTTCCGGGCCATCAGGTGTGTGGATGAGGACAAGGTTACTTTAGCCACCTACATGCTACAGGTATGTGTTAGTTTTGTGTTTCCTATTCCCTGTTAAGTTGAAGTTGTTTAGCGGTGCTTATGAAGGTTATGTTGCAGGAGAGAGCTGATGTGTGGTGGGCTTCATTACTACGTACACGGTTTGAGGACGGTGCGATTGATGTTGCTTGGGACGAGTTCGTGAGGCTCTTTCGGGCCAAGTTCGTCCCCGAGCACATCCAGGACAGGATGGAGCAGGAGTTCCTCACTTTGACTCAGGGCTCCATGACCGTACTCGAGTATGAGGCCAGGTTTGCAGAACTATCTAAGTATGCACCTCACATTGTGGCAGATGAGCGCAGGAAGGCAAAGAAGTTTGTGATGGGCCTTAAGCCATCACTGCGGACGAGGCTCGTAGCGTTTGATCATCGTACCCTGGACGAAGCCCTTAGCGCTGCTTGTAGGCAGGAAGGCGAGATGGAGCGGTACCTTGAGGAGAAGAAGGCTTCGCAGAAGAGACCAGCAGCCACTTTCCAGCGACAGGACAAGAGGAGAACAACATACCAGTCACCACAGCGCCCTGTGGTAGTCAGCAACACTCAGGTACCTTCTGTACGTTCCTCTGGTGACAAGAAGGAGTGCCCTCACTGTGGAAGGGCACATGGTGGTACGGAATGTTGGAAGATAGCGGGCAAATGCCTAAAGTGCGGGAGTAGCAACCACAAGATCAAGGATTGCCCCAGACTTCAGCAGGAAGCTCAGCGAGGAGCGCCAGTACCAGCAGTAGCGGCAGCCGCGCCAGCGACAGGACGACCAGGAAGGCCTCGAGCCCCAGCTCGAGTGTTTGCGTTAGCTCGTGAGGACGCCGAGCAGGCGGAGCATGTCACCGAAGGTACAGTTTTACTTTTCGGTGTGCACGCTCGGGTTTTGTTTGATACGGGTGCCACTCACTCGTTCATTTCCGAGCGGTTCGCTAGGCAGTTAGCCCTAGAGTCAGGCATAGAGTCTGAGGAGTTAGAGGTCCCTTTGTCTGTGCACACCCCTGCGGGTACGGTATCGACTAGGAAGTGCATTCCGTCGTTACCTGTGTGCATTGAGGATAGATTCCTAGATGGGTGTTTCTTCTTGCTAAAGATGAAAGACTACGATTGTATTCTTGGTCTGGATTGGCTAGAGGAGCATTATGCGTTAGTGGATTGTCGTAGGAAGAAGATTGTTTTCCGCATTCCTGGTGAGGATGAGTTCTCTCATCCCTTGCCAAAGAACTTAGCGGGAAAGTTAGTTATCTCTGCCATGAAGGCGATGCGCATGGTGAACAAGGGTTGTGACGCATTTCTTGCCAGCGTTATGCTAGTACCCGATGCTGGTTCGTCACTGACTCTTGCAGAGATCGATGTGGTGCAGGACTTTCCAGATGTCTTTCCCGACGACTTGTCTGGATTGCCACCGGATAGGGAGATAGAGTTCACTATAGAGTTGCTTCCAGGCACCTCTCCTATCTCGAAGGCCCCATATCGGATGGCCCCTGCAGAGTTAGCCGAGTTGAGGAAGCAATTGCAAGAATTGCTCGATAAGGGATTTATTCGCCCTAGTGTTTCCCCTTGGGGCGCACCTGTATTGTTCGTCAAGAAGAAAGACGGGTCACTTCGGTTGTGCATTGATTATAGAAAGCTAAACCAGGTGACTGTGAAGAACAGGTATCCCTTACCTCGGATTGATGATCTGTTTGACCAGTTGCGAGAGGCATCAGTCTTTTCCAAGATTGACTTGCGATCTGGTTATCATCAGTTGAGAATTAGGAGTGAGGATGTGTCCAAGACGGCATTTAGAACCCGTTATGGACATTATGAGTTTTTGGTTCTTCCTTTCGGATTGACCAACGCCCCTGCAGCGTTCATGGATCTCATGAACCGGGTGTTTAGTCCGTATTTAGATAGCTTTGTTGTTGTGTTTATTGATGACGTGTTGGTCTATTCTCCGGATGAGGCCACACATCGTCAGCATTTGAGGTTAGTCTTAGAGGTTCTCCGTGAGCACAAGCTGTATGCGAAGTTCAGCAAGTGCGAGTTCTGGTTGCACGAGGTTCATTTTCTCGGGCATGTTATCTCCGGTGCTGGTGTTGCAGTTGATCCAGCAAAAGTCCAGGCAGTTATGGATTGGGAGATTCCCAGGACCCCTTCGGAGATTCGTAGTTTTATTGGGTTAGCTGGTTATTATCGGCGATTCATTGAGGGTTTCTCATCCATCGCCGCCCCTTTGACAAAGTTGACCCGGAAAGGTGAGAAGTTCGTATGGTCTGAGGCATGTGAGCGTAGCTTTCAGCTATTGAAGGCTAAGCTTACTTCTGCTCCGGTATTGGTATTGCCTAGCGGTCTAGAAGGCTTTGCCATTTATACGGATGCATCTCAGATTGGTTTAGGCTGTGTGCTCATGCAGCAAGAGAGGGTAGTGGCTTATGCTTCTCGTCAGTTGAAGGAGCATGAGAGGAACTATCCGACTCATGATTTAGAGCTCGCAGCTGTGGTTCATGCACTAAAGATCTGGAGGCACTATCTTTATGGTGTCAGATTTGAGGTGTTTACCGACCACAAGAGCTTGAAGTATCTTTTCTCCCAAAAGGAATTAAACCTGAGGCAGAGGAGATGGATCGAGTTCTTGAAGGACTATGACTTCGACCTTCAGTATCATCCTGGAAAGGCGAACGTCGTAGCGGATGCTCTTAGTAGAAAGAGGTCTTCGCTCCAGCAGGATTGGAAGATGTTGGAGGATGCAGCGTGCTCTATGACCGAGTTAGAGCCATCGTTGTGTCAGGCTTTTGTAGCTCAGCTATCCCTTAGATCCTCAGTCTTGGATGAGGTGATTGAGCAGCAGAAAGCCGATCCTAGATTGTTAGAGTTAGTGGGTAAGGCGGGCATTGCTCGTGATGAGGACGGTGTGATTAGATTTCAGCACCGTGTTTGTGTCCCCGATATGGTAGATGTCCGTGAGCATGTGTTAGCGGAGGCTCATAGATCGCGATTCTCTATTCATCCGGGTAACACTAAGATGTATCAAGACCTGAAGAGATCATTTTGGTGGTCCGGCATGAAGAAGGATGTTGCGGATTATGTGTCCAGATGTCTAGTATGTCAGCAGGTGAAAGCCGAGCGGCAGCGACCATCCGGCCTTATGCAGAGGATGGATATCCCCGTATGGAAGTGGGAAGCTGTCACTATGGATTTCGTATCGGGTTTGCCTCGATCTAGAAGGGGCAATGACTCGATTTGGGTAGTTGTAGATAGATTCTCGAAGACTGCTCATTTCTTGCCTATGAAGAAGAAGCAGTCAGTAGAGAGTTTAGCTAGATTGTATGTTAGCGGTATCGTTAGATTGCATGGTGTGCCGAAGTCGATCATTTCGGATCGAGATCCGAGATTTACTTCGAGATTGTGGAAGGGTCTTCAGGATGCGTTAGGTTCGGAGCTGAAGCTCAGTTCGGCGTTTCATCCCCAGACCGATGGACAGTCCGAGAGGACTATCCAGACGCTCGAGGATATGTTGAGAGCGTGTGTTCTGGATTGGAAGGATGATTGGGAGCGTCATTTACCTCTTGTGGAGTTCGCATACAACAACAGCTTTCATGCTAGTATCGGTATGGCTCCATTCGAGGCGTTGTATGGTAGGCCCTGCAGATCTCCTTTGTGTTGGGAGGAGACTGGTGATAGACAGCTGATTGGTCCGGAGTTAGTTCAGGAGACTTCGGATAAGATCCAGTTGATTAGGAGGAGGCTTGTTGCGGCACAGGATAGACAGAAGAGCTATGCCGACAACAGGAGGAAGGATCTAGAGTTCGAGGTAGGTGATCATGTCTTCTTGAAGATATCGCCTACGCGTGGTGTCGTCAGGTTTGGCAGGCATAGTAAGTTGAGCCCTAGATTCATTGGCCCGTATGAGATTCTCAGACGATTGGGCAACGTGGCTTATGAGCTAGCTTTACCCCCAGCTTTGGCTAGTGTTCACCCCGTTTTCCACGTATCTATGCTCAGGAAATATGTCCGAGATCCATCTCATGTTATTAGTCACGAGCCAGTGGAGATCCAGCCAGATCTGTCGTATGTGGAGCAACCAGTAGCTATTCTTGACCGGAAGGTTCAGCACCTCCGGAACAAGAGTATTGCGTCGGTAAAAGTTCTATGGCGTAACTTCTCGCGGGAGGAGGCTACTTGGGAGCTTGAGGATGCGATGAAGAAGAAGTATCCCCTTTTGTTTGAGTAGTGTTGTCCTAACTTCGAGGACGAAGTTTCTTTAAGGGGAGAGGGTGTAAGGCCCTCGAATTTTGTCCTTATTATTTTATTGTGTGCAATTTTATGCTTGTGTATGTATATGCATTATCGTGTAAGTATTATGTATACATTATCTTGGTGTACTTATGAATGTATGTATAAACTTAGTTGTATGTATATATCGGTTGATTTCGTGACATAGTGAGTGTGTGCATTACACCCTATGTATTGCATGCATGAACTTAGGAGAAATTAGGGTTTTGCATGGTTTTGGGTTCTGGCCGAAGGGTTAGTCGACGTCAACATGAATGGACGTTCACTTATTGTTAACGTCCATATAGGTGGACGTCGATTATTCAGTCGACGGCCATATCGGTGGACGTCTATATCCTGACAGACCAGTCTGCAGCAGCATGGTGTGCCATGCCTTGATGGGAGATACCAACCACTCCCCAACGGCTCCTTGGCCTTCCAACCGACCTCTTGCGTGGGGTGAGAGGGTCCTCTCTTAAGAGAGCCCTTGTTGCAACCTCTAGAGCTCTCTTGGCTCTTTGCAAAGAGATAAGAGAAAACCCTAGTGAGCTGTGAGAAAACTTGGAGTTTGGAGGCTTTGATCCGGCGATCCAAGGCCTCATCTGGAGATCTACTTCGACAAGGAGGGAGACAACACATCCGGCTACACATCCCCGACCCTGGATTGCAGAGGGGAGCATCACAGAGGCCGGAGTGGAGACATCTTGGAGGCTTCTTGGGACTGCCCAAGGAGAGCTTCTCCAACCATTTTGATCCCTTTAGGAGTTTTTCCAAAGGCAAGTAACCCTTTCACCTTGTCCATGTATGTGTCTAGGAGGTTTCTATCATTTTTATGGATTTTCCTCGTGTCCTGGATCCCCTACATTCACCATTCTTTAGAGCTCGGACTGTGTTTTTACACAGGTCCGAACTTGACGGCAAGATCTATTGCCGTTGAGATCTTGAGTCAGCGGCCAACGATGTTGCCGCCAACTATTGTAAACGTCCATAGTATGCCGTTGAGTTCTTCTTGACAGAACAGTGAACTGTTCTGCCCTATATCTTTAAATTTCGGATTTCTGCGCATGAGGATATAATGTAAATTTTATATGTTATGTAAAATAGATAATGTGATGTGTGTGAAATTTCCTGTATTTTTGTGTGGATGGAATTAATTATTAGAATTATTAAAAGGCATGTGTAGGAAAGAGGTTACGCATGTTTAATTTTGTTCCCATGAATTCTGAGGAATTAAAGGCTGTGAAATTTTATGGACCATGTTTATATGTATCAGTCCATGCCCTGCAAACTTGGAAATTTTCCCATACTCATGCGAATTTTTATAATTTCTACAATGAGAAATAGAAAACATGTGTAGACCTTGCGAAAATTCTAGTAAATCGTGTGTTGGGAATTAAATTGGGAAAAATTTCTTGTGCCAATATGTATGTGTGGTTCATGACTGTGCATGATTAAATCTGAAATCCATGCTATGTTCTATGTTAACTTAATTTATGAATGGCATGAAACCAAATGTTTAAATTTCTATAAATACATGTGAATTCAGAAAAATCTGAAAATTTGTATGTGTGTTCTTATAACCGAAAACAGCATGTGGTTAAATTTTCAGGAAAATTTGATAACATTAGCCTACTCTATGAGATTTCCAGGTGAAAATGAGCTACAAATACATGTACCATGATTTAGGTTAAATGATGTGCATTCCAATTAATCCATGAGAGCTAATAAATGTTTGATTTCTGTTATTAGTAGCACCATGCTAGGGAAGAACAGAACCATGTGCATAAACAAGAAAGTGTGAATATCATATGTAAAACGTGTGTTAATCGGAATGTGTAATGTGTAAAATGTGCCGTGTGTGACACTGCTTCCATAGAGGGCTGTGGAACTGTATCATGGAAAGGTCCCCATGAGAAGGTTCAATGTGTTAAGATATCCTAAGGGCATTAGGATGAAATCCTGGAGGTGGACAAGTACCACTGGTTAGGGTGGAGACGTGTTCTCCCGGTCTGCGCAGTGCCAAGAGTCATCACTGTATTGCCTAGGTGATGTGCTATGTGTTATGTGTATGTGATGTGTCCTTCTAGCGGTGGTTTGGACCATGTGTCACGGCAAATAAATTGTGAAATGTGAATGTGAGCATGTGTAAAATGTGTATATGTGAACATGTGAATGTGAAATGTGAAATCATGTGAACTATTTATGTTAGAATGTGAACATTGTGTACATGTGAAATGTTTGAAAAATGAACCATGTGAAATATGGGAATGTGTAACCATGTGAAGTGAATGTGTTAGAGTATGAGACGATAATTCATGCTATGATATTTCTAATTCCATGTAAATTGCCATCATGTTATAGTCAAATTGGAAGTGTAGTTTTCATGTGATAAATGAGTAGAAAGCATGTGATAGGAGTGTTATGTGAAACATCTTAAACCATGTACCATGTGTTTTGACTTTGTAGAAATACCATGATAGGTTGTCCTTATTGATGTTCAAGCATGCTGTATGATTGCCGTGCAAATTGAAATAGTAGAACCTACTATGATGTATGCATGAATGATGTGTATGGAGTTACTTGCTGAGTCTTTTAGACTCACTCCTTGCTTCGGCGTACAGGTTTAGTTGGTGACACACTTTTGGAGGAGACCGTGGAGAGCGACTCCGAGCGTGGAGAGTAGCTTGTGGAGTTGACGTTGTGTCCCTTTTTGTTTCATAGTATGTAAATTGTAGCTTGTATTAGAGTTATCATTTATGTAATTGTGGACAAATTATGTATTAAATGTAGAACTTTAATCTTGTGGACAATGTAGTTTGGTTTAATTTCAATTATGAAAGTTTAGTCCTTTAATTTGCTATACGGATCATGTATGAGAAATATGGATGATGAAATGTGATGACAGTTAGTCCTTTACTTCCGCGACTCTGTGTCTATATTTGTGTATATCTCAATCATGTGATAGTGTTTGGGTAAATGTCCCACTGTGATAACCTTTACTATAACGACGTGGGTTGGTATAACCGTACCGGTATAATGAGGGTCGTCACAGTATGCTAGTGGAATGAGGAGATTTGATGAACCTACTTCGGCAGTGGATGAACCTACCAAAGAGGTAAATGTTGGGATTGTTGGGTTGAGTGTGTATTTGAAACCTTTTAATGATGACTTTAATCTTGACTAATTGACATCACTCATAATTTGATTTTGATGATGACATTTTGTACACTTTGTACATATTAAAATGATGACTAATTGAACATGTTATACATTTTATACATATCACAACAATGCTTAAACAACATGTTTTGATGTTTAATATCTCACATTTTAACGATAATATCTTGTATTAATGGTTTACACTTTATATTTTCAGGTTCACACAAATTTGTCACAGTGGTGTCGACACAGTCCACCTGTGGTGTCGACACTAGATGACTGTTCCAGAAGCATGTTCGAAGCAGTAGCCAGTGGTGTCGACACAGTCTGCCTGTGGTGTCGACACAGTGCCATGTGGTGTCGACACTAGATCACTGTCCCAGAAGCCCAGTTTGAAGACAATGCCTGTGGTGTCGATACAGTCTGCTTGTGTGTCGACACACTTCGACTAAAGCTCAAAAATGAGAATTTTTCTGGACACGTGGCTGCTTGGGAATCAAGGGATTTGACCTAGATTTTTGTGCCGACGCACCCCAAGGCACCTTATGGACATATGGGGCTATAAATACCCATGCTCCTTGTACCCCAAAGGTAAGCCAGCCCATACAACTCCTAGAAAAGGTTTTTGGCGGCAAAAAGGGATCTCTCCAGTTCTTGCTCATCTACAGAAGCTGTGATCCATCTTTTCAAGAGAAAGTACAAGGGAGTGAAGGCCAATCTCTGGAGAGGGATTTGAAGTTCAGAGCAAGGGAGCAGATTCAGCAGAAGCATAGCAATTGAAGAGGAATTTCTGGCGATTCAGAAGCTATTGAAGTAGAGCATCGCCAATTGACAGGGAGCATCTTCAAGCCTCTTCAATTCAACCTTCTGCAAGAAATCTTCATCGAAGAACACTCATTCTACATCCATTTCTCTCACTTTTGAGTTTGTTCTTCCTTATTTCGTCTATGAGATTTGTGCATGAAGTTCTGCACAAAGTTTTGTGTACGAATATGTCTTGAATCAGATCATTGCTAGAGGATCTGATTTCTGTTGTCTTTGATCTAACTTTTGTATTATGAGCCGTCGAGCTCTGGTTTGTGAGTCATCGTACTCACTGTGTGGTTTGTGCCGTCATGCTCAATTTGGAGTCGTCGTGCTCCGGTTGTTGTTTGAGCCATCATGCTTAGTTTGTGAGTCATTGAACTCAAGGTTGTGTGTTGAGCCATCGTGATCAAGGGTGTTTGGAGTCGTCGTGCTCTGGTGTGAGTTGTACTCTTTTGAGTAGTGGAGCCTCACTGTGTGAGGGGTGGATGTAGGAATCACTGGTGTGATTTCCGAACCACTTAAAAATCCTTTGTGTAATGGTTTGATCTGCTTGTCTGCGCTAGATGCTTGCATAGGATTTCGCTTTCACACTAAGTGTTTAATTGCTTCACACATAATCTACACACACCCACACTTCAGATCAGTAAACTGTTTGTCTGAATTGATCTCTGATTCGAAGTAATTGAATTGCTTAAGCTTCCGTATTAATTGGTGTTAGATCTTAACCCCCCCTTCTAGATCTGATCCATCCACCTATTTGATCCTACAATTGGTATCAGAGTGGGTTAATATCTATTTTTGATCTGATTTGATTGCTTCTGTTTGATCTTTGTGTTAATTACTTGAATTATTCGCTTGCTTTTTCATTGTCTCTCATTGTGATTGATGGATTCTCGAGGATTTGTAGCTGAGGGCCATTCCATTAATAGACCACCATTCTTTAATGGGTATGATTACTCTTATTGGAAAAATCGTATGCAAGTTTTTCTTAGGGCTCAAAACTATGAAATCTGGAGGATAGTTGAAGTGGGTCCTTATGAAAATCAGGGAGATGAGGAGAATTGGACTAGAGAGCAGATTAGGAAAGCTACTCTTAATTACAGTGCCATGAATATGCTTCAGTGTGCTGTCCACCCTAAAGAATACACAAGAATATCCATGTGTAAATCTGCTAAAGAAATGTGGGATAAACTTGAATTAATGTATGAAGGAACATCTCAAGTTAGGGAAACCAAAGCAAACATACTTGTTTCTGAATATGAATTGTTTATGATGAAATCTGATGAGTCAATTTCTGAAATGTTTGCTAGGTTTATGATAATTGTCAAGGACTGAAGGCACTAGGTAAGGAATACACTGATGCTGATTTGGTAAGAAAAAATTTGTGTTCTCTATCATCCATTTGGCACACAAAGGCTACAGTGATTGAAGATTCTAAGGATTTATCCAAAATTTCTTTGGATGAACTCATAGGAACTTTAATGACTTATGAAATAAATTTGAAAAGAAGTGAAGAACATATCCTTAAAGCTAAACCAGTAGCACTTAAGGCTTCATCAATGAACAAAGAGAAAAATCAAGAAAAATCAAGTTCTGATGAGTCTGAGTCCAATGAGGATGAACTTGCCCTCATGACTAGGCAATTCAGAAAAATTTTAAAATCAAGAAGAGGAAAATTCAATGGAAAGAAAAAATATTCCTCTGGTAAAAGGAATGTTTCTTCTTTAAATTTTAATACTGGTAGAAATCAGAAAACTGATGAAGGTATTATTTGCTACAAGTGCAACAAGACAGGACACATGAAGGGTGAGTGTCCTGAGATCAAAAAGGATAAATACAAGAAGAGAAACAAAATGAAGAAGCCAAAAGCCATGATAGCAACTTGGTCAGATGAAGATCAAAGTGAGGATGAAGAAGAGAACTCCTCAAGTTCAGCAAATGAGGAGTTATGCTTTATGGCCAACAGTAGTGATGGAAAGGTAGGCTCTTCTTTTGAACAATATTCCATTGAAGATTGGCAAGATGCATATACTAAGTTGATTGAAAAATATTCTGAAATAAGAAAAGAAAATAAATATCTGAAAAAGAAAATTGAAAATGTCATGCGTGATACTTTCTTAAATAGAAGAATATCTGAACTTGAAAATGAAATAACTGAACTCAATGAAGAAAATGAAGATCTTTTAATTTAAAATTGCATCTCAAAAGGCCAACAATGATTTTGAAAAACTTTCTAAAAGAATAGAATTGCAACAAAAAGAAAAGTAACAAGTCATTGATGAAGTTCAGAAACTCAAGAAGTTGTTGGATGAAAAGGAACAAGTGATAAAAAATTTCACAAATGGAAAGGAAAACCTTGATGCATTGTTAGGACTAAAAATGAATGCTACAAAACATGGACTAGGATTCACCACAGAAAAATCTTTGAAGAATAAATCTGGTGAAAAGAAAGAAAAACCTTCAAAAATTCCTTTGATAAAATTTGTCAAAAGCACTAGTCCAGAAAATAAAAATAAACAAGTGTCAAAGAACACATCTGAAATACCTAAGAATCAGAACAAAAAGAATGTTTCTAACCAAAAGAAACAAAATAGGTTGACACACATTGCTGATAGGTCGACACCAGTCAACCACAAGTTGAAAGCTGTGGCTGCTGAGTCGACACCAGTCCAACACAGGTCGACCTGTCCAATTCTGAAAAACAACAACTAGTTGAACAGAAATTCAAATAAAAATCTGAAAAACTGTAAAAACATAAAAACAAACTTTCATGATGGTTATTGGAGATCTAGGACATCATGTCAATCTAATTGGATCAATTCTTGGAATCAATGGTATCATAATCCTTATTGGTACCATTCATAATTTTTTATCCAAAGGTTCCAAGATATCAACAGAATTCTTGGTTTGGATTTCCATACATGAACAATCATGCCAAAATGCATAATTTCCTTGTTTATGAAAGGAAAAACACTGGTGTTTTCATTCCAAATCAGAATGTTAAAATTCCAAAAAGGGAAATCATTTCTGAAACAAAACAAAAGCCAAAAACGACTCAAATTTGGATTAGAAAAGACTTATTATTTTTGCTTAAACAAACTGATGGTCCCAACAATGTTTGGGTACCAAAATCGTTTCTTCTCTGATCTGATTTATGCAGGAAAGTCGTGCACCCAACTCCAATGTGTGGTTCCTTGACAGTGGGTGTTCACGACACATGACTGGAGATAGAACAAAGTTTTCATTTCTAATTAAAAAGGAAGGAGGATCTGTTACTTTTGGAGGTAAAAATAAAGGGAAAATCATTGGATCTGGAAAGGTTGGTAAATCCTCCTCAAACTCAATTGAAAATGTTTTGTTGGTTGATGGTTTGGATTATAATCTTTTGAGCATTAGTCAATTGTGTGACAAAGGTCACAAGGTTGTTTTTGAATCTGATTTTTGTAAAACAATTGATTCTTCAACTGAAAAAATAAAATTCTTTGGCAAAAGAGAAAACAATGTCTACATGATCAATCTTGATAAAAACTTTGCTGAAAACATTTGTTTGGTGGCAAATAAAAATGAAATTGCATGGACATGTTACAAAAGACTTGGTCATGCAAGTTTCAACACAATAAATAAACTCTTAAGGCTAAATCTGGTTATAGGACTTCCTGAATCTCTTCCCAATGTAGAGAATCAACTTTGTGGGATATGTGCTCAAGGAAAACAAACTAGAAAATCTTTTAAAATTTCTAATGATGTACTCACTTCTAAGCCACTAGAATTACTTCATATGGACCTTTTTGGGCCAACAAGAATTCTTAGTCTTAGTGGTAAAAGATATGGATTTGTCATCATTGATGATTTTACTAGATACACTTTGGTCATCTTTCTATCCCACAAAAGTGAAACTTGTTTAGAATTCAGGAATTTCTGCACCACTGTCTTAATGGGCTTTTCATATAAAATTAAATCCATTTTGACTGATTATGGGGGTGAATTTGAGAACAAAACTTTTTCTGATTTATGTGTTGAACTGAACATTTTTCACAGATTCTCTTCTTCAAGAACTCCAGAACAAAATGGAGTTGTGGAAAGGAAGAATAGAACCCTTGTGGAAATGGCTAGATCCATGCTTCTGGAAAGTAAATTGCCCAAATTCTTCTGGGCTGAAGCTGTGAACACAACAAATCACATCCTGAACAGAGCATTGGTCAGACCAAAAATCAGAAAAACCCCTTATGAACTTTTGAAAAACAAAAAGCCAACTCTGTCTTTATTTAAAATCTTTTGTTGCAAGTGTTTTGTACATAACAACAATAAAGAAAATCTTGATAAATTTGATGCCAAAAGTCATGAAGCCATTTTTCTTGGCTATTTAGAAATTTCTAGAGCTTATAGAGTTTACATTCTCAAGAATAAAACTGTGGAAGAATCTCCACATGTGGTTTTTGATGAAAACTCATATCAAACTGATGACTCTACATCTTGCAGGGTTCCTCAAAATAATGAAGAGGATGACTTCATTGTCGAATCTTCACTAACTGTTGAGGAGGATGAAGATCCATTTGAAAATCTGGACAATCAATCACCTACCACAAGTGGTTCAGGTAATATTGTTCCAGAACTGAATGCATCCCAAGAGGTAATTCCTAAAAACAGATTTTTAAGAGATCATCCAATTGAGAATGTAGTTGGTAATGTGCATGATAGAGTTAGAACTAGATCATCTTTTCTGAATGTAATAAATGAAAACCCACTAGAACTAATTTCCCAAATTGAACCCAAGTCAATTGATGAAGCTCTAACGAATGAGGATTGGATCAATGCAATGCATGATGAACTTCATCAATTTGACAGAAATCAAGTGTGGGAATTAGTACCTAGACCTAGTGATCAATCTGTTATTAGTACTAGATGGGTGTTCAGAAATAAATTGAATGAAAATGGACAGGTTGTTAGGAATAAAGCTAGACTAGTTGCCAAGGGGTACAATTAGGAGTTTGGAGTTGATTTTGAAGAATCATATGCCCCTGTAGCTAGACTAGAAGCTGTGAGAATATTTCTTGCTTTTCCATCATCCCTGAAATTTAAAGTTTATCAAATGGATGTGAAAAGTGCTTTCTTGAATGGATACATCAAAGAAAATGTTTATGTAGAACAACCTCCTGGTTTTGAAAATAAAAAATATCCTGATCATGTTTTCAAACTCAATAAGACTCTTTATGGTCTTAAGCAAGCTCCAAGAGCTTGGTATGACCGTTTGAGCTCATTTTTGTTGAATAAAGGTTACACAAGAGGTAATGTAGACCAGACCTTATTTAAAAGAATTGTCAATAATCAAATCATTGTTGTTCAAATCTATGTTGATGACATAATTTTTGGGTCTACAAATAAAGCTCTTTGCACTGAATTTGCTGATCTTATGAAAACTTAGTTTGAAATGAGTTTGATGGGAGACTTACAATTCTTTTTGGGATTGCATGTACATCAAACCAGTGAAGGGATTTTCATAAGTCAAACAAAGTATATGAAAGAACTTCTGAAAAAGTTTGACTTTCAGCACCTCAAGCATTCAAGCACACCAATGGCAATAAATGTAAGACTAGAGGAAGACTCATTTGGTAAGTCAGTAGATCCAAAGACCTACAGAGGTATGATTGGTTCTCTACTTTACCTCACAACCTCTAGACCAGATATTCAGTATAGTGTGTGCATGTGTGCTAGGTTTCAAGCCAATCCTAAAGAAAGTCACATATTAGCTGTCAAAAGGATTTTTAAATATCCTGTTGGATCATGTGAACTTGGAATTTGGTATCCTGCTGGTTACAAGTTAGATTTAATTACTTACTGTGATGCTGATTATGCTGGTTGTAAGCTTGATAGAAAAAGTACTAGTGGCTTGTGTTTATATCTAGGTGGATGCCTAATTTCATGGGCTTCTAAAAAGTAACATTCAGTAGCTCTATCCACTGCAGAGGCTGAATATGTTACGGCTGGTTGTTGTGGCACTCAAGTTCTTTGGGTGAAACATTAGCTCCTAGACTATAATCACAAATTGGGTTGTATTCCTATTTTGTGTGATAACACTAGTGCTATTAATTTGTCTAAAAACCCAATTCAACATTCACGAATAAAGCATATTGAAATAAGGCACCATTTTCTAAGGGACGAGGTCACTAAGAAATCTTTTGAACTTCACTTCATTGAAACTGAAAAATAAATTACAGATATTTTCACTAAGCCTCTTCCAGAAAACAAATTCTCATCTTTAAGAAGAGAGCTTGGTTTGTGCAAATTTCCACATTCTTGATATCTTCTATCTCTTTTTGCAAATAAAAGTCTTCCTGTTCTTGCAAATAAATTCCTCACTCTCACATTGCATTAGCATTCTTGGTATATCAAATGGTGATTTGAAGAAAGACAAGTTAGGCTTGTCTGGACACTTTTACTATGCGTGAGTATATGTCTCCGCCAAGTATCAAGAGTCTTGTATGCAATTGTTGAGGGGGAGTCCTTGTCTTTCAATAAAATATTCTTGTTCATTCCATTCCTATTTCTTCAATAATCCTCATATTCACCTTGTGAGGGGGAGATACATGAAAGGGGGAGTCATTGTCACATTCCTTGACCTTACTTGTCTATCTTGAACCCCAAAATTATCAGAATTTTTGAGTCATTGTGCTATTTTCTTATGAGAGAATTAAAACATTGAAACTAAACTCATTGTGCATTTAGTTTAATTTCAAAGATTTATTATCATTTCAAGGTTATGCAATCTTAATACTGAATATCTTTAAAATGACTTGCAAAACACTTGTAGGCACATGAGTGGCTTTACTATTTAACATGTGCATGTTTAAGCTTCATTTTTACCACATGTTAAGAATAATTTTTCTAAATTTGTAGTCATGACTTTTCTGGTCAAAGCAAACATATTCCTGCAAAACATCAAAAGAAAATGATCAACAATCTGGAAAGATACAAACAGAGCAATGCAAATTCTTGAACCACTGAGTAACCGGGCCATTTCACCTAAAAAGTGATTTGTTTCGCGTCAAAAAGTGGAAATCAAAATTTTCAACTCTGTATAAGATAATGAAAGTTAAACCACTGAGTAATCAGGAGGTCTTGCATCGGATCAATGTGATCTCTTGCACTGAAAAGTGAGATTTAACTAATTTATTCTTGTATTCTTTCCCAGTTACAAATGAAAGAAAATCAAAGTGACAGGATTGAAAAGCTTAAGACCTTAATAAAGTTCATGTATACTGAGTTTAGACCTCTTATTCTACATTGTGTTAAAATTAAAGCTCCTAACATCCTTGTTAAATTCTTATGCTCACTCATATAGGTCACTTTACTTCAGATTTGCATCATTATTTTAACTACATTCAGATCATTATATTTTGCTATACTTTGCGTTGAGTGTATCTTTGTGATTAAACTTTGTTGCACAATAACCAAAACACAATAATTTCTCTCATTTGAAAATATCACTTTGCCTCACTTATTTTGATCATTCCTGAACCTTCATTTCCTATATTTCATTTCTTGCTCTCCTACCACTCTTTGTTTCTCTCTCTTATCTATCTTTTGATGCTGTCAAAAAGGGGGAGAAAGTTCTTTAAAGGGGAGAAATTTTTTTTTTTAGGAGAAAATTCAAAAAGGGGAGATTTGAGTCAGGCTATTGTGAGATTGTGCATATATTTTGTCATCATCAAAAAGGGGGAGAATGTTGGGTTGAGTGTGTATTTGAAACCTTTTAATGATGACTTTAATCATAACTAATTGACATCACTCATAATTTGATTTTGATGATGACATTTTGTACACTTTGTACATATTAAAATGATGACTAATTAAACATGTTATACATTTTATACATATCACAACAATGCTTAAACAACATGTTTTTGATGTTTAATATCTCACATTTTAACGATAATATCTTGTATTAATGGTTTACACTTTATATTTTCAAGTTCACACAAAGTTGTCACAGTGGTGTCGACACAGTCCACCTGTGGTGTCGACACTAGATGACTATCCCAGAAGTATGCTTTGAAGCAGTAGCCAGTGGTGTCGACACAGTCTGCCTGTGTGTCGACACAGACTGCCTGTGGTGTCGACACTAGATCACTATCCTAGAAGCCCAGTTTGAAGACAATGCCTGTGGTGTCGACATAGTCTGCCTGTGTGTCGACACACTTCGACTAAAGCTCAAAAATGGGAATTTTTCTGGACATGTGGCTGCTTGGGAATCAAGGGATTTGTCCTAGATTTTTGTGCCCACGCACCCCAAGGCACCTTATGGACATATGGGGCTATAAATACCCATGCTCCTTGTACCCCAAAGGTAAGCCAGCCCATACAACTCCCAGAAAAGATTTTTGGCGGCAAAAAGGGATCTCTCCAGTTCCTGCTCATCTCCAGAAGCTGTGATCCATCTTTTCAAGAGAAAGTACAAGGGAGTGAAGGCTAATCTCTGGAGAGGGCTTTGAAGTTCAGAGCAAGGGAGCAGATTCAGCAGAAGCACAGTAATTGAAGAGGAATTTCTGGCGATTCAGAAGCTATTGAAGTAGAGCATCGCCAATTGACAGGGATCATCTTCAAGCCTCTTCAATTCAACCTTCTGCAAAAAATCTTCATCGAAGAACACTCATTCTACATCCATTTCTCTCACTTCTGAGTTTGTTCTTCCTTATTTCGTCTATGAGATTTGTGCATGAAGTTCTGCACAAATTTCTGTGTACAAATCTGTCTGGAATCAGATCATTGCTAGAGGATCCGATTTCTGTTGTCTTTAATCTAGCTTTTGTATTGTGAGCCATCGAGCTCTAGTTTGTGAGTCGTCGTACTCACTGTGTGGTTTGAGCCGTCGTGCTCAATTTGGAGTCGTCGTGCTCTGGTTGTTGTTTGAGCCATCGTGCTCAGTTTATGAGTCGTTGAACTCAAGGTTGTGTGTTGAGCTGTCGTGCTCAAGGGTGTTTGGAGTCGTCGTGCTCCTGTGTGAGTTGTACTCTTTTGAGTAGTGGAGCCTCACTGTGTGAGGGGTGGATGTAGGAATCACTGGTGTGATTTCCAAACCACCTAAAAATCCTTTGTGCAATGGTTTGATCTGCTTGTCTGCGCTATATGCTTGCATAGGATTTCACTTTCACACTAAGTGTTTAATTGCTTCACACATAATCTACACACACCCACACTTTAGATCAGTAAACTGTTTGTCTGAATTGATCTCTGATTCGAAGTAATTTTGAATTACTTAAGCTTCCGCATTAATTGGTGTTAGATCTATTCAACCCCCCTTCTAGATCTGATCCATCCACTTGTTCGATCCTACAGGGATTAGCTGAAGAACCCAGGCTGCTAACCATAGCCTCTTTTCTCCCTCCGGAGGAAGAAGAAGAGCTTATAGAGATGCTGAGGGAGTACAAAGATTCGTTCGTCTGGTCATATGAGGACATGCCCGACATTGACCCTGCATTGGTAGAACATAGGTTAATCTTAAAGCCAGGGGCAAGAGCCGTTAAACAAAAATTAAGATGATTCCACCCTCATGAAGCATTGAAGATGAAAGAGGAGCATGACAAGCTATACAAAGCTCGGTTCATCCGTGTAGTACTTTATCCCCTATGGGTGGCCAACATAGTCCTGGTTATGAAGAAAGATGGAAGAGTGAGGATTTACATAGACTCCAGGGGCTTAAATCGAGCGTCCTAAAGACGATTTCTCGTTACCTCATTTGGATGTATTGATTGATAATACCACTGGGTTCGAGACTCTCTCATTCATGGATGGTTATTCAGGTTATAATCAAGTCCATCTAGCCCCGGAGGAATAAGAGAAAACATCCTTTACCACGCCCTGGGGAACTTAATGCTATGTGGTTATGTCATTCGGATTGAAGAATGCCGGCGCCACTTATCAAAGGGGAATGTTGGCTATATTCCACGATATGATTCATATTCATGTTGACGTTTACGTGGATGACATCGTGGTGAAGTCTTAGACTCGAAGCGAACACTCCTATGTACTTTCCAAAGTATTCTAGCGTGCACGAGAGTATCAATTAAAGATGAATCCAAAGAAGTGCGTATATTGGGTTTCCTTGGGCAAGCTTTTAGGGTTTATAGTCAGCAAGTGGGGGATTCAAATAGACCCGAACAAGGTGAAGGCAATAGGTGAGATGCCTCCTCCTAAGAACATATCTGAACTCCAAGGATTGATTGGTCGACTACAGTTCATAAGAAGATTTATTTATCAACACTCCCAAAGATGTTGTCCCTTCTATGAACTGTTGAAAGGATGAGTAAAATTTGAATGAAATAGTAAATGCCAAGATGCCTTTGACGAACTCAAGAATTATCTAATGAATCCGCCTGTGCTGCAAGCTCCTATCCTAGGAAAACCCCTGATCTTATATCTGTCAACTATTGAGGACTCCCTTGGAGCTGTCCTTGCACAACATGATGAAACTGGCAAAGAAAGGGTAGTCTATTACTTGTCTAGGTTATTCAAGCCCACCGAGCTCAAGCTCATGGACATGGAGAAAACTTGTGCAGTGCTAGTGTGGGTAGTGCATAAATTGAAGCACTACTTCCTAGCCCATCAGGTGAGTTTGATCTCTAGGATGGATCCCATTAGATACCTCCTAGAGAACCCAACCCTCGCCGATAGATTGGCACGCTGGCAAAGCTTCCTATCTCAGTTTGACATCACCTTTGTTGTCCAGAAGGCTATAAAGGGGTACGCTATTGTCGAAGATCTTGCTCGCCTTCCTCTTCCTCACAGTGACATGGTCCAAGAAGAATTTCCTGATGAAAATCTGTCACTTATCTCTCGTGATTTCTTTTGGTCGCTTCATTTTGATGGAGCTTTAAATTCTAGGGGACGGGGCATAGGAGCTGTTCTGCTTAACCCAGAAGCAATCACCATTCCCTTGGCATACCAACTCCAATTCCCTACCACCAACAACATCTCCGAGTATGAAGCTCTCCTAGCTGGTCTCAAACGTGCTTATCTCCTAGGCATCAACTCAAGATCATAGGAGACTCTCAGCTCATTCTTAGGTAGGTCCTTTCTACTTACCGCACTCGTGACCCTAAGCTCAAGCCTTATCAAGATTTGGTCACACTCCTAGCTAAGCAATTCAGAAAGCTCATCTATATTCATCCTCCTCGCTCTCAGAACATCTTGGCTGACCCCTTGGCATCTTTAGCCTCGTCCCTCTCCTTCCCTCTCTGCCACAGTGCTGAGACTATCATTGTCCAGAGGTTAGAAGCACCATCAACTCAGGATCCTTGGTTTGACAACCTCAGGAATTCTCCAATTGTGAAGGCAGAGGTGAGAAGTGAAAGAAGTGATGCTTATGGAGCTAGGCGAGATAATGGAAAAAGAAAGGCCATGGTACCATGAAATTGAGCAATACTGCAAGGACGGTACCTTCCCAGGAGAAGTAGAATCTAAAGATAGAAGAGCCATTCGTAGGCCGGAGCTAAGGTATACCATTGTTAGAGAAGTTTTATATAGACGCGCCTTAAACGGAATGCTCCACAGATGCTTGCCTGACGAAAAAGCTTGGAAGATAGTGGAAGTAGCCCACGCTAGTGAGTGTGGAGGGCATGTGAATAGCCAGATGCTAGCTAAGAAGATCCTTAGGCAGGGCTAGTACTGGCCAACCCTAGAAGAAGATTGTGCCATCTACGTTCGTAGGTGTGTCAAATGCCAACTCCATGCCGACAAGATCCATGCTCTTCCTCCTTACATCCACTATCATCTCCTTCGCCTTTCTCCATGTGGGCCTTTGATATCATTGAACCCCTTGGTGATCCTAATGCTCAAATCAAACAAAAATCATTCATCTTCACTGCTACTAAGTATTTCACCAAGTGGGACGAAGCTGAAGCATTCGCAGAAATCAAAGGATCAACCGTGCACTGATTCATCATGAAGAATATCAGCTCACAATTTGGAGTGCCAAGTGGCTTCGTCACCGACAATGGACCCCAGTTCATATCACAAGAGCTTCAAGACTTATGTAAGAAATTCAATATTTCTCTGCATCATTTGTTTCCGTACTATCTGCAAGGAAATGGTCAAGCTGAAGCCATAAACAAACACTTTTGAAAAATTTAAAGTTGTGTGTCCCACAAATTTGCTGATTGGCCTGAAAAATTGATTGAGGCTCTATGGGCCTACCGTACCTTCGTCTGCATGCCCACAGGGTAGACTCCCTTTTCACTTACTTATGGGATGGAGGTGGTAGTTCCATATGAGATACTCATTCCTTCACTAAGAATACAACTGAACAAAGAACTTAATCTCGATGAATGTCGAGAGGCATTACTTACACAACTAGAACTCTTAGACGAATGGCGCCTGGCCGCAGCCAATCATGTGCTTTCATATCAAAATAAACTCTCAATATCTTTTCAAAAGAAAGTGATTGAACATAAATTTCAAGAAAGAGACATGGTTTTGAAGCGAATTTTCATAAAATCTGGAGGTTCTAGGTCAAAGTTGCAAGCTAATTGGGAGGGTC
The DNA here is from genome assembly GCA_014218235.1 of Colocasia esculenta. Taxonomy (NCBI): domain Eukaryota; kingdom Viridiplantae; phylum Streptophyta; class Magnoliopsida; order Alismatales; family Araceae; genus Colocasia; species Colocasia esculenta. The sequence continues at coordinate 121,231,752 of CM024755.1, read as the reverse complement.
CATATGTAGTCAAAGAAGTGTACCCTGGGAATGCTTATAGGCTAGTAATTGCCGATGGTGAGGAGCTCTATCACCCGTGGAATGGTTTGTATCTTAAAAAATTCTACTCTTAATAAAAGAGTTTCTATAGCAGCACTACTATACATCGAGTGTCAGCAGTCTGGGGGTCCCTTACCCTTTCATGATTGTTAAATAACCCCTCTATTCAGCCAACACACACTACATGGAAACCCACAGTCAATCATCCTCTAGACAGATGTGTTCCTACCTAGCCCCTGTGTGGGATGTGTGAAGGCCTATTCTCTTCTTACTCGGACAGAGCATTGGGGCAAAAGGATTGCTAGTTGAAGATAGGAAGGGAGGTAGATCATGTGTGAATGAAATCACAAATAGAGACAGTCAGTTAAGCTTGCAAAAGAAAGAAATGAAGGAAGAATATAGAAAAACAAATGAGCCAAAGTGAAAAATAGGGGCATGGCAAAGAGTGGCAGTACAGTTTCCTGCGGGACACCCTTGAGCCCGGTCGTATGCATGCCCCAAACAAAAAGAATCAATGACCACAAAGTCTCTGGACAACAGATGGAATCCACATGAAATACACCCTAACCAGTCAACAAACCGGCATCCCAAGAACCAACACTAAGTCTTACCCCCGCATCTTCCTACCCTCACTAATGGCCAGATCATCCCCCACACGATCTGTGTGAGAACACAGATGTTTAGGGGTGATCAACCAAGAGGTTGCTAAGAACAAATGCACACTGCGCTCAGGGGATGTTTAACAACAAGAGAAGATGGATAAGATTTCTAGCCAATCATTCGAATGTAGGTATTACCGCTGTAGAAAATCTAAAAAAATAGAAAATTAAAAATATAAAATCCAAAAATAAAAATTAAAAAATCCAAAATAAAAAAAAATAAAAAAAAAAAAAAATAAAAAATATAAAAATAAAAAAATAAAAATGGAAAATTCAAAATTCAAAAAAAAAAAGGTGTATATCCTTCTTTTGGCATGCATTATTACTTTCTGTTTTCGCCTATTTAATAAGGCTCAGCCCCTTGACTATCATGATGTTAAAGTCAAACCTTGCTTAATGCAAGGGACTGAGCCAAAGAACAGATCTAACTTGTTTTGTTGAGTGTGCAGAGACAAGATGTTTCAAGCAAAACAACAATGTACTCGGTATTCTCTCTATTGAATCTTTTTTCCACTCATGTCAATCACATACCATTCGACATTCTCAACATTGGCACAAAAGCAAAAGATCCACTAAATATGAAGATCGTCTACAAGATAAAGGGGAGGTGGCTTACAAGGTCCTCACTGTCCACCACCATTCTCCACAGATCTCTCGTGCCTCTCGGGCGGAGGTGGCATCTCACCACCGCCCCTTACACTCCAAGCACTCATCTCCCCCTCTCGGCACCTCTCCTCCTCCTCGTTCCTCTGGCGGCTGGAGGAACTCGCCAAATACTGCCTCACCGAGGCGCAGCTCACTCCGCTCCTGCTCCTACTCTAGCTCTGGCGGATCGCTGTCACCAGGCTTTGGAGCTTGTCAATGTGGATCTACTGCACGAATGTCTCAGCACGTAGTCGGGTTAGCTCCACCTAGTCCGCTATAGACCCCTGCATCCGTAGTGTCGATAGCTCCCACAATAGCTCCCCCACTTGTGCCACCGCCGTCTTCGCCTGGAGGTGCCACTGAGCCATCGTTGTCACTGCATCATCGACCTGCTCGCATAGATGGCTCACCTGGGCGGTAGCGGTCCTCAGCTCCACGACTTGCGTCACATTATATCAGCACACAGTTTCTAATTAAAAGGTGATCAGGTTTGAGTCACATTTACCCTCTCCTCCAATGTCACCTCTGCCTCCCCTGCCCTCTTAAGGGCACCCGCAAGTTGATCGGCGAGGTCAGACTGGAGATCCCCAGAACTGTCTGAGATGAGGACGCACCCGCCTATGACGTCCTCAGTCTCCCCAGCTCCGCACGCTGCATAGAAAGCACATGTCGACATCTTTAAGCTAAAGAGTTTGGTATTTACTGAAGTCTGAGTAGGCACTTACCAGCTGATCTGCCTCCCTCCTCGCAGAGTGTAGCAGGGACTGGAGTGACGCGATCTGCTCGGTCACATCTGCCTGCAAGTCATCAAAATCATATCAGATCCAATCTAATCAAAAGGGTTCAACAAGGTCATGTTAGTGTCATACCTGTCGTCGGGCTCCCCTGTAGACCCTCGCCCCATACTTTAAGGCAAAGGACTGTAGGTACACCTCGTTAGTCTGTGCGTCGGATGTGACTCGGCACCCTCAATGCTCCTAGTTCTCTATCTACTCCCAGGCCCTCTCGCGCCAGTTAGTCATGTTGTGGAGTCCCCTGAAGCTCCGGCCAGGCCTAGGTGTCCTGCCTCGGCTGGGGAACTCCACAGCACTCTGACGTAGGCCGAGCACCCTTTGAGTTACGTGCAGATGGAGGGGAAGCACCAAGTTGAGAGCATGCACCCACGTTGACCTACCAAAGTAGGGGTGGGTCTGCTTCAACCATGGCTGTCCCTCATCTCCCTCCTCCTGGTATGGCTGCCACACCACTTGCACAACGAAGAACACATCTTGTCAGTCACCTAAAGCATTTAAGGAAATCAACCAGGAACCAAGGAAGAGGTTAGCACTTACATCTAGGTGAGGGTAGACATCGATGGCATCCTGGATGGACGCTAGCTCCTCCTCCAAGGGGTGCGTGTCTCGACATGGCACCCACCATCTCACCAGGGGCACTAGGCTCGGCCTCTCCAACGTCCCCCATCCCAGGCCTGGGAGGTGAAGATAGGTCCAGACCTGCAAAAGAAGCACATGATTAGATCACATATATGCAAGTTTGAAATTCGTGAATGGAGGGAGAAAGAAGTAGGTGTACCCAAAGGAAGGGGAAGAACCCATGATCGCCGTCTACCAGTTGGAAGCCCCTAGACTATCAAACTGGTGCGCCAAGAGGGCAGCACCTCAGGCATAGTGTCCTACCCTATCTAGGTCCTCAAGAAGTGGCATAAAATGGTAGTGGACCGCATTGCCCCTCGTGGCAAACAAAAGTCTACCAACAAAGAATGTGAGGAAGCAACGCAAGTCCAGGTCTGCTTGAGCTCCAGGCTTGTTGGATAGGGTCTCCCTGCACCCTCTAACCAGCCTATCTAGCTGCTCATCCAGCATCTCCCCTACCTCCCGACCAGTTTGGCTCAGCCCTAAGCTCTCCTATAGGTTTTCCTTGGGGACTAGAGAAGACCTACGGCCGACAGTAAGACCAAACAACCTCTGAGCCAACTCCATGTAGTAGGGGTATGTAAACCCACTCACTAGGCGGCCATATACCCTTAGCCCAGTGATCCTGCTCACATCCTCCAGAGTAGGGATCATGTGGCCCCATGGGAAAATGAAGGTCGTCGCCTTGCTATCCCATCTGCTCTTCAGCACCTGAGTCAATGGGGAATTCACCCTCATCCTCTCCATGCGCAGCACCTCCCCGAACCCCATGTCCTCCAATCTCTCTCTCTGAAACACGGGGAACGTTAGGTACACTACTATCACAAGTAGCCAGAAGACCCTGACCCTCATCTCACTTTGCAAGCACAAGAAGAAGCAACTAGTCGGTAAAATCATGCACTTTAATAGCTCTCGGCTGAGGTTGCGTCTACCCAATGGGTCGCGACCTTATCACAACGCCTCTATGCATCGCAACCTTATTGTGATGGACATGCGGGCCGTGACCTTGTCACGACGGCCCTTAACCTTCGTGACAGTGTCGCTCCCCCTGACCCCATCGCGGCTATCCTTGTCACGACAAGGCGGGTCATCGCGTTCTTAGTCGATTGGCCGACCGGAGCTTCCCTCCTCCGGAGGAATTTCTCTCGGGCCTTGCACCCTACATCTGCCCTCTATGGGGCTCCTTCACCAATCCACACACATAAATTGAAGGATTTTAGGGCGATGGGGTCTACCTTTTTCATGGCATCCTCTCGGGCCGCCGCCTCCACGTCCATTGCTAGAGCTTCTTCCTCCACCATCTCCACCTCCGGCGTCTCCTCGCTTGCCGGAGTCGTCTCCTCCCGGCGTCAGAGCACCCTCGCCACCGGTCGTTTCCTCCTACCACCGCCTTGAGATCCCTCACCACCGTTCCCACCTCCTTCCATCTCCATAGGGAGAGTGTAAGAGGGAGAGAGAGTGCAAGAGAGAGGGAGAGAGAGTGCAAGAGTGAGATAGAGTTTTTGGAGAGGGAGAGATCGCCAGAGAGAAGAATCATCAGAGCAAGGTGAGTTTAAGCACAGAAAGGGGAGAAGAGGAGGTCCACTATGTTTTTGAACTCTCGAGTAGAGTCGCGACCACTATAGACGATGCGTTCATGTCTCGACACCCTACTTGGTGGTGATAAGGTCGCGACCTGAGTAGGTGTTGCGACATTAACACGATGTCTGTAACCATCGCGACCATGCAAGATACACAAAATAATGAATAAAATTTGAATTTCATTAATTCTAAGCTCCAAATATAAGCTCTAAACATGTCTACTCTCAATCAAAAGTTCAAATGAACAATCTTTTCATGTCCTATCTACCACCCAGTACAATCATTCAAGCCTATCCTCCACCTTGTGCAGCCTCCGCCACGGTGTGATCTCCTCATGGTCAGATCTTCCTCAGCTCCTGCAGGTATCCCTAGTAGACATCGTCATCCTCCATCACTTCTGCCGAGATGAGGCCTGTAGCGCACACCTCCCAGTATATATATCACAACACTCCTTACCTCTCGCTCATCTTGCACATTGCCTATCTTCCTCACTTGAATAGGCGGGTAATGAAAGAGAGCTGGAACAACCGTGCGTGGCCTGCCGAGCTGAAGGTGGCATCGATATGGGTTATAAAGGACCAGAGCTTCATCGCCTATCAACTTTAGGTCTAGGCCGACCCATTGAGGCAGTCTGACGATCTTGTTGTGGAGAAAGGTTGGCCGCATGTTGAATTGCTCCACCTGCACCGTGTTTAGATACAATCTCCAATCCTTCAGGCCTTTCGCCGCTGTAGTCTTACACTAGGCTGGGTGGTCATGTGTAGAGGATCACCAATGAAAGAGAGAGGGTGATGGGTCATGCTCATGAACTTGATAGAAGTATCATTTGTCGCTTCAAAGCAGATACGTATGCTCATCCAGCACTCTAGGGCAATCACGGAGCCGAAGAAAGGTCCCCTAGTAGCTGCAGATGGGAGACCGGCATACATATATCCGAGGATAGCTTGATAGATGGGCATCTCCTCCCATATAGACCCAACGATACTCAGGTTAGCAAAGGAGAGGAGGTGATCTTGTGACGGGAAGAGTATGACACTATAGATGCATATGGCAATAGCTTTGGCAATGGCAAGGTAGTTTCCCCTCTTTTTCTTGCATTGATAGATGACCCACTGACAGAGAGGGATCAAGTGGAGGTAGCCTGGGCTTGTCATGGTGTGAAAATTCCATCTCTTCGTAGTATTCTCTCCAAGTATGGCCCAGGAGTCAATGGGGGCGATAGTATGGGTGATGAGGTATTCCGCCCCCTTCTTATCTTTGGGGAGGCCAAGCATAATCTCTAATTCCTCCAACAAGATGGTAGCCTCGAAGGTTGGGAAGATTAACGTATGCGTCTGAGGATGCCATAGCTCCAGTAGCGCTGTAAGGCTATCCCATATATGCGCAATCTTGTGATAGTTCTTAGCCAGCAACAACACTGTCGCCAACTTCCACTCGCGCAAGAGATTGGTGGATGCCACGGGAAGAGCGTTGATCATGGGCTCCAACCACAGAATTTTGAAGTAGCGAAGTGGGCTCGGGAGGTTCTAGAAGAATAGATGAAAGAGATTGGTACATGAAGAGGAGGAGGAGAAGAAGAAGAAGAAGAAGAAGAAGAAGAAGAAGAAGAAGAAGAAGAAGAGAGAGAGAGAATAACTAGAAGATGAACTAGAAGAACATACCTATGCATCTTACTTAGAGCTTACATGCCCCGAGACTGAAGTGAGGCACTGTAGCTCACTATGGGCCGTCCTAGCAGCCTTTGGACCACCATAGGGGGATGGATCAGCTTAGAGGGAACTAGAAGAGAGAGAAAAGCAAGAGAAGTTGAGGAGAGAGAAGATGAGCCACGAATTTGAGCCCTGCACCCCTATTTATAGAGCTCTAGGAGGGGTTAATTCCACTCTAATTCATACCTAGGGGTTGGATTAGCATTAGGATTGGGTTTGGTAGTCCCATTAGTGATAGGGTAGCCTATAGGATAGAGATATGGGTCGGATTCGGGGTCCAGCGCACAGAACAGTGTCGTGATGTCCCGATTCGACGTGACATGGTCGCGACCCCCCGGGCCCGTGACATTGTCGCAACCCTCAGACGCATCGTGATAAGGTATGTTATGTTTTCTTATGATTGTGTCTGCTTGTTTAGGCTTTGCTTGTGTTAATGAGTTGTTTGTACATATTTCTCTTCCTTTTCAGTCAGTTGTCATTTATCTATTTGTCAGAAAATCTAAAAAAAATCAAAATTAGAAAATAAAAAAATGAGCTTCACAAGTGCAAGTATGATTTTCTCTATCCCTATCCCTCACATTACTATATGTTAGCCTACTTACTATATCATTTCAAGGACCGGTTGGTTCTCAGTGTGCTCTGGGATTTGAGTTCCCCTTCATCAAAAATAGTGATGATCTTGGTGCACATTATTAATCGCAGGACAGGCCGTTAAGTTGGATAAGTTTGGGGAAGGCAGACTATGTCATAAGTAAACCACATAGATTTGATTTTGATGAGTTGTATGAGCTTGTGTGTGATTGGTATGTGTATGTGGTTTACTTATGTTAGCCTACTTATAGACCAAGCCAGTACAAATTGTCACTAAGACAGTCAAGAAATCGGACGACTGATTCTTCAGAATCGGACGACCGATTGGCCAGCCAATTTGTTAGTCAATTTGCCAATCAAAGGACTAGTTGAAGTTAAGGCAGAAATCGGACGACCGATCCGAAGATTTCGGTCAACTGATTCCAGTGTTTCTGCTTACGAACTTTCTTAAATAGATTCCTATGAAGATCAAACTCTTTCCAAACCTTAAGGAATCCTTTGGGGTTATAAATACTACATATTTCCGTGATTTGGGAGAGTACCACACACATCCAAAAGATCATCTCATGCCCTAGAGTTCAAGAGAGGTTCGTGAAGCCTTAGGAAAAGCCAACAGATCCTATGAACCTGTAGAAGCCTGAAGAACAAGTCTCCATCATCCAGAAGCCTTCCAGAAGTTCTAAGAAGGTGTTCTTCATCAGAAAGGCGTGGATGTGGTGCTACTACTTGCAAGGCTCCATTCTGAAGCATTCTATAACGGCCAGGTCTACACTAAGACATCGTCGGGCAAAGACGACCACAAGGCCGACCTTCTGTGATAGGAGAATTCTATACTTGCTTGTTTAGACTGTTGTCCTCCTATTAATGATTTTCTTTTATTCTTTCTAGAACCCTGAATATCACTGTGTGTGTGTGCTCGGGTTGTGAGCACATTGTGGGTGTGTAGTGCGTGTGCGCATACACACTGGATTGTCTCGTCCCCGGAAACGAGGTGGGGTTTGTGTTGTCCCCAGAAACAACTGTGTGTGGGGGTTTATGCTTGTACCTAGAAATGAGTAATGGAAATCCTCAAGGGGTGTGAGGTAGTGGACGTAGGTGCACACAGGGGTGTGTTTGCTGAGCCACTATAAATCTTGCGTGTCTTATGGTTTGATCCATAGCTTCTACACACGCTAGGATAGTTGGTTTCGTAGTTTCTATTGTTATATTTCATTGTGCATCTCACTGAATAGGTTTACTTATTTAAGTTTAATCTATTCTATGTTAAAAGATTTTTTTTTAAATTAGGCAATAACCAATTCACCCATCCCCTCTTGGTTGCTCATCGCACGTACCCCTGTGTTGTACTTCAAGTGCATGTGTGCATGTACAACCAAGAGGGGAGGGGTGAGTTGGTTGACTACCAAATAAAAAATTAAACTAATTTTATAGACCAAACAAAAATAATCGCACCAAACACGTTACCGCAAACAAACATTGTATGTAGGAGAGGTAGAAGAAAAGGAGACAAACCACAATACACAGTTGTTTAGGTGGTTCAGCCACACAAGTATTGTGCGCCTACGTCCACCCCTCACACACGTGAGGTGGCAACACACTACTTTGAACTTGGTCGGAGATACAGAGTACAACCCCTCCACACACATAGAGAGACACATACACATGTCTCAACAACGACAAAGCCTCGCTATCAAAACCCACACACGCCCACTCGTAAACCACGAGGGCAACTCTCACACACATTAAGATATGTAGAATAAATGTTGTGACAAGTTTCTCAACCCAAAGAACAAGAGAAAGAATTAAAAAAACATAGTTCAGATTTCCCTTGTTTGAGTTGTTGAGAAATGTTGGAGTAGAAGTCAAGCAGTTGAACTGGCTTCCTTGGACATTGCACTATGGTTGCAAATCACCCTTGACGTCCAAAGCTTCAACTTGAATCAGCAAACCTGAAACATAAAGCCTGGAAGTAGTTCTGGTCCACCTGTGTGTCTTCTAACCTAACAGGGTGCTGAAACATCTTCTCCAAGGTTGTATATATATACTTCACACAAGGATAGTCTTCTCCCTTTTGACCCACAACCAAAGGACTTCATCTTGGCTATTGATCAAGAGATAAACTTGTGTAAATCCAAAACAAGAAAGAGTCCAACCCAGAATGGAAACTGAATTTTGGGAGTAAGTCGACTGATTCACCAAGATCGGTCGTTCGATTCTGGACTTAATATTGATTGAGACTTTGGTTGACTAATCGGCTGGACAATCGGACGTTCGATTTCTTCAAGTCGGTCGCCAACTTTCTGACTGTCCCACAGCAAAATAGCACTAGCTATGTCGGTCGACCGAAATTCCCATATCGGTTGTCCGACTTCATGCTTGGTCATCAATCGATTGGGCAATCATTTTTCAATCAATTGGCCTTGTTCTATAATCTATTGGACTCTCATTATCGGTTGACCGATTTCACAAGTTCGGTCGACCGACTTGCTGACTGCTACAATGCCAAGTTGTACTAGCTAGGTTGGTCATCTGATTCCTCTAGATCGGTTGACTAATTCCCTGCAAAAGTGTAAAAATCAAGTCAGTTCAAATTCTAACACCTGAAAAGATTAAACACTCACCTTGGCCATTTGTTTGTGAACTCTAAACACCATGTAAGCCTTGTAGACTCATTTGCTTATGAAATTAAACCAAGGTAAATTGATTATGAGTGTCTTACATAAGTCCACATAAAATCCAAAAAATACTCATAGCCATATGCTTCAACACAAACTCATTTGTCAACCTCAAAACATCATGTTACATATGGAGACAACAATCTCCCCCTTTTTTATGTTGACAAAATATATAGCATTTAACATACTTTAAGAAGCATCAAATACACAAAGAAAGCACTATTTTTAGATTTGTTGAATATTCACTTTTTTTTGTGTTTTCATTCATATTCTTTTTTTGTTTTTATTTTTACAAGGTATGGACTGATGCGCACTCACCTAGACACTACTAACCTCACATAGCCTAAGTGCATCAGACAAGCACACATTCATACAATAAAAATGAAAAATGAAAAACACACATAAATATAAATATTACCTAGTATATCTAGAAAACTTCTCCCCCTTTGTCACAACAAAAAGGCAGCAGTGGGATAGCAAAAAGCAAGAGACTCCTAGACATTGTGACAACTGAGGGATCACTGAGGTGGAGGTTGATTCGAAAAAGGATGTAGGTAACCCATGACTTCTCTAAAGAACTGAGCTTGGGAGTCCATAAAGCTCTGCTAGTTAACCCTCATCCAAGCTAAATCTCTAGTGAGATCTCTCATCGACTCACCCACTTGGTGGACTTCCCCTCTCATAGAAGCCATTTCCTCCTCAAGCCTGGTCAGGTTATCTTGGAACCGCAATGAGAAGTCTTCACCTCCAGGTTCGGGAGGAGGCAAGTCTTGTTCCATGGGAGTCGAATGATCTAGATCTTCATGTCTTTCTCCGGGAGCTTGAGTGTCACGCCCCGCCAATTTAGCAGCGGAATAAATCGGCGAGAACGTGAGCCAAGTACATAGTAGAGTAAAATGTACAATCAGTTGAATAATTCAGAGCATCTATTGAACAATAAATTGAATAAAACTCTTCATTTCATTATAAAATCACTAAGACTATTACAACCACTATTTCGGAGCCACGCATACGGCTCAATGACATCACTATATTGGAAAGAAATTTAAAACAATAACTGCTGGACTCCATGGTACTAAGGTAACTTCATGAGTTGACTCCAGGTCGCTCATCACTCTGGTCCTGTCCCATTGGTGTGTGTGACGTCAAAGTCTGACTTACCTGAGGCACACCAGACAAATAACGAAGGGTGAGCGATAACGCCCAGTAGGACTTAAATCTTAAGATCAAGCAGGCTTTAAATAATTAGTGCTTTAAAGGCAGAGTAACTAATGTTAGAATGAGTCATGTAAAGTCGAGAAAGTAATAGCACAAGTAACATAGTTCAGACAGCAGATGAATCAAGTATAGTACGATGATTAAAGTCAAGTCACGATAGAAACCATAATAACACGATGGCAAATAACGTCAACGTCAAGCAATATCAAGCAACATGTATAGCAAGGAGAGAGAAAGTAGTTGGCCATATAGAGAGTAAATTGCACTTTGATTGATTTTCTTATCAATCGAAATAGTATAGCACTTTTGATTAACTTCCATCAATTGAAATAGTAATGGCACTTTGGTTATCCATAGATAGCCAAGAGAGAGAATATAGCACTTTTGTCGTCAATAGACAACGAGAGAATATAGCACTTGGTGTTGATTTTCTTAGATTAATCTTGATAGTATGGCACTTGGATGTAATGCCGACATCCTGATCATGTTAACTCCCATGGGCAAATGGCACCTTTGGGCATTCCTCCCAGGACCAGATCGGGCCCTATTGCACTGGCATTGGTTATATTGTTTATCTTTAGACAATCAGTTAATGGCCAATAGTGAGTACCAAGAAATAGATGAGAGCACTGGATGAATAGACGAGATAGTAGAGTGAACGAGAATAGACGAGCGAGTAGAGTAGAGTATAGATGAGAACTAAGGGACATTGCACATAACACGTCGAGTAAATGGGCGATAATAATAGTTGCACAACACGCGCACTTGGTGTTGACAGTCAGGTGGAATTCACTACCTTTCCGCTGGCCATGTTACGCACAGGTCCAGAAGTCCAACGTGATTTAAGATGAGAGTGAACTTCTAAAAGCCGTTTGGATCTTATTGATCCCTAAAGGGTATCGTAGGTATTGGGGTACAACCGACTCATCGACCATGTGGGAATCCATGGACAGAGGAGACTTACGGAGGCCTTGAACAAGGATTCACTAGTCCAGCAGAAGGAGTATCCAACAGAAAGTTCGTCCAAGTCAAGAGGGTGTAATTATAGAAACAAGTGCTCGACGTTCTAGAGGAATTCTAGAACAGTGGAGCGTCGGTATCGGTGTTCCAAAACAACGCGAGAAAACGTTCACAAGTATATTTAAGAATGAGGCAATTTAATGACATAAATTACCAGAAGATTCATGTAACATGTTCATGCCAATTAAGCCATATTTGGATGGTTCAAAGTGTGTGCACGTGTCATGAAATCATAGATGGAAATTAGTCGTGTGTATGTATTTTAAATCACATATAAATGTTCAATTTATATAAAGTGAAATTATTGTGGGTATGACTGTAATTAAAGGATATAAGCTCAATAGGAAATTAGAGCATTGCAAATCAGGGGGTTTTCTAAAAAAATCCTGTGAACGCGACGCACCCGAGTAAGGGTCGTGACGGGTTCAGGGTAGATCGCGACAAGGGCTTGCACTGATCGCGACAGGTTGTTCAGAACAGGCGCTGAGATTGCGACAGAGGCATGAAGGGAACGCGACGGGTCGGTCAGGTCAGGCACATAGATCGCGACGACACGACCTGTCGCGTTCAGAATGTGACGTGCCTATCTGTCACGACCAGATCCCATAACATGGCCTATCGGGCCGTCGCGTTCTCTGGGCCTGCGCCTGAGTCCGACAGGAATCAGACAGGACTTTGGATTACGGGCCAAACATAACATATTTGACACAGTAGTCTTTAGAAAATAAGAACAAATAGTACAGTCGAGGAAAAATAATGAAACCAGTTGCATATTGATCTTGACATGTGTGAGTACTTACAGTAAATAGGAATTTGTCAATAGTTAGGGTTTCGACATGCTTTATTCACATCAAACATGAAGTACATGATACAGTGAGCAGTAGAGATGAACAATTTAATTCGCAAGATAGGATGGACTAAAATTAGGGCTTTCAGGGGCGAAAGAAAGCTAACAACCCTCAGAACTTCCAATAAAAATTTTGAGGCTTGAGGTTTATCAAACATGGAGATTAAGAGATATGAAGGGGGTTCGGGGTCATATAAGTTGCAGAACTTTGAAAATTTATAACAAAAGATTGGGTTGAAGGAAAAATACGAAATTGAGGGCTTTGTTCAAGATGATTGCAATATCCTATAGATAATTTTTCATAGTTTATGCTCATGAGAATGCCCACCTTTCATGTTTTTCCTCTTCTAGGGTTTGAAGATGAAAAACTCGGGAAGAAGCTTGGAAGATCCTTTCTCCCCACGATTTCTCCTCCTCTTGGCCTCTCCTCCTAGTCCAGCAACCTCTTGGCATGATCTAGGGCCGGACATGAGGGTTTTAGAGAAGTATTTAAGCTTCTCCTCATTCCCTTTCCTACTTTAAGTCTAATTCCTATTTAATTCTGAGTTTCCTATTTTCCTCTCCCCTTTTAAAGCAAGAGATCTCCTAATTGGGTTGAGAGAGAGGGGATTTCGTGGCCAAGCAATTGTGGTAGGTTTAAGATTCTAAATCCAACTCAAACCACTTATTTTAATACATTAAATACCCTCTTTTTATTTAAGCAATATTTTAGTTACAAATTTAGGGTATTTTCCTATTATTCCCCTTTTTAAAAATTCCTCTTTTGGCCCGCTAATTTCTAATGGGTCTTTTTCACAAAGTCCATTACTTAAATAGAATTTAACTTATGGGAATTTCCCTTTTTAATTGGAGAATAATAGAGTTTTGGATTTTTATTACATTTTCTCATTTGAATTTATTCATGGCCATGAGAGGTCCATTGATCCAATTTCTCATGATGGATTTGAAGGGTTGCGGAATTCCCAATATGGTAATCTAGAAGGGGGGTTGAATAGATTACTGTCTCTTAAAAACTATTATCACGTTCTTTTTCTTAAAGCACAGATTATCAAGACAGTATCAAGATCTAAACTATGTGTAGATGATGTAGAAACCTATCTAGCGTGTGAATATGCAACGTGTCTATCAAACATCTATCGTAGAAACGATCAAACCACGAGACACGCAGATTTACGTGGTTCGGAGTACACAACAGTGTATCCTACGTCCACGGCACACACACACACTCAGAATAAACTGCTTATGAGCGAGTTTGGTGACTACAACTCACACACACACGTGTTTTCTGATGTGCACCCACGATCAGAACAACACACACACGTGATCTCAAGCACAAGAGACGCTTGAATCACACAAACACACACACGGTTGATGAGAATTATGAAACAGGAAGAGTTCAGAGTATAGGAGTAAATCCTGATGTGGAACTCTTCTGAGAACGCCTGGATGGAGTTCAAACTTCGACTTGACTGCTTTGGATTGATGGAGAAGGTTGAATCCACGACGATCTATCTTCAGTACTGCAGGATCAACAGATCTTTCGGTCTCTGCACTGCAGACTTGAAGCAGAGCAGCAGCAACTCTTTTCTCTTGGACTTGGCTTTAGGGTTTTTGGTTGTGGCTGCTTCTGTACGAGATTCTCTTCAAAAGGATGCTTATATAGTTGTGTTTTCATGTGGAGAGTCGTGGGACTTGAAAACACAATCTTGGATATGAAGGAAGGTTTCCGTATTTGAAGATCCTCTGCGTCTGTCGACAGGTGCTGAGTGTCTGTCGACAGATTGCAACAGATTTGCAATAGACAGACTTCAGGTTGCTCTGGCCTGTGGCATCTGTCGACAGGCGACACTTATCTGTCGACAGGCAGAGTCAGTTTTGCCAAAACACAGAACTCTGGCATTTCTGTCTGTGACATCTGTCGACAGGTCTCTGAGCATCTGTCGACAGGTGTTCTCAGTACTTTTCTGTCTGATCACAACTGTGGCATCTGTCGACATATGCCTTTGGGTCTGTCGACAGGTACATGTATACACTATACTTGTGATCATTTTCTCATGATTTGAGAAGGCTTGGTTATATGCACTTGTACCTACATGATAAAACATGTATAGTTAGGTATAATGAAGACATAGATAACCAAATATTGTATCATGTTAATTGACATGTATGAAACCTCAATTCAACTCATTCATCATTAAAAACATTGTTTGACTTTCATTTATCACTAGAATGTGAATTCACTTAGTTTCCAGAATATGAACCCAACATTCTCCCCCTTTTTGATGATGACAAAATTATTCAATTAATGCTCATGAAATTGAGGTTTCTTCTCCCCCTTTTGACAACATCAAAAGTAAAGACAACAATCACACTTGTAGAGTTGCAGAGAACATGTGATTTCATTCATAGAAAAGTGAAGCATTCACATGACAAAAGTGTGACTGAAGTAACATGAAGTGAAAATACATAAAGAAAATGAAATGACAAAAGACAGAAACAACATTGCTCAGACTGAAATGAAAATACAGGACATGACCCACTCCTATGCATCTAGTATATCTAAGCAGCATCATCTTCAGGAGCTTGATGAGGGGCATGACGCTCAGTTGCAAGTCTGTCAATGCGTGTGTCCAAGGTATCCATTCTTTCATTCAGCCTCTCAAAGCCATGTGTCATTTGGACTTGTAGCTGGGCTATCAAATCCCTAATGGAGGGCTGAGCAGCCTCACCAACACCAGCATCTCCCGGAGCATCTAGTGGCTCTGACTGGGAGTCTTCATCACCTTCTTCAGCATCGTCTTCATCATCAGGTTGATCGTCATCCCCAATGTAATCTTCATCCTCGGCAGCAGCAGGTGCCTTGCCCTTGAGTTCCCGGGTGACGACCCCATCCACTAGCTTGTAGCCCATGCGTGAGGCGGCAGTGATATCAAAACTGTTGCGGGAGTTGAGTGAGACACACTCACTTTCTGGAATGGGAATGCCAATAAACTTCAAAAGAGAAGTGATTTGGCAAGCAAAGGGCATGGATCTCCTGGGTTGGTAGAAGCACTTGGTGATCAAGTGAAACATCAGGAGAGGAAGATTGATTGGTTCACAATTAAGGAAGAAGGTAAACAGTGATTTGTGAACATTTGTGACGAGTTCACGACTGCCATGCTTTGGCGCAATGCAAGTGGTGAAGATTTGGTGAATCATGCGGTTGAGTGGAGGGAAGGTGTTGGCATTGAGCTTAGCAATCTCCTTTGTTGTATCATAAGGTTGAAGAGTAAGAAGGGGATAGTAGACAGAGGCGTCTGGATGATGAGCAAGAATATCCGCCCCGGTGTTCGGAATCTGGAGGGCAGTGCTAAAAAGGTTAGCAGTGATTTGAAAGGGAGTGCCCTTCACAGAGGTGTAGAACCCTTGATCAGAGGAAGAGAGATTGTTGAAGAACTCAGTTACGGCAGTGGGGGAGTATGCCGTATGAGCGTAGAGAAAGACTGTCCAACCCTGGGTATCGAACAGGGGTTGGAGGTTGGGAAAGAGATCGGCCAAGGAGTGGAAATCCACATAACGTGGAGGAACAAACTTTGTGAATGTACCGTGAACCCGTTTGAGATTGAGACGGGGAGGTACAACCAACTCTGGAAGGCGATCATCCCGGTGTTTGGTCCGACGTTCATCGTGAGCCCTGGATCCTTCGCCGGGCGAGGAGGAGGCGGGACGACGACGTGAGGCCAACTTCTTCGCCTTGGGTGCCATTGAAAAGATGAGGCACGGATGGAGGAAGGGGAAGAAGTGCAGGAGACAGTGGGAGGAAGAAGGGAGATGGAGGTAGGGTTTCCCGTCCAGAAAGGGGAAAGAATGTATGTGGAAGAGGGAAGGGATGACTGGGGTGGTGTTGGAGGTGGAAAGGGCCGGAGATGCCAATATAAAGGATGAGGGGGAAGTTTAAAAGGCAATGGCCCACCAAATCTGCCCCAAACGGCGTGTCCGTTGAACTTCCAAACAGGACAGCCGGCGTCTGTCGACAGACAGAATTTTATCTGTCGACAGATGCTTTCAGAATGTCATTTTGTTGGATTTTTGTGTGGAATTTGAAATGGAACTCTTGAGCAGTGGTTTGTAACTGATTACCTAAGGTGAATAGATGAAGAATACATATATAAGAACCTATCATATACATGTAGATGTAAAGCCACTCCAACTATCTTAATGGTGCAAACATAATACTGAAGTAGTCTGAAGTTGAAGCATGAAGAAAACACTTACGGATATAAAAAAGAAACACTTTTACTCTTCTTTTTGTTAATTAGAGTATAGGACAACACAATCCTCAGTGTTGAGGTTCCAATGATCAAGGAGAGAAATATCTAAACGACAAGATATTCAAAACACATCAATGACCCATGGGAATTATCACTCAGTGGAGGCTTCACACTATTCCATTATTTTCTATATTTGCCATTCTTTTATGCAATGGAAAAAGTGGTAAGTAAGATAACTTCACACCTTTTAACATGAGGGTAGACATTATTCGTGCCCGTACCCCCAGTTACTCAGTGAAAGTGTCCATTATACCGTTGTACAGAGTTGACGAATTAGCCTTTTGACGCGAGGGCAAACATTTGTGATGCCCACTCCCCGGTTACTTAGCAAGAACTCATCATTGCTCTGCATTTTTCCAAATTTAAGTAATTTTAATCTAATGGAATGAAATTGTTTAGAAATAGGTAGCTTTTCTCCAAGTATTGTGTTAATAACCCAAGAGCAATATAGTGATTGATTATCCATCAATTGTAGACATTAAGCTCAATGATTATAATACCTTTCAAAAGAGAATCATGTTTGCCTACATGTAAATTATGAAGAAGAGTTAGGTGTTAAGTTTTTGAAAATAGTGAAATGTTTCCAGAATGATGGAACCTAGACGTAACATGAGTATTATGTAAAAATCACAAGATGTTGAAACTTGCTTTAATATCTTATGCACATGATGTGATCAGATATGTTATTAACATCATATGAACACCTTAGACATTTTAAGGAAACCAGCTCAAAGAGTTTTGGATTGAATAGGTTTGGAATGCCAGGTAGAAATGTGTCTGTCGACAGCTAAGTTGAACTTGTCGACAGGTACACTCAGACAGATAAATGGGTGTTCAGCTAGATGAGAGTACTGTGCTATCTGTCGACAAGCCAGGGTGTGTCTGTCGACAGCTACACACAGACAGATTGTAGGCTGTGCGGGGAGGACAAAACCTGTGTAATCTGTCGACAGATGCATGGTCGACTGTCGACAGATGCACACAGAGTTCAGAACCTGTGGTCTGTGGATGCCTATCTGTCGACAGGAAAGGAAGGAGCTGTCGACAGATCCTTGTTGAAGGCCAGTAGAGAAAGAAGTGATTTCCTTCACAATAATACCCAACTTTTGAACTAGCTCCCCCATAATGTGTGCTCATGAAAAGACACAAAATTGATCAATGCAATTCAATCCAAGCAAGATATGCACACACGTATTCAGCAAATCATTCATGGAATTGAGACTGTTTTTGGTATTTTCCAATTTATGTATTTTTTTTTGTTAATAGAGTAATTTGGCTAATGAAATGAGACTTACCCCTTTATCCAACATGGATGTCCCTTCATGGGCTCCAACTACGGGTACTTGGCGGAGAATGTTTTCTCACGCATAATGAAGGTTTCCAAACAAGCCGAACTTGTTTTTCCACAAATCACCATTTGATATACCCCATAGTTGTTGCTTAGAAGGAACATTCATCAAGGACTTGGGATATGTGTCACTGAATTTTACATAAGCCTAATTCTCTTCTAAGGGATGTGAACCTATCCTCTGCCAATGGTTTTGTAAAGATATCAGCTAGTTGTTGTTCTGTTGGTATGAAGCTAATTTCCAAATTTCTATTTGCTACCTCATCTCTCAAGAAGTGATGACGGATTTCTATGTGTTTTGTCCTAGAGTGTTGAATGGGATTTTTGGATAGATTGATTGCACTAGTGTTGTCACATAGGATTGGTGTGCATCCAAGGTCAATGTCGTAGTCACACAACTGACTTTTTATCCACAACACTTGTGTTGCACAACTCCCTGCAGCAACATATTCTGCCTCTGCAGTGGAGAGTGCAACCGAATGTTGCTTCTTGGATGCCCACGAAACCATGCAACCACCAAGCATCTGGCAATAGCCACTAGTGCTCTTCCTGTCAATTTTACATCCAGCATAGTCAGCATCAGAATATGAGATTAAGTTAAAGCTACTTCCTGCCGGATACCAAAGACCCATTCATGTGTACCTGAGAGATACCTGAATATTCTCTTAACTGCAATTAGGTGGCTTTCCTTTGGACTAGATTGATATCTAGCACAGAGGCAAACACTGAATTGTATGTCAGGTCTACTTGCAGTAAGATAGAGGAGTGAGCCGATCATACCTCGGAAGTGTTTAGCATCTACCGGTTTACCTTTCTCATCACTTTCTAGCTTAATGCTTGTGCTCATCGGTGTTGAGGCAGGTTTTGCAGTTTCAAACTGAAATCTCTTGAGAAGCTCTTTGACATATTTTTCTTGGTTTATGAAGAAGCCATCTTCCATTTGCTTGACCTGCAGACCAAGAAAAATTGAAGCTCCCCCATTAAACTCATCTCAAATTCACTGTGCATATGATGTGAGAATTCTTCACACAGTGAGGGGTTAGTAGAGCCAAAGATTATGTCGTCCACATACACTTGAACAACAATGATGTGTGTGCGAACTTTCTTTGTAAAGAGAGTTTGGTCTACTTTACCTCGTGAGTAGTTTTTGCTTACCAGAAATTGGCTTAGCCTGTCGTACCAAGCTCGGGGTGCCTGTTTCAAACCATAGAGAGCCTTGTGCAATTTGTATACATGGTTTGGTTTGTCATGAAGTTCAAAGCCAGGTGGTTGAGAGACATAAACTTCCTCTTTGATGTAGCCATTTAAGAAAGCAGTTTTAACATCCATTTGATATAGTTTGAACTTGTTTGAGCATGCATAAGCTAACAAGATTCTGACTGCTTCTAGTCTAGCTACAGGTGCAAAAGATTCTTCAAAATCCACACTAAATTCCTGATTATAACCCTTTGCAACCAGTCTAGCCTTGTTTCTCACCACCTTTCCCTCTTCATTTAGTTTATTCCTAAAGACCCATCTTGTCCCATTACAGAAATTTCGGGGGTTCTAGGAACTAAACTCCAGACATTGTTTCTTTGAAATTGACCTAGCTCCTCATGCATAGCATCAATCCATGAATTTTCGTTCAAGGCTTCTTCAACATTTTTAGGCTCCACTTGAGAGACAAAGGCTAAATGATCCTGTTCAACTATTTGATGAACTTGAGACCTAGTTTGAACTGAATCATTTATGTTACCTATGACATTCTCAAGTGGATGTGCTTTAGAGTACCTCACATTTGTGATTGTTGAAGGACCGGGTTGATCTTGCACTTCAGAAGACTGTTCTGGAGGAGGGGTGGCTGGAGGACTTCCATGTTGTAGTTCATCCTCGTGTTGTGGATCTTGTGCAGGTACTTCATCTTCATTTCTGAACAGAAATCCGTCATCTTCATCATTGTACCTGCGTAGATAGCCATTGTTTATTTTTGGAACTGACTTAGAGATTGTTTTGGTTTTCTTTGCAGTTCTTCATGTGTTGTATCTTCAGTGTCATCCTGAAACCTGTAAGGATTAGGACTGTTAGATTTGGTTTGAGATTCATCAAATACAACATGTGGAGTTTCTTCCACTTTTCTGGTTTTAAGATTAAACACTCTATAAGCTCTAGAGTGTTCTGAGTATCCAAGAAAAATACCTTTGTCGCTTTTGGCCTCAAATTTGTCCAGATCAGTTTTATCATTGTTATGTATGAACACCTTTGAACCAAAAACTCTGAAGTATCCAAGGGATGGTTTCTTACCTTTCAGAAGCTCATAGGGAGTTTTCTTGAATACCGGTCTTACCATGGCTCGATTGAGAATGTAGCATGACGTGTTTACTGCTTCTGCCCAAAAGGTTCTGGAAAGTTGATTTTCGACCAGAAGCGTACGAGCCATCTCCACCAAGGTTCTATTTTTCCTCTCCACAACCCCGTTTTGTTCTGGAGTTCTTGGGGAGGAGAACAAGTGTTCTATTCCTTGGTTCCTGCAGAAATCAGTGAAGGAGTGGTTGTCAAATTCTCCCCCGTGATCAGTGCGGATGGAGCATATCTTGTGGACATTTCCATGCTCAATTTTATTGAAGAATTCTTCAAAAACATTAAGTGCATCATTCTTATGAGCCAGAAATTTCACCCAAGTGAACCTAGAAAAGTCATCTACAATGACAAAACCATACCGTTTGCCAGTGAGACTCAATGTTCTAGTAGGTCCAAATAGGTCCATGTGCAACAGTTCATAAGCTTTGGAAGTACTTACCGGTGCTTTCGATTTGAAGGATTTTCGGGTCTGTTTTCCCTGTGCACATGCATCACAGAAATTTTCATTTTTCTTGAATGGAATTTCAGGAAGTCCACTTACAAGTTTGAGCCTCATTATCTTGTGCAAAACATTGTAACTCGCATGTCCAAGCCTACGATGCCACAATGTAAGCTCATCCTGTTTATTTGCTACAAGACATAAATCATTATTTTCTGGATCATCTAAATCAACCATGTAGATGTTATTCATTCTTTTTCCAGAAAATTTGAGACTTCCTGTTTCCTTATCAAGGATTTGACATGAATCTGATTCAAAAACAATTTTATGGCCCTTATCACACAATTGACTTATGCTAAGCAAATTGTGATGAAGACCATCAACTAATAGTACATTATCTATTGAGTTGGAGGCAAACTTACCAACCTTACCTGAGCCGATGATCTGGCCTTTGTTGTTACCTCCAAAGACAACGTGACCTCCGTCTTTTTCCACGAGCAAACTGAATTTTTCTTTATCGCCCGTCATATGCCTCGAGCAGCCACTATCCAGGTACCATTTGTTTTGATTGTGAGCTGCTAGGCATTCCTGCACATGTGGATCAGACAAGAGGTTTTGGTACCCAAATTACTTTGGGTGCCGTTTTATCATTCATGCCAAACAGTAAATGCTTTGGAATCCAGATTTGTTTAAGTTTCTGTTTTAGTGGATTGTTCCAGCATTGTTTTTCATTGTGCCCAATCTTTTTACAGATCTTACATGATGATGGCTTATGAACAACAGTGGATTTTGGATTCTTAGGTGCATGCATAGGCATCTTACCCTTTTGTTGCCTAGTGAACTTAGCCTTAGGAACTTGCTGTTTTGCCTTGGGACATCCCTGTTTGGGGTTGGTAGCAAACTCCTTAAGCTTAGTTGGAACAAATTTGGTAGCCTTAGGTTCCTGGTTTTTGCCCTTGGTTTGATTTTTCCTTTTCCTTGAGGGATTTTGATTGCTAGAACTTGGGATAGGATCAGTGAAATCAGTCAGCAGATTTTTTCCTGTTTCCTTTGGCTTGGGATTTTGAAACCCAATCCCATGTCTAGCAACAAACACATTGGATCCTAAGATTGCATCTAGATTCTGTTTGCTCTTGACAAAACTAGATAGATCCTTTGTTTTGCCTTTCAATTCCTTTTCAGCTTTTTCCAATTTCTCTTTTAGATCAGTATGCTCATTGTTTAGAGTTTCAAGGAAGTTCATTAGATCATCTTTCTCTTTTTGAACTTCTTGAAGCTTAATTTTCATGCTATCCATCTCTTCACTGTGTGTTTGTTCATCTATTTTCATCATGTCAATTACCTTATTCAGAGATTCAATTTCATCATTATTATCAGTTTCATGAACAAGGAAATTAACTTTCTTCTTGAGTGCTTTATTTTCTGATTTGAATTGACAGAATTTTTCAAAAAGGACAGTGTAAGCTTCTTCCCATTCAGTAGTAGAAAAAGATTCAAAGGAAGAATTTACCTCAGAGGAGTCATCACTCCTTGCCATAAGACAGTGAATCTCGTCATCTCCTGAGGTAGCTTGACTTTTTTCATCATCGTCTTCATCACTCCATGTAGCCAGCATTGCTTTGGCTTTCTTGAAGACGAACTTGTCCTTTTTCAGTTTCTTCTTGAGCTCGGGGCACTCTCCTCTCATGTGTCCCTGCTTCTTGCACTCATAGCACACAACATCAGATTTTTTATTGGACGAATCAAACCTGTTGGTGCCTTTTTGGAAAGGTTTGGAGTTTCCTGAACCTCTTCTCTTGAATTTTAGAAACTTCTTAAACTGTCTAGTGAGCATGGCCATTTCATCATTCTCACTATCAGTAGAGGTTTCAGACTCAGACCCTTCCTGTTGGGCACTCTTTTTGGAATCTGAAGATACTTTGTTGGAAGCCTTCAAGGCAATTGACTTCCTTGGATTCTCTTCAGTTTCTTTTCTTTTTACATTTAGTTCATAAGTCATGAGAGATCCAATCAATTCATCCACTTTCATTGTTGAAAGATTCTTGGAATCCTCGATGACAGTGACTTTGGTGTTCCAAGAGGATGGAAGAGACCGAAGTATCTTCCTCACCAAATCACTTTCTGAGTATTCCTTCTTAAGACCTTTCAATCCATTTATAAGTACCATGAATCTAGCAAACATGTCAGAAATTGTCTCATCACGGTTCATCTTAAACATTTCATATTCTGAGACTAGCATGCTTACCTTGGATTCTCTACCTCAGACGTACCTTCATATATCAACTCGAGCTTGTCCCACATCTCCTTAGCTGAGGTGCATGTGGAGACTCTCGAGTACTCCTTTGGGTGGACCGCGCACTGCATCATGTTGAGGGCGCTCCAGTTGAGTGTCCCTTTTGCAATCTGGTCCTTGGTCCATGTATCTTCGTCTTGAGGCAATCCATATGGTCCTGTTCTGACTATCTTCCACAATTCAAAGTTTTGTGCTCGTAGAAACACCTGCATGCGGTTTTTCCAATATGGATAGTCAGTGCCATCAAAGAAGGGTGGCCTGGTCACAGAGTGTCCCTCGGCCATATACCCCTTGGTAGATTCCATTTGACCGTGAATCTCCTGATCGTAAGATCAAATAGATAAAGCAATAAATCGGAGAAACCACAGCTCTGATACCAATTGAAGGGTTGCGGAATTCCCAATATGGTAATCTAGAAGGGGGGTTGAATAGATTACTGTCTCTTAAAAACTATTATCACGTTCTTTTTCTTAAAGCACAGATTATCAAGACAGTATCAAGATCTAAACTATGTGTAGATGATGTAGAAACCTATCTAGCGTGTGAATATGCAACGTGTCTATCAAACATCTATCGTAGAAACGATCAAACCACGAGACACGCAGATTTACGTGGTTCGGAGTACACAACAGTGTATCCTACGTCCACGGCACACACACACACAGAATAAACTGCTTATGAGCGAGTTTGGTGACTACAACTCACACACACACGTGTTTTCTGATGTGCACCCACGATCAGAACAACACACACACGTGATCTCAAGCACAAGAGACGCTTGAATCACACAAACACACACACGGTTGATGAGAATTATGAAACAGGAAGAGTTCAGAGTATAGGAGTAAATCCTGATGTGGAACTCTTCTGAGAACGCCTGGATGGAGTTCAAACTTCGACTTGACTGCTTTGGATTGATGGAGAAGGTTGAATCCACGACGATCTATCTTCAGTACTGCAGGATCAACAGATCTTTCGGTCTCTGCACTGCAGACTTGAAGCAGAGCAGCAGCAACTCTTTTCTCTTGGACTTGGCTTTAGGGTTTTTGGTTGTGGCTGCTTCTGTACGAGATTCTCTTCAAAAGGATGCTTATATAGTTGTGTTTTCATGTGGAGAGTCGTGGGACTTGAAAACACAATCTTGGATATGAAGGAAGGTTTCCGTATTTGAAGATCCTCTGCGTCTGTCGACAGGTGCTGAGTGTCTGTCGACAGATTGCAACAGATTTGCAATAGACAGACTTCAGGTTGCTCTGGCCTGTGGCATCTGTCGACAGGCGACACTTATCTGTCGACAGGCAGAGTCAGTTTTGCCAAAACACAGAACTCTGGCATTTCTTCTGTGACATCTGTCGACAGGTCTCTGAGCATCTGTCGACAGGTGTTCTCAGTACTTTTCTGTCTGATCACAACTGTGGCATCTGTCGACATATGCCTTTGGGTCTGTCGACAGGTACATGTATACACTATACTTGTGATCATTTTCTCATGATTTGAGAAGGCTTGGTTATATGCACTTGTACCTACATGATAAAACATGTATAGTTAGGTATAATGAAGACATAGATAACCAAATATTGTATCATGTTAATTGACATGTATGAAACCTCAATTCAACTCATTCATCATTAAAAACATTGTTTGACTTTCATTTATCACTAGAATGTGAATTCACTTAGTTTCCAGAATATGAACCCAACATGATTATCAATACATACTTTTAGAGTCTACCCATCATTTGATTTTTAAATTGTTAATCCACTTGGCTCATATAATAATGGATTTTTCGAATTATTCCTTAATAAGTCACCTAAATTCTGAAACTCAGTCCGAATTAGTTTTCTATGCCCCAATTTCTATATGGGTTATTAGGGAATATTATTTAAAGTATAAACTTTAATTTTACAAAAGTTTTATATACGTTTTTACGCATGTGATAATGATGCGTATCATTTAACTAGTTTAATTTTTATTAATTGACAAAATTCCAAATTTATCTATAATTTTAATTAATGAAATTTCGAGGGTATTACATTGAGCTTCACCTTCACTGTCTTCTTCATTTTCAGATGTTGTATTATTCGAGCAATTTTCACTATCTTCAATTTGATGAACACCCAGATTTCTCCTAAATTGTCTATCAACAATTTTGTAATTCATGAACCACAAAATATTCATTTGATTGTAAATGAGTGATGATGGGATATTCTCAGCTCTTTCATTTGTAAGATCAATGCCAACTCGTTCAAATACGACTGTGAGTTGTGCTGCATAAGGCAAAGATCTCCATGGTTGATTTTTCACCAACTTGATGAGAGTAGTCATCATTACAGGCAAGCACAAAGGCACATTGTGAAATAAGCAGTGAAATATTCCTTTGTGCACTCTAGTGACTTCATCCCAACTTCCACCTTTTGGAAATATTATTGTGGTAATGATGTGGTGAATGATCCACTGAAGTGATGGAAAATCATTTGCATTGATCAGGGCATGATGTGCCACCCAATCTTTTGGATAACGCCCCAATATCACTTGGCATAGGTCACTGTCATTATACTGGACATGTTGCACAAAACAACCAGAATCAGGAATACTCAATGCCTGACTAAGAACTGTGTCACTGACCGGAGTCTCAATGCCATTGATAGCAGTAAAGAGCTTATTGTTGCTGGTATAAAAATTTGCATAGAACTACTGTACCAAGTCTGGATCATAAATCTTATGCCTTAACAAAAAAATTTAACCCAGCCCTGAGTTTGAAATAGGAGAGACAACTTAGGCTTGACTTCATCTAGATTAGCGAAGCTGACATACCGTGGAAGGAGAATTTTTCTCCTACGCTCAACCAACAACTCTCTTGGTGCTACTAGAACTTGTGCACTTGCTCCAGAACCTTTGCCGACCTCCCGGTGAGGCCTCGGGTTCACATGACCACCACGGACCCGTGAAGCCATCTCAGAACCTTCAGAGGATTGGATCTTGTGAGGTTGGGATGCCTCTTGAGTCTAGGATGATGAGAACCTCAACAAGGATTCGACTAAGAAGAAGAAGAGACTTGCAATGTGCAATCCAAGGAGGATGGGAAGAATAATTGTCAAGGTGGTAGATCTCCCAATGGATCTAGGGCTACGAGCTCTTGAGAAAGAGGAAAGGAGTTCTAGGGCTTGAAAGGGGACTCTTGGGGGATGAAGGGATGTGAATAGGAAGTGTAAGAGTCATCTCACAATACCATAAGGCCTTATGAAGCCGGGTTGGGTCGCACCAACTAAGTCGGTTGCGACCGGAATGTACCTGTCGGGAATGCGATCGGAATCAGTCAACCGACTTTGATGAATCGGTCGACCGATCTCCCAGATTTTAAGGGAATTCGGTCCATCCAACAATGAAATGGCATGAAGAGCCCTAGGATTGGCAAATCAAGGGATTTTGTCAATCAACAACATATTCTTGCCGTCGTTCGATCCCTATAAGATTTTTAAGGCTATTTTTCATGGTGACACAATAAATTTAAGGATAGTGAAAATCTATAGATCCTCCAATTTCCTTAACATGATAGCTTCTAAATAAGTAATTGCCTATGCATATCACGTATCTGGAGACTTCTTTAAATATCAAGGATTTCAGTCATAGAAGGTTCAAGGAATTTGGGATATATATATATATACACACACACACACGCAAGCAACAAATTTTTTTTTAAGACATGTAAAAAAAACAAATAACAAACATAGATGGAACTATCTCACATGCAACTCCCCCTTACTCAATGCACATCTATACTTTGCACAATGCCAACTCTCTTCTAAGTGTGGCAAACCTATCCTCACTCAGGGGTTTAGTGAAAATGTCAGCAATTTGTGCATTAGTTTCAATGAATTTTAACTCAAGATTGCCTTTCCCAACATGATCTCTCAAGAAGTGATGCTAGTCTCTATATGCTTGGTTCTAGAATGTTGAACTAGATTCTTTGAGAGATTAATTGCACATGTATTATTACATATGATAGATATACAATTTAGTAAATTATGATAATCAAGCAACTGTTGTTTAATCCAAAGCACTTGGGCACCACAACTACTGGCGGCAACATATTTTGCATCAGCAGTGGAGAGTGCCATAGAATGTTATTTCATGGAAGCCCAAGTCACCAAGAAACCTCCTAGAAATTGACATATGCCACTCTTGCCTTTTTGATCAATTTTACATCCATCATAATCCGCATCGGTATATGCAACAAATTCAAAAGAGCAGCCGATAGGATACCACATGCCTAAGTCTATTGTGCCCACTAGATAGAGGAAATCCGTTTAACAGCCATTAAATGAGACTCTTTAGGACACGACTAAAAATAGGCACAAAGATTGACGTTGAACTAAATGTTAGGTCTATAAGAAGCAAGATATAATAACGATTCGATCATGCCTCTATATAAGGTAAAGTCCACAAGTATACTTTTTTCATCACTTTTCATTTTAATCAATGATGACATGGGGGTGGGAAACAATTTGGAGTTTTCAAATCCATATTTCTTGAGTAGTTTGATAGTATATTTGGATTGGAATATGAACAAACCTTCCTTGAGTTGTTTGACATGAAGACCAAGAAAGAAATTCAACTCACCCATTAAGCTCATTTCGAACTCCCCTTGCATAAAATCTGCAAATTGTTTACATAAGATGGAGTTAGTTGACCCAAATATAATATCATCAACATAAACTTGAACCACAATGATATCTTTACCAGAGTTTTTGGTGAACAATGCTTGGTCTTCCTTACCTCTTTGTAATTCTTATGCAGTAAGAAATTACTTAACCATTCATACCATGCTCGAGGAGCTCGCTTCAATCCATAGAATACCTTCTGAAGCTTGTAAACATAATGAGGCTTATTGACATCTTGAAAACTTGGGGGTTGCTTTACATACACATCCTCTTTAATGTATCGATTCAAAAATGTAGATTTTACATCCATTTGGTATAATTTGAAATTTAATGAGGACACATAAGAGAGAAGAATGTAGACAACTTCAAGCCTGGCAACTGGTGTGAATGAATCATCGAAGTCAATGCCCATTTCTTCGCTATACCCTTTGACTACAAGTCGGGCTTTATTCCTAACTACCATTCCAGATTCATCTAATTTATTTTGAAAACCCAACGGGGTTCCAATCACGGAATGGTCCTTAGGACAGGGTACTAGGACCACACCTCATACCTCATTCCTGTGAAATTGGTGCAGCTCATCGTGCATAGTTGTTATCCATGATTCATCCGCCAGTGCCTCGTCCACATTCTTAGGCTCTACCTGAGAAATAAAAGCATTTAAGTCTTGATCTACCACTTGCCTTAGTGAGGATCTTGTGCTCTTATTGTCTTCAAGATTTCCAATCACATTGCTCGGAGGATGATTTTTCATGAACCTCCATTCCTTTAGAAGTTCATGGTCCTCTGTTGAATTTTCTTGAAGTTCTTCAAGTGGTTGATCTTTAGTTTTCTGCATGGTATTTGACAGATCAAGTACATCTTCACTTGATTTTGTTTCTTCTTGGGGAGAATTTTCTTATTTGTTGCTTTTGTTCCCTACATCATTATCATACAAGTTCACTCTAGTTAGCTTCAAGTTAGATTCATCGAAAATGACATGTGGAGTTTCCTCAACTATAAGAGTTTGCTTATTGAATACACGATAAGCTCTTGAGTTTATGGCATAACCGAGGTAAATTCCTTTGTCTTGTCTTACCATTATTCAAGATATAATAGGTACACCCAAAAGATATCAAATGGGAGATATTGGGTTTTTTACCTTTGAAATGCTCACATGGGGTTTTCTTAAGTATTGGTCTTACGATAGCACAGTTGATGATGTAGCATGCAGTGTTTACCGCTTCAGCCCAGAAGTACCGTGAAAGACCATTTTCACTCAGCATAGTGCGTCCCATCTCTACCAAGGTCCTATTCTTCCTTTCAACCACACCGTTCTACTCCGATGTTCTTGGTGATGAGAATTAATGAGTAAACCCCTGTTCATCATAGGACTTGAATTCTAAGTTTTCAAACTCTCCTCGGTGATCACTTTGTATTGTGGTAATGACAAATCTTTTGTCATGCTGCACTTTCTTACACCACACTTGAAACTTCATTAATGCATCATTTTTATTGGCAAAAAATAATACCCATATAAAGTGTGAGAAATCATCAAGAATTACAAATCCATAAGATTTCCAAGCTAAACTAGATGTTCTAGTTGGGCCAAATAGATCTAGATAAATGAGTTCAAGTGGGTGTGTGCTACTCACAATAATTTTCTTTTTGAAAGAAATTCTTGTCTATTTTCCTTTGGCACATGCTTCACAAATCTTATCATTTTCAAATTTCATTTTAGGCAAGCCACTTACAAGGTCCATTCTAGACAGTTTGGATATTGCTCAAGAACAAGCATGACCCAAGTGACGGTGCCATAGCCATGCATTCTCATGATCATTAGCCAAGAAGCAGTGATTTTTGAGATTCCATTAGGTCCAAATCCATAGTATAAACATTATTTACTCTCTGACCTAGGAATTTTACTTCATTGGAATTCTTGTCCATTATAGCACAATGAGATTTTTCAAAAATAATCTTGTACCCCTTATCACACAATTGGCTTATACTCAAAAGATTATGGTTTAAGCCTTGGACAAGAAGTACATTTTCAATGTGGTTTCCAATCTTACATGTTCCAATGATCATACCATTATTCTTACCTCCAAAAGTTACCTTACCTCCTTCTTTCAGCTGAAGCTCTGTGATTTTTGTTTTGTCTCCACTTATATGTCTTGAACAACTGCTGTCCAAATACCATTTATCACTCTTAGCTCCAAGAGATACCTGCAAGGACAAAAAAAAATTCTAGTTGGATTTTGGTACCTAAATCCTCTTGGGTCCACAGGTGTTAGTCAAAGATGATATCAAATCTTTTCTAATCCAGAACAGTTTGATATTTTGAAGATTTCTTTTGAAAGGACATATGGCATTGGTATGACCATTACCATGACAATAAAAATAGGTAATCTTAGACATTTGTGGTGTTGGCTTTTAAAACTTAGTGTAATTGTGAACAACATGCTTGGTCCTTTGTACATTTGTTTTCTTATTGGATTGAGCATTTTTAGCATAATTAGGATAAGAGAATTTCAGATTGCCAATTGCTTTCACAAATGAAGTCTTAATTTTAGACTGAAAGGCCTTTTTCTTGTCAGGTTTATAATCGAGTCTCTCTCTCTAAAAATTCACAAGAATTGAGAGAAGCTTGTCTAAATTTTGTTTCCCCTTCATTAGTCTAAAAACAACACCCTTTTGTTTATTCACTTCTTTCTCAAAGGTACTCAGTTTAGTTTGCAATTTGCAATTTCAGTTTTAAGTTTAGAGTTTTCTTTTTCAAACTAAACATTTTTCTCATTGCCCTTCTCACTATTCATGCATTCAATTTCCTCTTCATATAGAGCAACCTTAGCAAGTAAGACATCATGAGATTCTTTCAAGATTTCAGATTCACTCTTCAATTCTATGCATGCTGAAAAAGGTATGTCATTGTGAAGAATGGATTCAATCTTATTTTTCAGCATTTTGTTTTCAGATTTCACTTTCTTGAATTTTTTAAACAAGGAAGTATAGACTAATTCCATTTTCTAAAGAAAACTTTTTAGTTTCATCATTTACCTTTTTAACTTCCTTGCCATAAGCCATGAGACATAGATGGTCTGAATGTTCCTCAGAATCAATAGATGAAGTATCTAAGTCCTCGTCGCTCCAGGTAGCTGCCATTACTTTAGTCTTCATGAACTTGCCTTTCTTGAATTTCTTCTTCAATTCAGGGCACCCACCTCGCGTGTGCCCCGGTTTCTTGCATTCATAACAGATAACTTCCTTCTCTTTGCTGCTTTCACCTTTTTGTGGGAAGGATCTTCTGAATAGCTTCTTTGAATTGCTCTGAAAAGACTTCCTTTTGCAGAGAAAGTTTTGCATGTTCCTGGTTAGCATTGCTAACTCCTCCTCTTCTCCGTCCACATCACTATCTTCATCAGTGCTACTTTCCTAACGGACTGATGTGGCCTTGAGGGCAATTCCTTTACCCTTTTTAACTTTAGGCTCATTTCTCTTAATGTTAAGCTCGTACGTCATCAAGAATCCAATTAATCCTCAAGTGAGAGAGTTGCCATGTTTTTAGAATCCTCAACAACAGTTGCCTTGATGTGCCAAGCCGGAGGCAGTGACTTGAGAATTTTTCTGACTAATTCAAAATTGGTGTAGTCTTTCTCAAGAGCCTTTAAGCCATTCGTTATGGCCGTAAACCTTGCAAACATCTTAGAGATTGTTTCTTCTGGCTTCATTCGAAACAACTCATATTCGGAGATTAGAATGTTTGCCTTGGCTTCCTTAACTTCCGAGGTGCCTTCATATATAAGTTTCAAGTTGTCCCACATACCTTTAGTGGAGCTGCACATGGAGACACATGAATATTCATTAGGATGAATTGCACACTACATAATATTCATTGCACTATAATAAATCTTAGATTTATTAATCTGATCTTCCGTCCACTTTTCTTCATCCTCTGGTATAACTTATGGACTGTTGCTTACCACTTTCCAAATATCATAATCCTGAGCTCTAAGAAATACATGCATATGATTTTTCCAATATGCATAATTGTTACCATAAAAATATGGTGGACGGTTGGTCGAGTGGCCTTTAACTATGTACCCTTTGTTGGCCATTGCACACGAGGATCTCTCTTTCAGAAAAGAGAACATACTCTGATACCAATTGAAGTGCACGTGCGCAATGTACAACCAAGAGGGGAGGGGTGAATTAGTTGACTACCAAATTAAAAATTAAACTAATTTGATAGACCTAACAAAAACAATTGCACCAAACACGTTACCACAAACCAACAACGTACATAGAAGAGGTAAAAGAAAAAGGAGACAAACCGCATTATGCAATTCTTTAGGGGGTTTGACCGCAGAAGGATTGTGTGCCTATCTCCACCCCTCACACACATGAGGTGGCAACACACTACTCGGAACTTGGCTGGAGATACAGAGTACAACCCCTCCACATACACACACAGACACA
Organism: Colocasia esculenta; assembly: GCA_014218235.1. Taxonomy (NCBI): domain Eukaryota; kingdom Viridiplantae; phylum Streptophyta; class Magnoliopsida; order Alismatales; family Araceae; genus Colocasia; species Colocasia esculenta. The sequence continues at coordinate 121,199,513 of CM024755.1, read as the reverse complement.
CACAAGTCTCAATAGCGACAAGGCCTCGCTCTCACACATACCCGCTTGTAAACCACGAGCACAACTCTCTCACACACAAAGATATGTAGAATAAATGTTGTGAGAACTTTCTCAACCTAAAGAATAAGAGAATGAATTAAAAACAAATAGTTCAGATTTCTCCAATTTGAGTTGTAGAGAAACATTGGAGTAGAATTCAAGCAGTTGAACTGGCTTCCTTGGACGTTGCACTATGGTTGCAGATCACCCTTGATGTCCAAAGCTTCAACTTGAATCAGCAAACTTGAAACAGAAAGCTTGGAAGTCATTCTGGTTCACCTGTGCATCCTCTGACCTAACTAGGTACTGAAACCTCTTCTCCAAGGTTGTATATGTTGTGTCCCTGGTTTGATGATGTAATGAACCAAGCAAAATTGTCATAAATATTTATGAACTTTTTAACACATGTTTTCTAATGACAGGAAAATCCACAAAGTCAAAAGATCTTGTGTTTGTTGACACATGTTGCTTTAAAGGTCGACATGCATGGCTCAGTGAGTAACTTACTAGAGCTCAGTGAACCACTTGAGTCGACACTAGCCAAAGGATAGGTCGACACATGCTAGTTTTCCAGTAAGCGCAGAAGATAAAAGGATTACTTGAGTCGACACTAGTCAGATCAGGTCGACACATGTTGATCTTCATGTTAGCACTGAATGGAAAGAATCTCATAAGGTCGACTCTAGATGAAGCTCAGGTCGACACAAGTTGCAGCAACGATAGAATTAAAGAGTACAAGGAGTCAACACAGGTTGCAAATCAGGTTGACTCTACTATTCTGAGAGGTCGACTCTTGATTTCTTTGAGGTCAACACAAAGAGTTCCGACAGACAATCTCTATTGAAACTTAATGGATCAGGTCGACACATGAAGTCTTGGAGTCAGCTCTACTGAAGTATTTGTATTGATCATTGTCAGTTCAATTGTGCGTCGACACAATGCACAAGAGGTGTCGATAAGCAAATCTCCTTTTCCCAGTAAGGAAAAGGAATTGCCAGCGTGCTTTCTCTGGGCATGTGATCTGAGACCCAATTATTGGGGATTCTAGGCACACCTTACAAGGTTCTGGAAGAGAACCTTTTTGGCGGAAAAGCATCTCCCAACGAAATGTGGATTCTAATAGGGCCCACCAAAAAGATTCTGATATGCAAAAATCAAAAAGGGGCTTGGTGTCGTCTTCGAAGAAGAGAATACACACAGAGAAGAAAAACATAGAGCTCAAGAGAGAAAAAGGGCAAAGGATGAGAGAGCTGAGAAGAATGGGATTCAGAATAGATCGCTCAACAAGAAGAAGAGATGCTGCATCGATTCTTCATCCCATTTGAACCCCCATAGCTGTTTGATTGAAGAAGAGCTTTGGAATCTCCATCCAATCAGAGGCAATTTGATCCTTAAGATGCAGCCAAAAGAAGAGCTCGATGAATCCTAGTCTGGAGAAGAAGCTAGTGGGAATTCAAGCGTAGAATTGATCAGATCTCAACTCTAGTGAATCTGCAACAAGAGTGTTTGCCAAAATTCCTCTCACTTTTAGTGAATTCTCTTATGGGATCTTTTATGTTTATTTAAAATATTACACCTCTTAGTTGTCTACTCCGGATGGAGTAGATGAACAGATCCTACACTTTGTGTGGTAGGATTGTGAGAATGTCATAATCTCGAAGCTGTGAATCAGCGGTCTTGAAGCTGTGTCAGTAGATAGTATGAAGTTGTGAATCAGTGGATGTGTGAGTGTTTCACACTCTTGGCTTGTTGAGTGAAGCCTTACTTAGTTTAGTGAGGGGTGGATGTAGGTCTCCCTACTGGAGCCGAACCACATTAAAATCCTACGTGCACTGTGTGGTGTGTTGTCAAATTGCTCTGTATCTTTGAAATTTCTAGCTCTCATATTTCTCAAGGTTTGATTCGTATTCTCATTTTTAAAAGAGGTTAATATCTATTCACCCCCCTCTTGATATTCATGCCATACCCAACACGTGGTATTAGAGCTAGGCTCTCCAATTCTTGTTTTAACAACCATGAGAGATCTATGTGGAATGGATTCTAGAGGATATATTGCAGAAGGTCATTCTTTAAACATACCCCCTTATTTTTATGGAACTAACTATGCTTATTGGAAAACTTGCATGCAAGTGTTCCTGCGAGCACATGATCATAAAATCTGGAGGGTAGTCAGTAATGGACCCTATGAGTTATCGAAAGATGAAGAAAAGTGGACTCCGAAAGAAATTAAAAAGTCAAATGCAAATTGCAGCGGTATGAACATTATGCAATGTTCTCTTGATCCTACATAATTTTCAAGAGTCTCCTCATGCGCCAGTGCCAAGGAGATATGGAATCGCTTAATGCTGATCTATGAAGGTACGTCTGAAGTGAAAGAAACAAAATCTAACATGTTAGTTTCTGAGAATGAAACAGTCAAAATGAAACATGATGAAACCATCTTAGAGATGTACGGTAGACTGACTATGTTGACAAATGGTTTAAAGAATCTAGGAAAAACTTATACTAAGCAAGAACTTGTTTGAAAGATTCTTAGATCCTTGACCCCTGTATGACATACAAAGGCCATTGTAGTGGAAGAGTCAATAAATTTGTCAACTACAACTATTGATGAACTAATTGGTTCTTTACTGACCTATGAGTTGTGCTGAAAGAGAACAGAAGAAGATGTCAAGAAAAAGAAGCCACTGGCTCTCAAAGCAAGTCCAAGCATCAAGGAAGTAACTGATGAAAGTGAGTCATCCAGTTCAAAAAATGACTCAGGTGAGTTTGCTCTTATCACAAGAAAGTTCAGAAAATTTCTGAGAAATGAAGGTAAGGGATTTGTGAAAAAGAAACCACAAGTGAATAATTCTTCAAAGCCTAAACAATTTTTGAATAAAAGATCTGATAGGGTTGTGTGCTACAACTGCAGGAAACCAGGGCATGTTAAACTAGAATGTCCTAAGCCTCTGAAGAAAACTCAACCTAAATGGATGAAGAACAAGCAGAAGGCAATGGTTGGAACTTGGAGTGAAGAGGGGGATGATGATGAAGAAGAAATCTCAGAAGCTGATGAAACAAACACTAAAATTTGTTTGATGGCCAGAGGAGAAGAAGAAGATGAAGAAGAGGTAGCATCCCCATTTAAAGATTTTTCATTTAGTGATTGAGAACATGTTTACTTTGAATTACTTGATCAATATGATGAAATCAAAAAGGAAAACTAAGTGCTTAAAAGAAAAATGAATAATATTGTTCATGATACTTCAATGGAAGAAAAAGAAAAAGAACTAGTCCAAGAAATTTCTGTGTTAAAAGAAAATGTTAGTGAACTGAAGTTTAAGGAGATTGAGCATGTGAAAGAAATGAAACTCGTTGTTGAAAAATATGATGCCATCAAAAGTGTGAATAATGAAATGAAAAAATAAATTGAAAACCTTCAGAAAGAAGTAACCAAGAGATAAGAAGCTCTGGAAAAGTTTGTGAGTGGAAAAAATGATCTAGAATTCTTGTTAGGAACAAAGGTGAACTTTAACAAAGAAAGTTTGGGCTTCAATCCCTCAAAGAAAAAAAGAAATAGGGTTGAAGACAATAACATTTATTTCGTCAACAAACTCAGAAGCCTCCTCATCCAGAAATCAACACAATGGAATAAAAATTCAAAAAAATGAGAAAAGAAAAGATGTTAAAACCTCTAAAATTGGAAGATTCAAGGAAAAGTGCAACATATGTGCTAGTTTCAGATCAACAAAGATGCCTCAATGGAATAAAACTTGGCAACCATATGGTTGGGAAGGTCGACACACTATACATGGCAGGTCGACACTTCCATTCGCCAGAACTCAGGATATGTCAGATGGACTCGAATAGGTCGACACTACCCCTTCAGAGTGTGGACACACTCTCACATTTTTGCCAGATCGGATCATCCGGGATACTCTAAAAGGTTCAGTTGTCATTATCATACTTGATTCCTTCAAAAGAACAACAGAGGAAAATCTAGAAGGTAACTTTATGAATATGAAAAGGAACTGTGATCCAAGTCTTTGGAAACAACAAAAGGAACAAAAACAAAATGAAACCAAAATTACCATTCAAACCACAAGAAAAAGGCAAGCATGGATTCCAAAAAATCTGTTATCACATGTCTTTGAATTAGGTGTTGTGAAGGCACCCAAATGTTCTTGGGTTCCAAAGATTTTTCTTTGAATGTGTTGCTGGTATGTCTTACAGCCAAGAATAACTAGTGGTATCTTGACAGTGGCTGTTCAAGACACATGACAGGGGACAAAGACAAATTTTTCTTACTATCTGAAAAGAAATCTGGACATGTGACCTTTGAAGGAAACAACAAAGATAAAATTGTTGGTTCAGGTAAAGTGGGTAAAAGTTCTTCAAATTCAATTAATGATGTACTTCTGGTGGAAGGGTTGGAATTCAACCTACTGAGCATAAGTCAACTCTGTGACAAAAATCACAAGGTAATTTTTGATTCTCTTGGATGTATAAATTTTGAGCCAAATTCAGACTGTGTAAAATTCACTGGTAAAAGAATCAATAATGCTTACATGGTTGGCTTGGATGAACATGAAAATGACAATCTTTGTCTTGCTGCTGATAAAAATGATCTTGCATGTTTGTGGCATCGTAGACTAGGTCATGTTAGCTACAATATGCTACATAATCTGGTTAAATTCAACATGGTAAAAGGTTTATCAAAAATTTCCTTCAAGCAAAACTTCAAAATCTGTGAAGCATGTTCTTAGGGTAAGCAAACAAGAAAATCCTTCAAAAGTAGATCTGAAAGTCAATCCTTTAAACCTTTCAAACTTATTCATATGGATTTGTTTGGACCTACAAGGACAAACAGTCTCAATGGGAAAAGGTTTAGATATATACTTGTTGATGACTTTTCAAGATTTACTTGGGTATTCTTTCTTGCTCACAAAAGTGATGCCTTCATGGAATTTCAGGAATTCTATAAGAAAATCCTACAAGAAGGAAAATTCAAGATAATCTCAATTATGTCTGACCATGGTGGTGAATTTAAAAATACTAATTTTGAAAATCTTTGCAGGGAAGAAGGAATATCTTACAAATTTTCATCACCCAAAACTCATGAACAAAATGGAGTGGTGGAAAGGCGCAATCGAACATTGGTTGAAAAGGTAAGAACTATGTTGATTGAGAGTGGCTTGCCTAGAAAATTCTGGGTAGAAGCAGTAAACACTTCTTGTTACATCATAAACCATGCAATGGTAAGGCCTCTAAGAAAAAAGACACCTTATGAACTTCTGAAAGGTAAGAAACCTTCCATTGCTCACTTTAAAGTGTTTGGAGCAAAATGTTTTATTTTGAATAACAGCAAAAATGACTTGGATAAATTTGAACCTAAGAGTGAATTGGGCATTCTTCTTGGTTATCCAAATCATTCAAGAGCATATAGAGTTTTCAATGTTAAAGATCAAATTGTTGAAGAATCCCCTCACATAACCTTTGATGAACTCATTGATGGTGTATGCAGGGAAAAGGATGATGGAGAATTCCTAGAAAAGGAAGATCCAAACGACCACCAAGGAGAAGGATCAATTGCAAGTAAAAATCCAGATGATGAAGATGGGCAAGAAACATTAAATGTCAATGAGAATAAAGATCAACTGAATATCAGAATGCTAAGGGATCACCCTCAAGACAACATTATTGGTAACCTACTTGATCCACCCAGAACAAGATCTCATTTTAGGCTTATTCATGAATTAGATCAAATGGTTCTTGTTTCATAAACAAAACCTAAAAGTTTTGAAGATGCTCTAAAAGATGTCTCTTGGATAAATGCTATGCAAGAAGAACTGAATCAATTTGAGAGAAATAAGGTATGACATTTAGTTCCAAGACCTTCCTCGCAGAGTGTCATTGGAATCAAATTGGTTCTTAGAAATAAAATAAGTGAAGAAGAAAATGTAATAAGAAATAAAGCCAAGCTAGTTGCAAAAGGTTACAATCAGGAGTTTGGTATAGACTTTGAAGAATCTTTTGCTCCTGTAGGTAGGCTAGAACCTATCATAGTTTTGCTCTCATTTTCATGTGCTTATTGTATTAAAATTTAGCAAATGGATGTAAAGAGTGCCTTCTTAAATGATTTAATAAAAGAGGAAGTTTTCGTTGAACAACCTGCTGGATTTGAATGCACATATTTTCCTAACCATGTGTTCAAGCTTGACAAGACTCTCTACGGATTAAAGCAAGCTCCCAGGGCTTAGTATGACAGATTAAGCTCATTCTTTACAGGTAAAGGGTACTTTAGAGGTACAGTAGATCAAACCCTCTTCACTAAAGTGTAGGAAAATGATATTTTGGTTATCTAAATTTATGTCGATGACATTATATTTGGATCAACAAAATCTTCATTGTGTAAGGAATTTGCTAATTTAATGACAAGTGAATTTGAAATGAGCCTAATGGAAGAACTGAAATTCTTTCTTGGATTGCAGGCAATTCAAACAAAAGAAGGAACTTTCATCAATCAGTCAAAATATATTCAAGAATTGTTGAAGAAGTATAAAATGAAAAACACAAAAGCCATGGCTACCCCAATGAGTACAACATCAAGTCTAGATGCCGATCTGAAAGGTAACTTGGTAGATGCATAAACCTATAGAGTTATGATCAGATCCTTGCTCTATCTTACAACTTCTAGACCTGATATACAATTGTCTCTGTGTATGTGTGCTAGATTTTAGACTAGTCTTAGAGAATCTCACATGAGCACTGCAAAAAGAATCTTTAGATATCTTGCAGGAACTCATGGTTTGAGATTATGGTATCTAGCATCTTGTGAATATAAGTTAATCTCTTATTCAGATGCAGATTATGCTGGATGTAAATTGGATGTAAATTGGCTATTGCCAATTTCTGGGAGGGTGTTTGGTCTCTTTGGCTTCCAAAAAACAACACTCAGTTGCTCTCTCTACTGCAGAAGCAGAATATGTAACTACAGGGAGTTGTGACACTCAGGTGTTATGGATTAAACACCAACTCCAAGACTACCAAGTAGATCTTGGATGTGTCCCAATAATGTGTGATAACACTAGTGCAATAAATTTGGCAAAAAATCCAATTCAGCTGTAGCAATCTGATATTTTTAAATAAATAAATAAATAGAAATATTAAATAAAAATAAATTAATTAAAACCTATAAATCTAAATAATGATGGGCTTTAATAAATGGTTCATATAAAAGTTATTGGGCCAAAATAGGAGTTGTAAATGATAGAATGCAAAAAAATACCCAAAAATTCGTAACTCTAGTATTGCCTAATTTAAAAAGGGTTAGTCATTAATATGACTCATATACATCTAAATTGGACTCCTAACCCTACCCTAACTAGATAGCCATGAAATTGGAGTCCCATCCTAACCCAACTAGGAGGATTAATGTTAGGAAGGTTAGATAAACTTGAAAATTCATAGAAAAAAAGAAGTTAGAGTTGTATTAGGAATTAAACATGCTAGATGCATAAATACACCCCCAACCCCTTCATGGCTGACCCTATTGTTTTGCTGGGACTTCTTGGACGTGGAGAAGAGACCATTGGAGGAGGAATTTGTGGGGAGAAGGCTACTAGAAGATCTACAAGCCTGTTCTTCCCATTCTTAACCCTAGGAGTTTGCATCGTCCAAAGGTAGACAATCTCACAAGCTAAATTAAATTAATCTCATCTATAGTTTGTTCTTGATACCAGGGACAAAAGCCCTCTCTTTCCTCTAATTTCTATCGACCCTATCATGTCAATTTCTTGTTTGAAGTTCTGTTAAGAACATGTACCCGACCCATCATGTTTATCTTAATTCTCTATCTACACTTGACCTCGTGCCATGAAAATATTACTGTACATGCTATTTGATGTGAGGAAACTAATGACACCCCTTTCCCCAATTTCAATCATGTACCCTTTTCAAATTAATTCTCTTTTCATCACTGTGTCATGTTCTATGTTCATCATGAAAGAACCAGATCATAGCCAATCAATACCATGATAAAATTCTAATTACTCTTTACTGTTTATACTCTTGCAAGTCTAATTTTGTTTAAAACTTGTTTCATAATTTTTTCATCAAGTGTATGTCAAGTTTTCTATTTTAAAACACCCCTGTGTCAACCCTTGAAAAGTATGGACTGCAATCCAAGGCAAGGCTTTTTCCCTCTCGGGCTCAGGCAGAAACCCTAAGAACACGACGGCCCGATAGGTTGTGTTCTCAAGGTGGGTCACGAAAAGGAACCCATCGCGTTCTGAATGCGATAGGCCCTGACGTCGCGTTCTGCCTGCCTGTCCTAGATAGACATGTCATGTTCTTTGACAGACCCCATCGAGTTCTTGGAGTACCCTATTGCGATCCTCACAGTGGTACATCGCCTTCTTGAATTTTGTACATATACCCTAATTTTCTGTGGTTCTCGTCTTGCTATAGTGACTATACATCCTTCTAATGTCTTAAACGCAGTAAAAGAAGATGTTTGAACATGAACATGTAATAGTTTATTTAAAAGTCATACACGACCTTTCATATCTATGATTTTCTCTATCACATACACATACTTGCAACCATACAATATGACTTGACATGGCATTAAAATATCCCATAATACATTTGGTAATTTATTTCAATAATGTACATTTTTACCCTATTTTATAATGGACTTGTCTTCGTTTATCTCATGGTTTTGGAACACTATTATCGATGCTCCACTGTTCTAGAATTCCTTTAGAACGTCAAGCAATTTGTTTCTATATACACTTTCTCTTGACTTGGACAAACTTTCTGTTGGATATTCCTTCTGCCAGACTAGTGAATCCTTGTTTAAGGCCTCCATAAGTCTCCTCTGTCCATGGATTCCCACATGGTTGACAAGCCGGTTGTACCCTCAATACCTATAATACCCTTAGGGATCAGTATGATCCAAACGGCCTTAGATTGCTCTCTCTCTTACCATGATATCACGTCGGGTCTCTGGACTATGTTTGTAGCATGGCCAGTAGTTGGTTAGTGAATTCTACCTGACTTCCAGCACCAATCATGTGTGTTGTGCAACTGTTACTATCGCCTATGTAATGTTGTTTCATGCGCATTGACCTATAGTTCTCACATATACTCTATTCGCTCTTCTATTCACATTCTCTACACACTCGTCTATTCATTAAATACTCTTATCTATTCTTGGTACTCTTTATGGCCATTTGACTGATTGTCTAAAGATAAACAATATGACTAATGCTTGGCAATATAAAGGGCCCAGTCTGGTCCTGAGAGGTGCGCCCAAAAGTGCTAGTGCCCGTGGGAGTTCATTGACCAGAGTGTTTGTCATTACACTCAAGTGCTATCTATCTCGACTATCAAATGACAATCAAAGTGCTATACTATACTCGACTCGTTGTGCTATCGTGAAATATATTGTGCTATGGCCATCCTGCTCTCTGTGCTATACTTGACACTTGTGCTATTTTGAATCATGCTATGGTGCTATCACTTGCTTGACAATAATTGACTCTCGCTTTCTATCATCAATTACTCTACTCTTTAATACATTAATCATTTAAAGCATGCTTGATCATGAGATTTATGTCCTACTGGGCATCATCGCTCACCCTGCGTTATTTGACATGTGTTCTCAGGTGAAACTGAAGAAGATACTTGCACTCATGAGGATGGGGAAGACCAGGAGTGAATCAAGAGTGCCCTGGTGTACTAGTGTTATGTTAGGGTCTTAGTTTAGTCTTTTATTTTCATACAATGTAATGATGTTAATCAGGCTCTATGTAATGGCTTTGAAATAAGTAGTTGTAATAGACATTAGTGGATTTATCAATGAAATATATTTGATTTGGTATTATTTATTTGTCCAATGGCTTGATGTCTATTCTGCACTCTATACTCGCTTACTTACAATTACCTCACATTTCGATATTCCACGTCGGGGTGTGACATCAACACTCGAGGACTAATCACATAGAAATCAGACATCATTTTCTAAGAGATGAAGTCAGCAAAAACTCATTTGAACTGCATTTCATTGAAACAACTAAGAAAATTGCTGATATTTTCACAAAACCATTATGTAATGAGAGATTTTCATCTCTAAGAAGAGAACATGGACTGTGCTTGTTTGATTCATGATTGATTGTTTGATGAATTACTTGCAAATGATTACTTGATTGATTTCATGTCATATGGCTTGATAATGTTGGTTGGTTAATCACTTCACATCAATGTTTGGTGCAATCTGTGAGGGGGAGGTTTATCATGAATGGCCTAAGTTTCAAGAATTCATTTTTTTTTGATATATTAACAATGTCTGGAAAGAGTAGTTTCATTGATTTAGTGTGATCAGAAAAGTTGGGAAAAATGAGATTCACAGTTACTGCTATCAGGGAAGAAAGGTTCTTTTAGAAATGTTGTGACTTGGCTTGAATGAGGTCGACACTAATGGTGATTGAGTCGACACTAACTCCATTGTTCCTGAAATCTCTTCATTCATCCAACTTCTGAATATTCTCCTTCTTTTCCCATACATTCACTCCTTGAGGGGGAGTATTTTAACTATGAAGATTTTTATTTTTGGGTAACTTTTCAGGGGGAGTTAAATATTTATCCTCTAACTCTCATCTTCTCCAAAAGTAAAAGAAATGGCTTGTCATTTATAATCTTTTGAATTTAATCTTGAAATTTACTGAAAGTGCTTAATAACAGTTCTTGAAACCTTGTACAATTTGAAAATTGCAACTTACTTATTTCTGAAATTCATGTATAATCTGGCCTCTTAGGTTAAATACTAAAAATCATCTGAGTTGTATTGTTCTAAAACATATCTTGACTTTTGACTGTTGAGCAAAAATAATTCTCTCATATAATTTTTGTGTGGTAGAACGATGACTAGTCTCTGAGAAATTATATTTCCTAAAAAATAGATGAATTAATGTGTGTCATGAAGAGCTAGTTAATTATGTTCAGGGGGTTGATAAAATTTTCTTTTGTGCTCACTGAGTAACTGGGGATTCTTGTGTCTAACCAACATGTATCCTCACATGAAAAGTTGCACACAATCCACTACAACAAATTGGGGCTATACCCATAGAATTTACCTACAGTAGGGTAATACGTAGGTATATACCACAATTATACATGCTAAATCCGTTCGTTGCAAGGTTATGCACGCGCTTTTTTTAGCCATATGTAAATATGTATATATAGTTACGTTTTTTCCAAATCGTGAGAGAATATATTTATGTTAGCCATAGTTTATTAAAAAGTGTAACAAAAAGATATATACACCTATAGAAATCTACCAACTATAGGTATTGGTCTATTCATAACATCTTAAAAAAATTGAAACCGTGAGTGTATAGTTGCGGCGCCAATACATTTCCCTTGCGCGGGAATAAAAAACGTGGGATATTTAGAGTTCTCCTTGGGCGGATACCATTTTCTGCCATTGTCTATGCGTGCCCTCGGCCACCATCGTCATCGTCCTACTCGACCACGCCCTCGCCCGCCACCGTCGTCATCCACGCAGAGCACATGCAGATCAAGGAGGTGGAGTTCATGAAGAGCAATGTCTGGGCGCAGAACTACCTCTGGGATGAGAGCTCTGAGTTCGCCATCCTCAGTCGGTCCGACAAGTCATCCCTCATCAATGCCCTCATCTGCAAGAAGGAGGTCACACTGAGGTCCAAGAATCCAGGTTGTGAGCGCTTCCTCTACTCCGAGTCTTTCTCCCACAATCTCCCTTTCACAGATACGGCTTCTTTCTCCCTTCAACTCTCTCTGCCCTCCTTTCGGCCCTTGTGGATGCTTCTTCTTTCCTCTCGCTATCTTCATGCTCCCACCGGCACTCTTTCATGGACGGTTCTTCTCCCCTCTGCATCTCTATGTCCTCCTGCCAGCCCTTGCAGAAGTGTTCCTAGTTGTGATTTGTTGTTCTAGGTAAATAAGGTTTTCTAGCAGGAGAACTACCTGGCGAACTGGATTCAGGTACCCGTGTGAGCGTACTTGCTCTACTGCCATCTCTCGTTCCATCCGGCATTGTCTTGATCCCTTTATTCTACTCCTTTCTCTGCTCTGATTGATCGAGCCTTGCAGGCATTGTTTAATTCGTTGCCCACAGAGGACTACAAAGACGGCGTCCTGGTTCTGGGGGGTGATGGCCGCTACTTCAACCGGGAAGCTGCACAGGTCTCCCTCTCCCCTGAGATCCCCACCTCTGGGCATTTTTGCTCTCTGTGACTGCTGTTTCCTATTCAAAAGTTCCAACGGCACCCAAGCTATGTTTCACATCCGTTCTTTTTTTTTGTCTCAAGCTGTTGAGAGAATTTGATTAGGATGGCCTAAAGATTGAAATTTTGTTTGTTGGTTTTTCATGATTCTTTTTTTTCCCCTTGAAATGCAGATAATTATCAAGATTGCTGCAGGCAATGGTGTTGCGGAAATTCTCGTCGGCAGGTATGCGAATCTCTTGAAGCTTTTGAGTAATTACCACTTAGAAAAGTTGGCTGCTCTATGTTACTTGCCTCACTAAGTTCATAGAGAGAAAGAATTATGTTGAATTCAAACTGTTTTAAGATACAGGACTGTGAGATTGACTGATTGGACAAGTGCATAGAATGTACTGGAAATACATGTGCTCCCATCTTTACAAAAAACATAAGAAGATGTATGATATAACCTGATTTGTTTTCACTTAACCTTAGAGCAAGCCTGTAGAGTTTTAAGTTGACTCATCGATATGTGTTGAACATTCTTTTTTTTCTGAAAAATGCCATTACTCATGAATTAGCACCAAGTCATGCATTTTGTTTACAGTTGTTAGAATGTCACCAAAAGACATTTTCCTGGCAAAGATACAGCTATTGGAAAATCTGAACTCCACTTCGTCCTTGTCATATTCATGTCCAAGATACAGTTGTGCAAGCTTGTCATACGATGTTACAGTCCCATACATAGGCCATTTAATTTCAGTATCTTATTTCCAAAGAGAAAATGAAAGTGTTAATGAATCCATTTACTCAGAGATGGGGCTTACTATATCATTCTGATTCATTTTTGGGCTATCTGCTGAATGATTTGAAAGACGGGAAGCAAGAAAATGCACACAGAAGTATGCCATGTCAATTCAAGGAGCCTGTTAGCATAGATGAGAACAGTAAGCAATCTGTTGCCTGGCCCAAGTAGGTACATATGATACTAGCAAAATGATCCAAGGGATGATAGAGGATTAAGCTAAATGCAAGATATGATAATATCTTTGCAGGAGTCGTTCTCTCTGATAGTTATGTTTCACCTCTTAGAAGATATTGGTCTTTTGACATGAACACGCCATTATGGCATGTGTACCCATTGGAAAATGTGGAATTGATTTGACCTCCAAGCCTGAACTAATTGACAACTTCATTTAATTAATATTGTTCTCCATTTGTTGTAATGTCTGTCATTGAATGTTTGTAATATATTGTAACCTGCTTCTAATTCTTTTCACGACTCACTTAAAACTGTCAGGGATGGTTTTATGTCAACATCTGTTGTTTCTGCAGTAATAAGGAAGCAAAAGGTATAGGCATGCTGCATTATATGGTTGAATTCTTAAAGTTTCTTTCCATCTCATTAGTGTGACATTAATATTTCTGTGGTAGGCCAATGGTGGCTTTATAATGAGTGCGAGCCACAATCCTGGTGGGCCAGAATATGACTGGGGCATTAAGGTGAAAAGTTATTAAGTGACCCCTAACTTTACTATTTGATTTTTATGGTTTATTTACCCGACATGACCGATATTATATTTTGTTAAAATTTTCAATGAATGGTAAGATCCAGTCTTAGCTAGCTAACTCATACTTGATTAATCAAAGCAAGTGAAATGGAAAGGAAATCCAGGAATATTGACAACACTCAGAGCTAGTTTCAGGCCCTAGTAATAGAAGAATTTGGCTTCTACAATTATTGATCAAACTTCTTTTTCACTATGAGTGTTTTCTGACTTTGTCCTATACAGGGACATCTTCAGTTTAATTATAGCAGTGGGCAGCCGGCACCAGAGTCCATCACTGACAAGATCTATGCAAATACACTCTCAGTAAATCCATAAACCTTCTCTGTCTTTATTTCCAATTTCTTGATTGTGTGAATTTTTAGATATCATTTTTTACTCATTCTGTATGATACTTGATGGTTATTTGTTTATTTTTCTGTTGAAATGCCCCATCCCACATCCCACCACCACCTACATAGCCACTACTTTCATGGTGCTATAGATCAGAGAGGTTTATAGAAACTTACCCAGGATGGAGAAAGCATCTCAACCCTTTTAATATATATTATTTCTTTCATTTGGAAGCCTTAAGTGTCATGCAGAAGTGATGTACAAGCCTTATAATGGCACCACCCTGTTTGTGTTGAAAGCCATATTTATGACAAAGATGTAGTCTTTGGAGGCAAAGATGTTGCGAACCTAGTGTATGTTGCTATATACAGCCATATTTATGATAAAGATGTCTTACCATGGGCGACCATGCAGGAGACAAAAATGTCCACCCTAGCTTGCAGTAGACATGAATGTCAGCTGAATTTTGGCTGTTTGTTGCACAAAATCATTTTGAAATTTAGCATATGGTTATATTATTTGAAGGTTATATACTCAATTTTTCCCCTTGGGGATGAGGCCAATTCTACCAATCTTGTGTTGGCCAAGATTAGCCATGGATCAGATAGGTACTCTGATTGGGTTAGTATCAGCTAACTTCACCAGCCCATGGTTGTCAGATGTCCACTTTTGATCCCACTTTGTTGAATTGAACCCTCTTTCCTCCCTGGAAATGCAAGTTTTCTAAAGCTTCCAAAATTGACCCGTGGGGAACAAAATTACTGCAATTATAATTGCTTGATCCTCAAATTAATTCTTCTATCATTTGGAATTGGACAATATAAATTTTCATTGTACTTCCATTTAATCTCAGATTGAAGCTACAAAGATTGCAGAATTTACTGGGAGAGCAAGGAGTCATAATGGTGACCTCTGAAAAGTTGAATTGGTTTTGTGTGGTCTTAACAATGAGGTTTTCTGTAATTTCGCATATTAATGTTGCACTTCTTTACATTTTAACTTCACCTACAAGATGTGGAAAACTGTAATTTCGCATATTAATTTCGCATATTAATGTTGCACCTTCCTCAAAACATGAAATTGGATCCCAGGTTTCTTTTGTTTTGTTTCAATTTTGCATATTTCAGTTGTTTTTGTTTAATATTTTCTTTGAAGAATTTGATTGAAACTTTTGGACTACTTTGTTCTAGGCCAAGAATGATGGTAAGTGTGCTCCATCTCCACACGTGGATGTGCATACGACCAGTGCAGTTGAGGGACAAACCGTAGATCAAGATGTAAAGTGCATTACAGATTGTGGAGATGTAAACAAGGTATAGTAAACTGTAGATCAAGATGTAAAGTGCATTATAAATTGTGAGGTTTTTTTATTAAAATAATTATATTTAATTATTTAATTATTTAAATAATCACATTAAAAAAATAATTCCCAAAATAGTCACAAAAAAATAATTCCCAAAATAGTCACCAAGTTGCCACGTTGGCAACTTGGTGACCGGGAGACTGGATGTTAATATGGGGTCGGCATTGGAAAGACTGACAATGGAGTCGGCATTGGCATTGCCGACTCCAAAGTCGGTATTAGGAACACCGACTTTGGAGTCGGCATTGTCATTGCCGACTCCCTTATGTTAAAAAAAAAAAAAAAAAACCCCGCCGCGATTCCCTGTTCTTGCTTCAGGTTTATTGCTTCCCGCCGCCATGCTCATCTTTCTCTGAACTAAAGGCGGAGAAAAAATAGGACAGAAACACAAAAGAGAAAAAAACATCTCAACTTTAGAAGTGGACATGGCTGCCAACTTTACATTAACACCAAGGCAATGGTTATCAGATATTTCAAATGTGCATCACCGTGGCTCGGCCTTGGTGGATTTTTGAATTCAGTGGAGTTGCAGGTTCTTATAGGTCTTGTGATTCAAATCAAAACACTCTATCTCAACCAGTGTTCTTCCAGCTATTTCTCTTAAACCATGGAGATGTAAGCAAGGTAAAGTGCATTATAGCTTGGGACTCCTACCAATGATTTTTTTTTCCTGCAGGGACTTGACGACCCTGCTGAACTGTGAACTTCAGGGCCAACCTTTCTCATCTTTTTAAATTTTAAAGGTGATTTCAATCATAAAGTGTCATGTTTTCCTGGTTAATATTCTTGGAGGAAGTTGTAGAGAATATTTGTATTTATTGTAATCATCCACTTCATGCCATTGGTCTAGAAACAATTATGTTTTTTTCTTGTCTGATTTTTCTGAAACATCAAATCTGGTAGAACCCAACTCCAGGTATTTTTGTGTTGCTCTTTTGGTGTAGATTGCCACTCAAATGACATGTCTTTGGTTGTCCTTGCAGCTTCTTGGGCAATATCTATGTACTTTGCAGCTTTTAGGAAACTCTGTGGATGTGTACCCTATTGGCAGGTGAGGTCTATCCTATCCATTCCTAGGTCTGTTTTGAGTAAAGCAGTCCATTTTTTTCTTAGAGGGCAGGATCAAATTTTGATTGTGTTTTTTGATTCTATCCATCAATTTTGAAAAATGAAACTTGGATAGGTCATCAATTTTGATTGTGTTTTTTGATTCTATCCATCAATTTTCATTGGGTTCAAAACAATTTAAACAAGTCCAACTTAAATTGTCCACATTTTGAGTTTTAAATGTGCTTGGCTTCTGCCCTTTATGATACTTCATGATGTTTAGCCCCATGTACATTAGATGAGAATTTTTCTCTCATAGCCTATTGAACATCTCTATCACTATTTCTTTATGTTTGAGATTCTATGTGGATATTAGAACTGATGCATTGCTTCAGTTACTTTTACTTTCATATCAACCAGTTCTATTTTAATCTTTCATGTGTTTTAATCTTTCATGTGTTTTAAACCAAGGGTTCAAGAGATGATTGGAAAATACATCCCTCTCCTCATTTTAGTGGTCTATTACAGATTCTTTTTTTTTTTGGGCAATGCTCTATTATTAGATTTCAAAGAGGAAGATAGATAATAAGAATGTGTTGAATAGGAATATATATGTACTGTGATCGGAAGAGGTGGTATGAAATGAAAGGAGGTGAAGAAAATGAATAAAGAATTGATAATTAAATATGTTGTGTAGATTGTTTGTTTCTTTCTTCACACTCTCATAATTAAATATATTTTGTAGATTTCATGTCTTGTAGTAAGAATTTTCATTCTTTTCGTGCACAGAGTGTATAAGATGCCTTTCATAGCTTGTGATATATGATTTTTGTGCTATGCTAGGAGATTTTCCATTTTTTTCTTATTATAAAGTTCTTAATTTTGAGTCTTAAAAAATAGTAAAGTGATAGCCAGTAACTACTTGAAATCAGTTTGGATTTGTTCCAGATCTAGAAACCTAAAGACAAACTATTAACTGGTGAGATACCTTGTCAAGACCAGCTCTCATTATTGCACTTGTATGTGTTAGCATTTCTGGCATGCCTGGCCCACCCTTGGTCCCCTCTCCTCTAATAACAACTTTGCCATTGGTCTAGAACTTTCTATTACTGAGACATAGGAAAGCTCCATGGTTCACATGGATGTAGATCAAAGTTTCCTACCAATTCCTTCTGCAGTTAAGGCATCCCTCTTTGAAGGTTTTGCAACACAAAACATGCTTGATTCTGAAACTGATGTCTAGTATGGAATCCAACAGTTGTTGGAAAATAGATATGGATTTCCAGTTGATAAATCTTCTGATGCTATGAACAATGGGAGAGCATTATGTTGTCTCTCTCCACAAGGAAACTATGAACAATGGGAGTCTTTTAGAGGGAAACCCTAGAGGATGCCAACATTCTGATGCTAATAGCTAGAGTCTAATTTCATTTCTGGAGAGATCTGCTTCAGAAATGTATAACATTTTAATCAACAAACAACAGTATCCAGATGCATTGAACTTTACTGATTGTCATGGACTGGATAAGGATGAAAATTTTAAATCACAGTGGCTGCTTTCTGATCAAGGAACTTATGAAATTAATGCATTTTTGTCAAATATCAAAGATAAGATGTTTGTGCTTTTTGAATGTGGATGTTTCAAGATGGATACGCCTTGGATCTAGGTCAAGCTAGCAGGCCTGGGCTGCTTTTCTTGGGTCCAAAAAGGCTAGTCTACCTGGCTCCCAAGAAAATGCCTTCTCACCTAGTCATCCACTTAAAAGATTGCCAAGAATTTGTTTTTATATATAAGGATCCAGGATAGAGAATGTTTTTGAACACTTGGATACATCACTTTTCATCTTGTGCTTCCACTTCAAGCTAGAGTAATATTGCTGAATAGAATCAAGCCTTCATTTATTTATCTTGGATATTTTTCCATCAGGAAGGGTGCATTGGGCTTCTTCGAGGGGCAGAAATATTTGACAGCAAACAAGGGTACAAGCTCCGAACATATGTCTACTGGTGGATAAAGCAAGCAATCATCAAGGCAATAGCTAAAAAGTCCTGGATCGTTAGATTGTCGATAACTGTGAAGCTTCTTTCTGATAACATCTGGTATTATAGAAATTGTGTAGGTTAATCTTTCCTACATACTAAAGTGAAGGAAAAAAAAAACAATTTGAGTTTATTGTAGGGAAGCATGAACATAGAAGTTTTATATTATCTTTTTTTTTTTCCAGCAGGTTACTTTTTCCTTCATTCCTCATCCTGCAGGTGCTTCATAGTGAGAAGTTTTGTATTATCTATTTTTTTTCCTTGGAAATATGTTCTCCAATATATTTTTTTCCCTTGAGTGGACATGTGAATGTTATGGGAATGTGAATGTGAATGTGAATATTATGGATTTGAATGTTGTTTTGCTTATGTGATGTAGATGAGTGGATATAGATTTGAATTTTCTTTTAGTTATATGGTTGTATCTGTATTACATAATATTATATGTGCATGTGTATAGCATGCATGCTTGTAGAATAAATTTTACATGTTTACAACAGATATGGACATGTATTTAGTTTATATTTGAGTGGACATGTGAATGTTATGGATGTGAATGTGAATTTGATATGATGCGCAGGCAGTCCTTATTTTACCTGGTGCAGATGATATTATGATTTTTATTAATGCTGGATATTTGAGTGGACATGTGAATGTTATGGATGTGAATGTGAATATTATGGATTTTAATGTTGTTTTGCCTATGTGATGCAGATGAGTGGATATGGATTTGAGTTTTATTTTAGTCATGTTAATATATCTGTATTTGTATTTCATGTTTACATCAGATGTGGACAGGTATTTAGTTTATATTTGTAAAAAAAAAAAAAAATTACACCTACGGTTTTTAATATTCATGACTAACTATCATTACATACAATATTTTCAAGCCGTAAGTATATATATTGTAATATTTATTCATTCATTTATTTATCATCTCAAAAAAATGGTATTACTACGGTTACGAAACAATCAGTATAGATGATCTCTATACTTACATTTATTTATCATCATCTCAAAAATATATTACTATGGTTATAAAACCATAAGTATAGATAGCAATACCTATGCTTTTTAGGAAATTTACCTATGGTTTATATAACTCTTTACCTACGGTTAATATTTGTATGAATAACCCGATATATACCTACGATTATTTTTCTGTGGGTATAGTCTTTAGTCACGGGCGCATGCGTGTCGGATTCAAACCGTAGCGCGTTCCGTAGGTAAATGGTTTTACCTTCGGATTTGTTGCATATACCTACGGTTATTATGCGAAGCTATAGGTCATTTTTTTTGTAGTGATCCTTGGGACAAGATGATTACCTCACTTGAGTAATCAGAAGCTCTAGTGTGTAAAAAGTATAAGCTGTGACGACCCTCCTTATACCGGTACGGTTATACCAACCCACTTCGATATAGAGAGCGTTGCCACAGTGGGACATTTACCCATCACATTTATTAGGTTGAGATGTACATAAGTATGAACACATAACAACGGAATAAAAGAACTGGAAATAAATATCTTATTCCATCATCCACATTTATCCACAGTCTATATACTACAAAAAGAAACTAACTATTTAATGATTGAGAAATTAAAAGAAGTACATTGTCCACAACTAGAAGCTAAATAAATTACATGAATTCAATGTAGTACAAGTCCTCCTTTATTACATACTATGAAATGAAAAGTACAATATTGCTATCTCCACAAGCAGTCTCCTACTCTCGCTCCGAGTCACTCCGAACCAACTCCTCGGAAGAAGTAGAGACATCTGCACCTGTATGCCGAAGCAAGAATGAGTCCAAAGACTCAGCATGTAATTTCTCATACATTAAGCATACATACATCACATGGCATTTTACTCTTTAACAATTTCATAGGTACATGAACGAGGATTTAAACAATCTTTAAGAAAAACCTAACATGATACTTCTATCAATTTCATGACACATAGTACATGGTTTATGTTCATGTCACACTGATAAGCCTACTACATGCTTTCTACATGATTTTTAACATAATATTTAAATTCACATTCATGTTGTATCATAATGGCAATTAAACATGGAGTTTTACACATAAAGGAAGAATGTTCCTAATATGGTTTCTATGTACTTTTCCACATGCATATCACTTTTATAAACACAATAAGCTTGCTGTTTTGACATAAATAAAACACATTTACAATTTGGTTCACCATTTCATATATTATCACATTAGTTCACATTTTACACATGATCATTTATACATGCGCAATTTCACATATATACAAAATCACATTATTCTCATTATATGCCGTGACACATAGTCCGAACCACCTCTAGAAGGACACACACTTATCACATCACACACATAACTATCACCTAGACATTTCAGTGATAAATCTTAGTTACTGCACATTTTCACATTTTTCTCATTTTAAAACACACACTTAATATGTTGTTTTAAACACATGTTCCATGTTCACGCAAAATCACATATTTCAGGTTTACCTAGCATGGTACTACTGTTTATAGAGTTAAACAATCATAATTTGATTCAAATCATACTGTAATTAACTAGATTATCGTTAATTACTCTAAACATGCTCTAATTAATCTTTTCATGATGAAATAATGAATCCAGTACCTATTGTTGTCCAATTTACATGAAATTTTAACTACAGACCATTTACAGACGAAGTATCATGCATACAAATTTTCATATTTTTTGGAGTCATACACAATTTATGATAAATAAAACATGTATTCTGCATAATTTATGAAGTCATCAATTAAGCATGGTACACAATGCCAAGTACATATTCCTCTATTCTAAAACTTGTATACAACGGTCATAATACTACATACAATTCTTGTGAATTAATTTGGCATCATACAATTTATTGAAAATTTAAAACTAACCGTGCATACTTACTGTTTTACAGTTCAGAAATTTTATCTATTTACATGAACATCAGAAAATTTCCTAAATCTTGTGGTATAAACTGACATCTATACACATCATATAGAAATTCTATGACACTCAATTTCCACATGAATCACATAAACAAAAATTTACAATTATTAAAACCATGTCTGACAGTTAATTCAGAGAATTTTAATAAATAAAACATTCAACGAAATGTCACAGAAATTTTACAACAAGATTCTCTAGATGTATTACATAACATATAAAATTTACAGTATATCCTCATGCACAGAAGTCCGGAAAATAATTTATGAAGGGCAGACAGACATATTGTCCCTACCTGAAGAACTCAACGGCACACAGGTGGTCGCCTACCAGTTAACGGCAACAAAGGCCACCGCTAACTTCGGATCTTAACGGCATCAAAGCTTGCCGTTAAGTTCTTGTCTGCAAAAAAATAGACAGAACTCACAAAAATCGAAGAGAACGGGGGTTCCAGGACACGAATAAAATTCGTAAAATTCCCTAGGACCTACTAGACATATGTATGGTCAATGTAGAGAATTTACTTGCCTTCAAACAAATCTACAAACAGCGAATCAAGTTAGAGAAGCCCTCCTTGGCCTGAGCCAAAGAGCCTTCAAGTCCTCCCCGATTCGGCTTCTGTGTTGGTCTTTGAAGAACACCGGAGTCACGAACACGATCCTCGATGTCTAGACTTCCTCCCAGTTGAAGAAGAATGCCGGATGAAGCCTCCAATCGCCAGATCCACGGGTCCAAAGATCAGGTTTCGCACATGAGAGTTAGGGTTTTTGACAAAAGAGTCAAAAGGACCCAACAGTGCCCCAAACTGGGTCTTTTATAGAGTTAGGGTCGAAGACGCGTTTTGAGTAGGCTAGGTTACCGTTGGGAAACGGTTTCCTAAACCAAGGGCGACAATATCAGAGGCATTTCTGGATCTAAAAATGCAACAGATCTGGGAGACTAACGTCAACATCACTGGCCGATAATATGGAGTTGGCGTCCATCGATGTGGCCGCTGACTTACCATTAACGTCAACTCATGTTGACGCCAACAGGTCGTCTGCACAGAACTTAAAACTACAGAAAATCATATTTCCACCATACCAATACATAAACTATACAATGTACACTTCAAAAATAGTACTATCCATGCAATGTAATTATATATATATATATATACAATAGGTATACATGTCTAAATTTACATCAATCTATCAATTAGTTTATTTACATACACACATATATATCTATACATACAAACATCTATTTCTACCATAAACAAACACCTATACAAGAGAGCAAAATTCTAGGGCCTTACACCCTCTCCCCCTTAAAGAAACTTCATCCTCGAAGTTAGACCGACACTACTCAAACAACTGAGGATATTTCTTCTTCATTGCATCCTCAAGCTCCCAAGTAGCCTCCTTTCGCGAGAAGTTGAGCCATAACACCTTTACTGACGCAATGCTCTTGTTCCTGAGATGCTGAACCTTTCGGTCAAGAATAGCTACTGGTTGCTCCACATAAGAAAGATCTGGCTGGATCTCCACTGGCTCGTGGCTAATAACATGAGATGGATCTCTGACATACCTCCTGAGCATAGATACGTGGAAAACAGAATGAACGCTAGCTAAAGCCGGGGGTAAAGCTAGTTCATATGCCATGTTGCCCAATCGTCTGAGAATCTCATACGGGCCAATGAATCTAGGACATAGCTTACTATGCCTGCCAAATCTAACTACACCTCGAGTAGGCAAAATATTCAAAAAGACATGCTCACCTACCTCGAACCCCAAATCCTTCCTCCTGTTGTCGGCATAACTCTTCTGCCTATCCTGTGCCACAACAAGCCTCTTCCTGATAAGCTGGACCTTATCCGAAGTCTCCTAGACTAACTCCGGACCGATCAACTACCTATCACCGGTCTCCTCCCAACATAAAGGAGATCTACAAGGCCTACCATACAATGCCTCAAATGGAGCCATACCAATGCTCGCATGAAAACTGTTGTTGTATGTGAACTCCACAAGAGGTAAATGGTGCTCCCAATCATCCTTCCAATCCAAAACACACGCCCTCAACATATCCTCGAGCGTTTGGATAGTCCTCTCGGACTGTCCATCGGTTTGAGGATGAAATGCCGAACTGAGCTTCAGCTCTGAACCTAATGCATCCTGAAGACCCTTCCACAACCTCGAAGTAAATCTCGGATCTTGATCTGAAATGATCGACTTCGGGACACCATGCAATCTAATAATACTACTAATATATAATCTAGCTAAACTCTCTACCGACTGCTTCTTCTTCATAGGTAAGAAATGCGCAGTCTTCGAGAATCTATCTACCACTACCCAAATCGAGTCATTACCCTGTCTAGATCGAGGCAAACCCGAAACAAAATCCATAGTGACATCGTCCCACTTCTATACTGGGATCTCCATCTTCTGCATAAGACCAGATGGTCGCTGCCGCTCAGCCTTCACTTGCTGGCATACAAGACATCTAGACACATACTCCGCTACATCCTTCTTCATGCCAGACCACCAAAAAGATCTCTTCAAATCCTGGTACATCTTAGTGTTACCCGGATGAATAGAGAATCTCGACCTATGAGCTTCTGCTAATATATGCTCACGGACATCTACAATGTCCGGAACACAAACGCGGTGATGGAATCTAATTACACCATCCTCATCACGAGCAATGCCTGCCTTGCCCACCAACTCTTGGAGTCTAGGGTCGGCTTTCTGTTGCTCGATCACCTCATCCAATACCGAAGACCTAATAGACAACTGAGCTACAAAATCTTGGCACAAAGATGGCTCTAACTCAGTTATCGCACACGCCGCATCCTCCAACATCTTCCAATCCTGCTGGAGCGATGACCTCTTCCTACTAAGGGCATCTGCTACAACATTCGCCTTTCTAGGATGATACCGGAGGTCGAAGTCATAGTCCTTCAGGAACTCAATCCATCTTCTCTGCCTAAGGTTTAATTCCTTTTGGGAGAAACGATACTTTAGGCTCTTATGGTTAGTGAACACCTCAAATCTGACACCATAAAGATAGTGTCTCCAGATCTTCAGTGCATGCACCACTGCCGCAAGCTCCAAATCATGAGTTGGATAGTTACGTTCATGCTCCTTCAATTGGCGAGAAGCATACGCTACTACCCTTCCCTGCTGCATCAATACACAGCCAAGGCCAATCCGAGACGCATCTGTATAAATGGCAAAACCTTCATCACCACTAGGTAATACCAATACCGAAGCGAAAGTAAGCTTAGCCTTCAATAATTGAAAGCTACTCTCACATTCCTCGGACCAAACAAACTTCTCACCCTTCCTGGTTAGTTTGGTCAAAGGGGCGGCGATGGATGAAAATCCCTCAATAAATCACCGATAATAACCCGCCAAACCAAGGAAACTCCGAATCTCCAAAGGGGTCTTGGGAATCTCCCAATCCATAACAGCCTGGACCTTCACTGGATCAACTGCTACACCCGCACCGGAGATAACATGCCCAAGGAAATGAACCTTGCGCATCCAGAAATCGCACTTGCTAAACTTTGCATACAGCTTGTGCTCTCGGAGAACTTCCAACACTACCCTCAAATGCTGACGGTGTGTGGCCTCATCCAGAGAATAGACCAACACGTCATCGATGAAAACCATGACAAAACTATCTAGGTAAGGTCTAAACACCCTGTTCATGAGATCCATGAACGCTGCAGGGGCGTTGGTCAGACCAAACAGAAGGACCAAAAACTCATAATGTCCATAATGGGTTCTAAAAGCCGTCTTGGACACATCCTCGCTCCTAATCCTCAACTGATCATAGCCAGACCGCAAATCAATCTTACAAAAGATCGATGCATTCTACAGCTGGTCAAACAAATCATCAATCTGAGGTAGGGATACCTGTTCTTTACAGTCACTTGGTTTAGCTTCCTATAATTGATGCATAACCTAAGTGGCCCATCCGTCTTCTTTACGAACAATACAGGTGCGCCCCAAGGAGAAACACTAGGGCGAATAAATCCCTTATCTAACAAATCTTGCAACTGCTTCCTTAGCTCCGCTAACTCCGCAGGTGCCATCCGATAAGGGGCCTTTGACTTAGGAGAGGTGCCTGGAAGCAACTCTAGCATAAACTCTATCTTTCTAGCTAGTGGCAATCCAGATAAATCATCGGGAAAGACATCTTGAAAATCCTACACTACCTCTATCTCCTCAAGAGTAGGTGACTCATTAGCTTTAGGTACTAATACCACGCTGGCAAGAAAAGTGTCACAACCCTTGCTCACCATTCTCATTGCCTTCATGGCAGAGATGACAAACTTTCCCACTAAGTTCCTTGGCAATGGATGAGAAAATTCATCCTCACCGGGAATGCGGAAGACAATCTTCTTTCTACGACAATCTACCAACGCATAGTGCTCCTCTAGCCAATCCAGACCAAGAATTGCATCATAGTCCTTCATCTTAAGCAAGAAGAAACTCCCTTCTAATACTCTATCCTCAATGCACACCGGTAAAGACGGAATACACTTCCTAGTCGATACCGTACCCGTAGGTGTGTGCACAGACAGAGGGACTTCTAACTCTTCAGACTCTAACCCTGACTCTAAAGCTAACTGCCTAGCAAAACGCTCGGAAATGAACGAGTGAGTATCACCCGTATCGAACAAAACCTGAGCTTGCACACCCATGAAAAGAACCGTACCTTCGGTGACATGCCCCTCCTGCTCGGCGTCCTCATGAGCTAACGCAAACACTCGAGCTGGGGCTCGAGGTCTCCCTGGTCGTCCTGTCGCTGGTACTGCTACTGCTGCTGGGGCTAGTGCCGCTCCACGCTATGCTCCCTGCTGAAGCCTGGGACAATCCTTGATCCTATGCTCACTGCTCCCGCACTTCAAGCACTTCCCCGCCAACTTCCAACATTCCGAACCACCATGTGCCCTCCCGCAATGAGGACACTCCTTCTTGCCACTGGGGGATTGCTGAGAAGATACCTGACGACTTCTCGATGCCGCGGGACGCTGCGGTGACTGATGTGCCGCCTTCTTTCTCTCCTACCTCTGGAACGGAGCTGCAAGCCTCTTCTGAGAAGCCTTCTTCTCCTCAAGATACGGATCCATCTCTCCTTCGTGCCGACAAGCCGCGCTAAGAGCCTCATCGAGGGTACGATGGTCAAATGCCACCAACCTTGTCCTCAGTGATGGCCTCAGACCCATCACTAATTTCTTCACCTTCCTGCGCTCATCAGTTACAATGTGAGGGGCATATTTTGATAGCTCAGCAAACCTGGCCTCGTACTCCAGTAGAGTCATGGAGCCCTGAGTCAAGGAAAGGAACTCCTGCTCCATCTTGTCCTGGATGTGCTCCAGAACAAACTTGGCTCGGAAGAGTCTCACAAACTCGTCCCAAGCCACCTCTACAGCACAGTCCTCGAACCGGGTACGAAGCAACAAGGACCACCACACATCGGCTCGATCCTGCCAAAACCACCCATAAGGACTAATCCAAATACTTTAAACTCAGAGAAACTAAATGCATAATTTAAACAACACATACCTGTAGCATGTAGGTGGCTAAAGTGACTCTGTCATCGTCGACACACCTAATAGCTCAAAAGATCTTCTCGATCTCCCTCAACCAGCTCTTAGCTAACAGTGGATCGCTCTCCCCCTTAAAAGAGGGTGGCGACATCCTCTTGAACCGTTCCATGATGGAGGGTCCACCATGGTCCTGACCCTGGGGAACTGGCACCTGAGCATGCTGAGCCTCCAGCTGAGCCTAGAGTGCAGCCTGGGTGTGGGCCTGCGTCTTCATGGCCTGTACTAAACCCTGCGTGAACACTCCATAGTCTGTGGGTTCATATTCTGGAAACTAATAATTCACATCATAATGATAAATGAAAGTCAAACAATGTTTTTAATGATGAATGAGTTGAATTGAGGTTTCATACATGTCAATTAAGATGATACAATATTTGGTTATCTATGTCTACATTATACCTAACTATACATGTTTTATCATGTAGGTACAAATGCATATAACCAAGCCTTCT
This sequence comes from Colocasia esculenta, assembly GCA_014218235.1. Lineage (NCBI taxonomy): Eukaryota > Viridiplantae > Streptophyta > Magnoliopsida > Alismatales > Araceae > Colocasia > Colocasia esculenta. The sequence continues at coordinate 121,171,880 of CM024755.1, read as the reverse complement.
CAAATCATGAGAAATGATCACAATCACAGAGTATACATGAACCTGTCGACAGACCCAAAGGCACATGTCGACAGATGCCACAGTTGTGATCAGACTGAAGAATACTGAGAACACCTGTCGACAGATTCTCAGAGACCTGTCGACAGATGTCACAGACAGAAATCCCAGAGTTCTGTGTTTTGACAAAACTGTCTCTGCCTGTCGACAGATGAATATCGGCTGTCGACAGATGCCACAGACCAGAGCAACCTGAAGTCTGTCTGTTGCAAATCTGTAGCAATCTGTCGACAGATACTCAGAACCTGTCGACAGATGCAGAGGATCTTCAAATACGGAAACCTTCCTTCATATCCAAGATTGTGTTTTCAAGTCCCACGACTCTCCACATGAAAACACAACTATATAAGCATCCTTTTGAAGAGAATCTAAAAAGAAGCAGCCACAACCAAAAACCCTAAAGCCAAGTCCAAGAGAAAAGAAGTTGCTGCTGCTCTGCTTCAAGTCTGCAGTGCAGAGACCGAAAGATCAATTGATCCTGCAGTACTGAAGATAGATCGTCGTGGATTCAACCTTCTCCATCAGTCCAGAGCACTCAAGTCGAAGTTTGAACTCCATCCAGACGTTCTCAGAAGAGTTCCATATTAGGATTTACTCCTACGCTCTGAACTCTTCCTGTTTCATAATTCTTATCAACTGTGTGTGTGTTTGTGTGATTCAAGCGTCTCTTGTGCTTGAGATCACGTGTGTGTGTTGTTCTGATCGTGGGTGCACATCAGAAAACACGTGTGTGTGTGAGTTGTAGTCACTGAACTCGCTCATAAGCAGTTTACTCTGTGTGTGTGTGTGTGCCGTGGACGTAGGATACACTGTTGTGTACTCCGAACCACGTAAATCTGCGTGTCTCGTGGTTTGATTATTTCTACGATAGATGTTTGATAGACACGTTGCATATTCACACACTAGATAGGTTTCTACATCATCTACACATAGTTTAGATCTTGATACTGTCTTGATAATCTGTGCTTTAAGAAAAAGAACGTGATAATATTTTTTAAGAGACAGTAATCTATTCAACCCCCCTTCTAGATTACCATATTGGGAATTCCGCAACCCTTCAATTGGTATCAGAGCGTGGTTTCTCCCGATTTATTGCTTTATCTATTTGATCTAACGATCAGGAGATTCACGATCAAATGGAATCTACCAAGGGGTATATGGCCGAGGGACACTCTGTGACCAGGCCACCCTTCTTTGATGGCACTGACTATCCATATTGGAAAAACCGCATGCAGGTGTTTCTACGAGCACAAACTATGAATTGTGGAAGATAGTCAGAACAGGACCATATGGATTGCCTCAAGACGAAGATACATGGACCAAGGACCAGATTGCAAAAGGGACACTCAACTGGAGCGCCCTCAACATGATGCAGTGCGCGGTCCACCCAAAGGAATACTCGAGAGTCTCCACATGCACCTCAGCTAAGGAGATGTGGGACAAGCTCGAGTTGATATATGAAGGTACGTCTGAGGTGAGAGAATCCAAGGTAAGCATGTTAGTCTCAGAATATGAAATGTTTAAGATGAACCGTGATGAGACAATTTCTGACATGTTTGCTAGATTCATGGTACTTATAAATGGATTGAAAGGTCTTAAGAAGGAATACTCAGAAAGTGATTTGGTGAGGAAGATACTTCGGTCTCTTCCATCCTCATGGAACACCAAAGTCACTGTCATCGAGGATTCCAAGAATCTTTCAACAATGAAAGTGGATGAATTGATTGGATCTCTCATGACATATGAACTTAATGTAAAAAGAAAAGAAACTGAAGAGAATCCAAGGAAGTCAATTGCCTTGAAGGCCTCAAATAAAGTATCTTCAGATTCCAAAAAGAATGCCCAACAGGAAGGGTCTGAGTCTGAAACCTCTACTGATAGTGAGAATGATGAAATGGCCATGCTCACTAGACAGTTTAAGAAGTTTTTAAAATTCAAGAGAAGAGGTTCAGGAAACTCCAAACCTTTCCAAAAAGGCACCAACAGGTTTGATTCGTCCAATAAAAAATCTGATGTTGTGTGCTATGAGTGCAAGAAGCAGGGACACATGAGAGGAGAGTGCCCCGAGCTCAAGAAGAAACTGAAAAAGGACAAGTTCGTCTTCAAGAAAGCCAAAGCAATGCTGGCTACATGGAGTGATGAAGACGATGATGAAAAAAGTCAAGCTACTCAGAAGATGACGAGATTCACTGTCTTATGGCAAGGAGTGATGACTCCTCTGAGGTAAATTCTTCCTTTGAGTCTTTTTCTACTGCTGAATGGGAAGAAGCATACACTGTCCTTTTTGAAAAATTCCGTCAATTCAAATCAGAAAATAAAGCACTCAAGAAGAAAGTTAATTTCCTTATTCATGAAACTGATAATAATGATGAAATTGAATCTCTGAATAAGGTAATTGACATGATGAAAATAGATGAACAAACACACAGTGAAGAGATGGATAGCATGAAAAATAAGCTTCAAGAAGCTCAAAAAGAGAAAGATGATCTAATGAACCTCCTTGAAACTCTAAACAATGAGCATACTGATCTAAAAGAGAAATTGGAAAAAGCTGAAAAGGAATTGAAAGGCAAAACAAAGGATCTATCTAGTTTTGTCAAGAGCAAACAGAATCTAGATGCAATCTTAGGATCCAATGTGTTTGTGCTAGACATGGGATTGGGTTTCAAAATCCCAAGCCAAAGGAACAGGAAAAAATCTGCTGACTAATTTCACTGATCCTATCCCAAGTTCTAGCAATCAAAATCCCTCAAGGAAAAGGAAAATCAAACCAAGGGCAAAACCAGGAACCTAAGGCTACCAAATTTGTTCCAACTAAGCTTAAGGAGTTTGCTACTACCCCAAACAGGGATGTCCCAAGGCAAAACAGCAAGTTCCTAATGCTAAGCTCACTAGGCAACAAAAGGGTAAGATGCCTATGCATGCAACTAAGAATCCAAAATCCACTGTTGTTCATAAGCCATCATCATGTAAGATCTGTAAAAAGATTGGGCACAATGAAAAACAATGCTGGAACAATCCACTAAAACAGAAATTTAAACAAATCTGGATTCCAAAGCATTTACTGTTTGGCATGAATGATGAAACGGCACCCAAAGTAATTTGGGTACCAAAACCTCTTGTCTGATCCACATGTGCAGGAATGCCTAGCAGCACAATCAAAACAAATGGTACCTGGATAGTGGCTGCTCGAGGCATATGACGGGCGATAAAAAAAATTCAGTTTGCTCGTGGAGAAAGACGGAGGTCACGTTGTCTTTGGAGGTAACAAAAGGCCAGATCATTGGCTCAGGTAAGGTTGGTAAGTTTGCCTCCAACTCAATAGATAATGTACTATTAGTTGATGGTCTTCATCACAATTTGCTTAGCATAAGTCAATTGTGTGATAAAGGCCATAAAATTGTTTTTGAATCAGATTCATGTCAAATCCTTGATAAGGAAACAGGAAGTCTCAAATTTTCTGGAAAAAGAATGAATAACATCTACATGGTTGATTTGGATGATCCAGAAAATAATGATTTATGTCTTGTAGCAAATAAACAGGATGAGCTTACATTGTGGCATCGTAGGCTTGGACATGCGAGTTACAATGTTTTGAACAAGATAATGAGGCTCAAACTTGTAAGTGGACTTCCTGAAATTCCATTCAAGAAAAATGAAAATTTCTGTGATGCATGTGCACAGGGAAAACAGACCCGAAATCCTTCAAATCGAAAGCACCGGTAAGTACTTCCAAAGCATATGAACTGTTGCACATGGACCTATTTGGACCTACTAGAACACTGAGTCTCACTGGCAAACGGTATGGTTTTGTCATTGTAGATGACTTTTCAAGGTTCACTTGGGTGAAATTTCTGGCTCATAAGAATGATGCTTTGAATGTTTTTGAAGACTTCTTCAATAAAATTGAGCATGGAAATGTCCACAAGATATGCTCCATCCGCACTGATCACGGGGGAGAATTTGACAACCACTCCTTCACTGATTTCTGCAGGAACCAAGGAATAGAACACTTATTCTCCTCCCCAAGAACTCCAGAACAAAACGGGGTTGTGGAGAGGAAAAATAGAACCTTGGTGGAGATGGCTCGTACGCTTCTGATCGAAAATCAACTCTCCAGAACCTTTTGGGCAGAAGCAGTAAACACGTCATGCTACATTCTCAATCGAGCCATGGTAAGACCGGTATTCAAGAAAACTCCCTATGAGCTTCTGAAAGGTAAGAACCATCCCTTGGACACTTCAGAGTTTTTGGTTCAAAGGTGGTTCATACATAACAATGATAAATTGATCTGGACAAATTTGAAGCCAAAAGCGACAAAGGTATTTTTCTTGGATACTCAGAACACTCTAGAGCTTATAGAGTGTTTAATCTTAAAACCAGAAAAGTGGAAGAAACTCCACATGTTGTATTTGATGAATCTCAAACAAATCTAACAGTCCTAATCCTTACAGGTTTCAAGATGACACTGAAGATACAACACATGAAGTACCTGCACAAGATCCACAACATGGAAGTCCTCCAGCCACCCCTCCTCCAGAACAAACTTCTGAAGTGCAAGATCAACCCGGTCCTTCAACAAACAAGTGTGAGGTACTCTAAAGCTCATCCACTTGAGAATGTCATAGGTAACATAAATGATTCAGTTCAAACTAGGTCTCAAGTTCATCAAATAGTTGAACAGGATCATTTAGCCTTTGTCTCTCAAGTGGAGCCTAAAAATGTTGAAGAAGCCTTAAACGAAAATTCATGGATTGATGCTATGCATGAGGAGCTAGGTCAATTTCAAAGAAACAATGTCTGGAGCTTAGTCCCTAAAACCCCGAAATTTCTGTAATTGGAACACGATGGGTCTTTAGGAATAAACTAAATGAAGAGGGAAAGGTGGTGAGAAACAAGGCTAGACTGGTTGCAAAGGGGTATAATCAGGAATTTGGTGTGGATTTTGAAGAATCTTTTGCACCTGTAGCTAGACTAGAAGCAGTCAGAATCTTGTTAGCTTATGCATGCTCAAACAAGTTCAAACTATATCAAATGGATGTTAAAACTGCTTTCTTAAATGGCTACATCAAAGAGGAAGTCTATGTCTCTCAACCCCCTGGCTTTGAACTTCATGACAAACCAAACCATGTATACAAATTGCACAAGGCTCTCTATGGTTTGAAACAGGCACCCCGAGCTTGGTACGACAGGCTAAGCCAATTTCTGGTAAGCAAAAACTACTCACGAGGTAAAGTAGACCAAACTCTCTTTACAAAGAAAGTTCGCACACACATCATTGTTGTTCAAGTGTATGTGGACGACATAATTTTGGCTCTACTAACCCATCACTTTGTGAAGAATTCTCACATCATATGCACAGTGAATTTGAGATGAGCTTAATGGGGGAGCTTCAATTTTTTCTTGGTCTGCAGGTCAAGCAAATGGAAGATGGCTTCTTCATAAACCAAGAAAATACGTTAAAGAGCTTCTCAAGAGATTTCAGTTTGAAACTGCAAAACCTGCCTCAACACCGATGAGCACAAGCATTAAGCTAGAAAGTGATGAGAAAGGTAAACCGGTAGATGCTAAACATTTCCGAGGTATGATTGGCTCACTCCTCTATCTTACTGCAAGTAGACCTGACATACAATTCAGTGTTTGCCTCTGTGCTAGATATCAATCTAGTCCAAAGGAAAGCCACCAAATTGCAGTTAAGAGAATATTCAGGTATCTCTCAGGTACACATGACATGGGTCTTTGGTATCCGGCAGGGAGTAGCTTTAACTTAATCTCATATTCTGATGCTGACTATGCTGGATGTAAAATTGACAGGAAGAGCACTAGTGGCTATTGTCAGATGCTTGGTGGTTGCATGGTTTCGTGGGCATCCAAGAAGCAACATTCGGTTGCACTCTCCACTGCAGAGGCAGAATATGTTGCTGCAGGGAGTTGTGCAACACAGGTGTTGTGGATAAAAAGTCAGTTGTGTGACTACGACATTGACCTTGGATGCACACCAATCCTATGTGACAACACTAGTGCAATCAATCTATCCAGAATCCCATCCAACACTCTAGGACAAAACATATAGAAATTCGTCATCACTTCTTGAGAGATGAGGTTGCAAATAGAAATTTGGAAATTAGCTTCATACCAACAGAACAACAACTTGCTGATATCTTTACAAAACCATTGGCAGAGGATAGGTTCACATCTCTTAGAAGAGAATTAGGCCTATGTAAAATCAGTGACAAATATCCCCAATCCTTGATGAATGTCCTTCGTAAGCAACAACTATGGGGTATATCAAATGGTGATTTGTGGAAAAACAAGTTCGGCTTGTTTGGAAACCTTCATTATGCGTGAGAGAACATTCTCCGCCAAGTACCCGTAGTTGGAGCCCATGAAGGACATCCATGTTGGATAAAGGGGTAAGTCTCATTTCATTAGCCAAACTACTCTAACACAAAAAAAAAAATTAGATAATACCAAAACAGTCTCAATTCCATGAATGTTTTGCTGAATACATGTGTGCTAATCTTGCTTGGATTGAATTGCATTGATCACCTTTGTGTCTTTTCATGAGCACACATTATGGGGGAGCTAGTTCAAAAGTTGGGTGTTATTGTGAAGGAAAACATTTAATCTTGCTGTTCATTAACTCCTTCACAAAAATGATCTTTTCATATTCCCTTCTTTCTGTAGACTGGCCTTCAACAATGATCTGTCGACAGCTCCTTCTTTTCCTGTCGACAGATAGGCATTCAGACCACAGGTTCTGAACTCTGTGTGCATCTGTCGACAGTCAACCATGCATCTGTCGACAGATCTCACAGGTTTTGTCCTTTCCCGCACACCCTTCACTCTGTCTGTGTGCAGCTGTCGACAGACTCACCCTGGCTTGTCGACAGATATCACAGTTCTCAGAACTAGCTGAACACATTTCTCTGTCTGAGTGTATCTGTCGACAAGCTCACCTTAGCTGTCGACAGACACACTTCTACCTGGCATCCCAAGCCTATTCAATCCAAACCTCTTTGAGCAGGTTTCTTTAAAATGTCTAAGGTGTTTTTTGATGTTAATAACATATTTGATCACATCATGTGCATAAGATATTAAAGCAATTTTCAACAATCTTGTGATTTTTACATAATACTCAAGTTAAGTCTAGGTTCAATCATTCTGGAAACATTTCACCATTTTCAAAAACTTAACACCTAACTCTTCTTCATTATTTACTTATAGGCAAACATGATTTTTTTTTTTGGTATTATGATCATTGAGCTTAATGTTTACAATTGCTAGATAATCAATCGCTATATGAAACTTGGGTTATTAACACAATACTTGGAGAAAAGCTACCTAAACAATTTTATTCCATTAGATTAAAACTACATAATTTTGAAAAATGCAGAGCAATGATGAGTTCTTGCTGAGTAACCGGGGTGGGCATCACAAATGTTTGCCCTCGCGTCAAAAGGCTAATTCGTCAACTCTGTACAACGGTATGATGGACACTTTCACTGAGTAACTGGGGGTACGGGCACGAATAATGTCTACTCTCATGTTCAAAGGCGAGATGTTATCTTGATTACCATTTTCTTTCCATTGCATAAATGAAGGGCAAATGAGGACAAAAATGCAATAGTGTGAAGCCTCCACTGAGTGATAATTCCCATGAGTAATTGATGTTTTTGAATGTCTTGGCATGTAGATATTTCCCTCCTTGATCATTTGCACCTCCACTGAAGATTGTGTTGTCCTATACTCTAATTAACAACAAGAAGAGTAAAAGTGTTTCTTTTTGGATACCCGTAAGTGTTTTCTTCATGCTTCAGCTTAAGGCTAATTCAGTATTATGTTTGAACCGTTAAGATATTTGAAGTGGCTTTACATCTTCATGTATATGATAGGTTCTTATATATGTATTCGTCATCTATTCACCTTAAGTAATCTGCTAAAAAACACTGCTCAAGAGGTCCACTTCAAATTCCTTACGAAAATCCAACAAAGTCATATTCTGTAAGCATCTGTCGACAGATACAAATCTGTCTGTCGACAGACGCCGGCTGTCCTGTTGGGAAGCCCAACGGACACGCCGTTTGGGGCAGATTTGGTGGGCCATTGCCTTTTAAACTTCCCCCTCCTTTTTATAGGCATCTCCGCCCTTTCCACATCCAACACCACCCCAGCCATCCCTTCCCTCTCTCACATACATCCTCTCCCCTTTCTGGACGGGAACCCTACATCCTCTCCCTCCCCTTCTCTCTTCTTCCCTGTTTCCATGGCAACCAAGGCGAAGAAGAAGTGGCCTCACGTCGTCGTCCCGCCTCCTCCTCGCCCGGCGAAGGATCCAGGGCTCACGATGAACGTCGGACCAAACACCGGGATGATCGCCTTCCAGAGTTGGTCGTACCTCCCCGTCTCAATCTCAAACGGGTTCACGGTACATTCACAAAGTTTGTTCCTCCACGTTTTGTGGATTTCCACTCCTTGGCCGATCTCTTTCCCAACCTCCAACCCCTGTTTGATACCCAGGTTGGACAGTCTTTCTCTACGCTCATACGGCATACTCCCCCACTGCCGTAACTGAGTTCTTCAACAATCTCTCCACCTCCGCTCAAGGGTTCTACACCTCTGTGAAGGGCACTCCCTTTCAAATCACTGCTAACCTTCTTAGCACTGCCCTCCAGATTCCAAACACCGGGGCGGATATTCTTGCTCATCATCCAGACGCCTCTGTCTACTATCCCCTTCTTACTCTTCAACCTTATGATACAACAAAGGAGATTGCTAAGCTCAATGCCAACACCTTCCCTCCACTCAACCGCATGATTCACCAAATATTCACCACTTGCATTGCGCCAAAGCATGGCAGTCGTGAACTCGTCACCAATGTTCACAAATCACTGTTTACCTTCTTCCTTCATTGTGAACCAATAAATCTTCCTCTCCTGATGTTTAACTTGATCACCAAGTGTTTCTACCAACCCAGGAGATCCATGCCCTTTGCTTGCCAAATTACTTCTCTTTTGAAGTTTATTGGCATTGCCATTCCAGACAGTGAGTGTGTCTCACTCAACTCCCGTAATAGCTTTGATATCACCGCCGCCTCACGCATGGGTTACAAGCTAGTGGATGGGGTCGTCACCCGGAACTTAAGGGCAAGGCACCTGCTGCTGCCGAGGATGATTTCATTGGAACTGACGATCAAGATGATGATGAAGAAAATGCTGAAGAAGGTGATGAAGACTCCCAGTCAGAGCCACTAGATGCTCCGGGAGATGCTGGTATTGGTGAAGCTGCTCAGCCCTCCATTAGGGATTTGTTAGCCCAGCTACAAGTCCAATGACACAGGTTTTGAGAGGCTGCATGAAAGAATGGATACCTTGGACACACGCATTGATAGACTTGCAACTGAGCGTCATGCTCCTCCTCAAGCTCCTGAAGATGATGCTGCTTAGATATACTAGATGTATAGGAGTGGGTCATGTCCTGTACTTAATTCAGTCTGAGCAATGTTGTTTCTGTCTTTTGTTATTTCCTTTTCTTTATGTATTTTCACTTCATGTAACTTCAGTCACACTTTTGTCATGTGAATGCTTCCCTTTCCAATGAATGAAATCACATGTTCTGTGCAAATCTACATATGTGAGTGTTGTCTTTACTTTTGATGTTGTCAAAAGGGGAGAAGAAACCTCAAGTTCATGAGCATTAATTGAATAATTTTGTCATCATCAAAAAGGGGGAGAATGTTGGGTTCATATTCTGGAAACTAAATAATTCACATCATAATGATAAATGAAAGTCAAACAATGTTTTAATGATGAATGAGTTGAATTGAGGTTTCATACATGTCAATTAAGATGATACAATATTTGGTTATCTATGTCTACATTATACCTAACTATACATGTTTTATCATGTAGGTACAAATGCATATAACCAAGCCTTCTCAAATCATGAGAAAATGATCACAATCACAGAGTATACATGAACCTGTCGACAGACCCAAAGGCATATGTCGACAGATGCCACAGTTGTGATCAGACTGAAGAATACTGAGAACACCTGTCGACAGATTCTCAGAGACCTGTCGACAGATGTCAGACAGAAATCCCAGAGTTCTGTGTTTTGACAAAACTGTCTCTGCCTGTCGACAGATGAATATCGGCTGTCGACAGATGCCACAGACCAGAGCAACCTGAAGTCTGTCTGTTGCAAATCTGTTGCAATCTGTCGACAGATACTCAGAACCTGTCGACAGATGCAGAGGATCTTCAAATACGGAAACCTTCCTTCATATCCAAGATTGTGTTTTCAAGTCCCACGACTCTCCACATGAAAACACAACTATATAAGCATCCTTTTGAAGAGAATCTAAAAAGAAGCAGCCACAACCAAAACCCTAAAGCCAAGTCCAAGAGAAAGAAGTTGCTGCTGCTCTGCTTCAAGTCTGCAGTGCAGAGACCGAAAGATCAGTTGATCCTGCAGTACTGAAGATAGATCGTCGTGGATTCAACCTTCTCCATCAGTCCAGAGCACTCAAGTCGAAGTTTGAACTCCATCCAGACGTTCTCAGAAGAGTTCCACATTAGGATTTACTCCTACGCTCTGAACTCTTCCTGTTTCATAATTCTCATCAACTGTGTGTGTGTTTGTGTGATTCAAGCGTCTCTGTGCTTGAGATCACGTGTGTGTGTTGTTCTGATCGTGGGTGCACATCAGAAACACGTGTGTGTGTGAGTTGTAGTCACTGAACTCGCTCATAAGCAGTTTACTCTGTGTGTGTGTGTGTGA